>OZ026841.1:4171964-4329464 GCA_964023205.1 Lutraria lutraria | reverse complement strand
AGATATGTCCAGCTGACTTACGGAAGATTAGTGGTTTTATAAGACGAACGTCCGTGGTCTTCCTCATCCGAGAAAGCTGTAAAAGTTGCCAAATGTTCCTGGCTGTCGGCGCGCCGCTAGACCCCTGTGCCAAACGGAGATGTAACAAATCTGGCCATACCGCTAAGTTTTTTTATTGATTACGTATTTAAAGAGACATGATCGTACGTGTTGGCAAATTATCGTTAGTAAATTCCAAGGTCCCTGGGGTCGTCTGTGACAATCGTATATTTTTTTTGCAAGAATTTGTGATCACGGCTTTACGCTGATGGCTAGTGAACAACAGATCGTTGAACTCAAGTAAATTTCAATTATTTTCTTCTTCAAAAAGGAAGATACACATTTTTTACAATGTTTAAAATTCCGGTAGGCTTATCAACTTATGCAATGGAAACAGTTAATTGCTTATTAGATAAACCTGCGCTTATCTGTTCCCATTAATGTATTAAACGAATGTCATTAATAAAATATTGCACTCGATGTTTTTTCAATTACCAATAACATTGCATGACAAGTGTTTCGCACTGAAGTGAGGGCAACAGATATTACAAGATATAAGTACTTTATTAAAGTATGCATTCTCAAGCTCGTGTTACTGATGAAGTTATCGAGTCTGAAGTGGAGAATAAGAGTTTATTATTTAGATTTAAGTAATGCATATAATTGTGGCTCGTGTGGCATTCATATCATTACTGAATAACAATTATGTATTTGTGTTAAGCATGTTTTTCAAATTAAACATTGAAGAGCTTTTTGGTCTTATTAAAGGCCCATTAGCTTTTTTGAATCTAATAATACAGAACAATAGATAAGATGGTAGTAAAATATAAGAAATATATTTTATTAGATCATAAACAATGTTAAGCCAAATCTCGTAAAAGAATGTGGTTAGATGCTTTTTTCTTATTTTCTTTGCAGTGTTATTAACCGTTGTACATTTCTATATGTACTTCGTGACTATAAAAGAAAATTTTGGAATCCTGTTTTGCAAGTAAAAGGCTGTTGCTCCAGAGAGGTCAAAATTATAGTCGCGGGTCGTGCAATGGGAAAAACATGCTGTTGTTGAAGGGAGATTGTTGCGCAAGAGAGGGATCGCTCTGGAGAGGTTGTACTGTACTTGTAGTACAAATGTACCATGTGCAACAGTAGAAGTGACCATACATTACGTTGAACAAAAACGAAGAGACGACCAAAGGAGCGAACGGTCGGAAGGACGAACGTACACACGAACGAACACCTTTTTTCGGCTCAACTGAGAGAATTCAATTCTACGTCGTAATTACACGTTCTCTGCACGTCTAAATTCTCAGCTAGCATTAAAGTCCCATAAGCTTATAAATGTATTGGTCCTAATAGTTTGTTTGTTCTATAACAGAGGAATCCGGTGTGTTTTCCTCTCGTGCATACTTTATAGCAAGAACAAATGTTTCCGAAACCACTATCGTATTTTTTTCAATATCATTGAAATAAATACTATTTATAGAACAGCTGTGTTTTCCCGCAGTCATGCTATGCATACGTAGTAAAGTGACGTCACGCGCCCTACATATTTCAAGTTTACAAAAGCAAAAATCACAGTGAAATGAGTGTTTTCAGACGAAAAAGGGCTTGTTTCGTCGGTAATAGTTATCTTGGGATGATATCAGCAATTCAATACTGTAGTTTCATTTAATTTCGTTGGGCTCAATTTTCGTGGTTTTTACTAAAATAGCTATTTCGTGGGGACATAAGTTCGTGGATTTTGATTTTTGAAAACAATTCCCTTTCTCTGCATTTTAATTCGTGGGGATTTGATTTCCTGGATGAGCCGACCAACGAAATCCACGAAATTAAATCCCCAACGAAATTTAATGATTCCACAGTAGTTTGGCATATATTTTCCTACAGCAAAAAGCTAATGGGGCTTTAAACTCCAACTTCTCAGAGACGAGAAAATAAATCTTGCTTTTTAATTAAGTTTAATTAAGGCTGATTATTCATAACATGTTGTGCCCGGATGTTCAATATTCATCAACAACATGAAATATTGCATGCACTCTTGAAAAGCCGAGCCTAGTGATTCTACGTCTATTTTCTTGTCTGGTTTAATTAAAATTCAGATTTTGATAATATATGGTTAACATTAATCACAGTCCGTAATAAAGTAGCTCTGTCTGTTAATCAATCATATTGCTGCACCTCTGATGCGTCTAAGACGTAAACAGATCATTTTCTGCGTTTAATACTCCCGATGATACCACTTAGTTCGAATAACGGAGACTCATAATGTTGCATTGTGTTTTGAAAATGAACGGTATTTCAGCTTTCCTTCGCCGTCACTCGCTCGGCGCGCATGAATTTTGATGCGGACCTAAGTACATGCAACGTTTATCTACATACGCCACGCAATTGCTGAACTGGTTCCCGTTTCATGCTGCAGTATTATGTCTATTTCGGTTCAGTTCCCTTAAGTACTTCTAGTACTTTGATTAGAAATGAAACACAAGTGATAACATTACTGCGTAAACAAATCTGTCTACACCGTGATTCGGATGTGGACAGATTAGCGACTTATCAAATGTGCAAGTTCAAAATGGTTGAAACGATACTCATTTTGACTTAATATTTATTAGATGTTTGCCTTCTTTATACGCCCGTCATATCGGACCTGCGTCGTGACTGACAAGTTACTGCGTCCGTCAAATTGTCTTCCAGATTTCGCTCACCCGTCACACCGGAGTCACGTTCTCTGCGATCTGTGCATGTATATGGCGTCCTGATCACGACCTTATCGCATCCTTTGAGTTTCTGTTGAGTCTGTACTACGTCCCTAGGGCGAGTTACTATCGCGTTCTTACGGCGACCATGGCGACCACAGGGCGATCACCTTGGTGTTACATATCCAAAGTAAACGCTGTCGCTCTGCGTCCAACTATGTCCTTTTGGTTCTAGCTGCGTTCTATTGCGTTTCTCACCATGACCGGGACGCCGTAAAAATGCAGTTAGGACGCGAGTCCGGTGTGACAGGGATATTAGTGATCAATATACGTTAATGCGTTTTATTGCATTTTTAAGAAACAGACCTACCTTTAATTTTTTATATTAGGGGAAACCTGGTTTTTTTTTTTTTAATAACTTCAAAGTGTATTCGATTTAAGATTTACGATAAAACGCTGTATAAACAATTATGGAACATAATACAATACTCAAGTATTTAGTTTTATCAATGACATCAAATACTGGCAATCAAGATCATTCAGACGTAAGCGTCTTGCCAAAGAGACATGACAATCAAGTAATCGTCTATACATTAATGATTTATACAATGATCATTCATTTATTTTTAGTTTGAATATCTGTCCAACAATTAGTCTGACAGGTAAACTGAATATTCACTGACCGTACATAATATGCATGTTATGTTCGTGCTGAATCGTGCACTTGAAACATTACCTCTTGTAATCATTAACCTTTATCTACAGTACAACCTCTCCACAGCGGTCCTCTCTTGAGCAACAACCTCTCTTCAACAACAGCATGATTTTTCCCACTGCGCGATTTAACTATTAATCTAATCTAATCTAATCTCTCTAGAGCAACAACCTCTTCACAACGACATAATTTTGCTGCTACACCAGAAAAGTGTTGCTTTTGAGAGGTTGCACTGTATTTATTAATTATCTCGTTTCATTCGACAGCTAATGCCATTTTAGAAAGAGAGAGAGAGAGAGAGAGAGAGAGAGAGAGAGAGAGAGAGAGAGAGTGGGGGGGGGGGGGGGGTGAAACAGGAAAATCGGGGTTTTATATTCTTACTCTTAGTTCGAATCTTTTTCCTGGCTATTTTGCGTAACCGGAGTATCGAAAGGCAATGCCGGGAATCAAACCCTCGACTTTTCGCATAGCAGTACTGCGCGTTACTATTCGAACACCCGATCATCCCATGTTTGTCACACATCCAGTTGTCCAGTTATTCACCTAAGGTTTGCTGGATAATCTTTGTGACAGTCGTGACGTTATTTGTACGGAATAGTCTGAAACACAAGATTAAAGGGGCATACCCTACAACTGGCAAAACATTCTGTGAAAGTGTAAAAATGTGCTAGATGTATATGTAAAACAATATATAAAGGATAATTGCAGGAAGAACATGGGTTATAAAATGACTAGTTTAGGTACTAGCCGCAAAAAACATAGCTATGAATAATAAATCACTTCCACCCAAACATTTCCATGACTAAATGTATGTGTCACAAATACATATTTTTTATGATTTTACTTTTAATTGGATGAATTTTTGGCTGAAACTTTCTTCGTCGGCTTTTTTCTTTACAAGCTTCTAATTTATTATCATTTTGCCTTAATTCTAAATGCACCAAGTTGTAGGGTATGCCCCTTTAAGTAAAAGAGTCTTTCAATGATTTCTCGTAGAATCTGATATATATTCCAAAATATCGTGAATATCAGGTGTTTACTAGTATATGGGACGAATGTCACCTTGGGCTAATCTTTCACAAACAACTCATGTATTTCTGTTACCGTAATTCGGGCCACGTTACAAAAGAGTAGGCAAAGTACAATCGGCTTACTATAGTGAATGTTTGTTTAAATATAATCTGTAGTTCTAAATTTGGTTTATTAAAATAGTGATTTATTTTGGACAAAGTATTATTTGATCTTATACAGCGGACTGACTACTCATTATGATTTTAAAACTTTTTAACCGTGTATACTGGACACTAATCTTATTATCTTGTTTTAAATTCTTACAATTCTTACTGCACACCAAGATGTTTATGACCCTGTATCGATAGTCTTTGGTCTGTCTGTTTGTTAGTTTGTCTGTATGTCTGCCTGTCTGTCTGTTTGTACTAACCTTGAACTTTGCCTATAAAAATCAAAGCGCTTCCACATACCATTATCAAAATTCATACGTTGGTTCCTCATGACATCCGCTATAGAACCTGTGTATTTTAAGGTCAGTAGATCAAAATTAATGTCATGTCACCCGAAATGGCATTGCGTTTAAAAGACATCTTGTTTTCTGATATACTGTTATTAATAAAAGTGGCCATCGTTGTCAAGTGGTTATGGCCTGTGACTTTAAATCTTTACCACCATACAGCTGCGAATCCGAATACCACCAATGACTCTATTTAACATACAGGGAAGCTGTCAGGCTGCGAACGTCTGTGAATCTAGCAAGGTTGACACTGGTGGTCTTCATGCATTGCTAAATGCTGGAAAAGCCGCTAGCTGGCTGTGGGCGTGACGCTAAGCATGCAGAGAAATAATAATGTGTAAAAAACCAAATCGCTCTTCAAAGATGTATCTTTTTTCAACGAACAAGACACGTTGATTTTAATCAATAAGTTGTTATTTCCGCATGTTACTGGCAAACATGTTACAAAAATCAACAACGGAGATATTTGGTGATTTAATCGTTTAAATTCCTGAAAGTGATGTTTTAAATGGAGAGATAAAAATCAAGAACAACACACGGGATGTTCTTAAACTTCATGATTAGGAGAACTGAAATTGGTTTCTATTTGAGAGAGTGACGGATCTGTTATACATGCAACAAGAAGATGCTATAAAGTAATTACTTGTATATGAATTACATCATATATACAATAAATGAACGGGTATTAATATATAAAAGATTCAGGGTTAAAACTTAAATCACTCAGTGCGACGACGGTCAGGAGCATAGAAAAAACATTCCGAATTATAAAACGAGAATTATTGATTAGCAATACGAACGTGCAAAAATAATCGTTTAACTACATGTATATAATTAATTCTGAAAGCCGTTTAAATATATTTCGTTTCCGGCTTTGACAAAAAATAATCTGTGGCTATTAGTTACACATTATATAGTTAGCATAAATATGCAATATCGTTATACCATAATTTAAGAATAATTGTTGTTATATATACAGTCAAACTTGAGTTTGTGGCCACGTCTAGAAAAAGGCCACCCTATGAATAAAGATCATTCTTGAAAATGTATCTGTTATTATATTTTATGTTTATGAAAGCTTAAAAAAATCTGTCGTACACTTTTCATTTTGTCTATTAATGTCTATGTGAAAAATGTAGCCAACAGCAGCAAGTGTATTTAAGAATGGTATACTTTATCAAGCGTCGGTTGTGATTAATCTAATGCACCGGGTATTGAAATAAATGCATTTTTGATTTGCAGTAAGTAAATAAGTAGTAGCTATATTTGTTAAATTATTAGATAATTGATCATTGCTTCATGATGGCCATATGATATTTTGATAAATTTGTACCTGTCTACCTATTTCGCGTTTTCTCTGTTGGTCTGGTTCCCTGTCTATATTTTGGTTCCCGGTATTAAGCCGGAAAGTAGTGTCCGGGGCAGATAACTCAAGAGTAAACTTCCGGAAGCATTGAGATATTAATTCAATTCAGTTTCTTAATCGATTTCAAAGAACCTATTTTTTTTAGATTTGCTAGAAGCTAACAAACACGTCTATTTAACTTTTAATGCGCACGTAACATATCTCTGTGCAGTCAATCTGCTTAAGGTGTTAGAATAGATCCTAAATTATTGTAGGTTTCCATGATAGAAAATGATTTGACATGATATTAAAAAAAACACAATGACATTACTTTGAGTTATTTCCCTTTTAAATTTGTATCGAGGTCTATGGGAGTAGCCACTCTTTCAATGATTAAAGACAATTTAAATGAAAGCCCATGGTAAAAAAATGCAATTTTATAATATCAATCTAATTCGATAAAAAGAAAAATATAAGTCACCATGCAAATTTTCAATAAGGGAAACAACTCTTAAAAAATATCGTAAACTAAATTACAGTATCCGAGGTAACTATCAAAAAAATGATGACACTCAGGCAATACTATATTTGTAGTATTAACATTTTCTTTTGCATTGAACAAATACATAAGAAAACATGAGAGTTAATACCTTAAGTTAAAAGATATTTGAAGTGTTTTGTCAAGTCTCGTTGAAATACAACTAATATCATAAAACTAAACTTGATTTAGTTCGTAGAGTGAGATTAAGCCATGTTCTTTTCGTGAATCTTTATACGAAGAAATATTGCCGTAACATGAAAGTTAGACAAGTAGTTTTAAACTCTTTTTATGGCGCACTTAAGCATTAATAAATAAATGAAGTGCACGTTTGACAAACAATTTTCGATAGCTTAATTCATCAATGCCACTGCAATGATACATTGCATTTTAAATCTTCCTTACAAAGATCTTTGAAGTGGCAACCATTGAAACGGCGTGTGTTTGCATTGTGCTGGATTCCCCTCGAATGGTTTCATAAATAATTTCATTGTTGTTTTTTATGTTAATTATTTACAAAGCTGTCCAGTTGCCTTACGGAGGGCTTGTGGTTCTATCCGTTTATTCCTTTATCGATTAAGCTGGAAAAAAGGGCCAAATGACTCTACACGTATTTTGGTACGACATAGCAGTGCATAAGGTACATGAGGTACATCAGTGTTTATAAGTCTATTTATAAACAGAAAACATGGAATGAATTTGAGCTATTTATGATTATAAACGGTAGATTTGTATACTGTCTATAATTTTAATACAATTTGCATGTAATTGTATGTATGTGTCGCATGATGTCCGCGTTTATCGCTTATCAGCTCTGGCGACGGTTCAATAGATTCCATGTATCCTATGATCTTAAAGAAGACAACATACAGATATCGCAGCCAGTCATAAACGGAAATGTATTAACAATTCCATGCATTTTACGCTCGTACTTAGGCGTAAACAATTGTTTGTCTCTGGTTACCCGACCTTCCGTAATTTAAATTTGAAATCCACTTTCTCACTTTTTAAGCTTTCCTCGTGTTGTTAAGGGCCAAAAAAGGTCCGGCCTATCTGCCCTAATTTTAATGAGCATATAACAGACGCATTCATTTATATACGGCAAACCATCCTTTAATGGTCACCTGTACGGACAAACCATCCTTTAATTGTCACCTGTACGGACAAACCATCCTTTAATTGTCACATGTACGGACAAACCATCCTTTAATGGTCACCTGTACGGACAAACCATCATTTAATGGTCACCTATATGGACAAACCATCCTTTAATTGTCACCTGTACGGACAAACCAATCTTTAATGGTCACCTGTACGGACAAACCATCCTTTAATGGTCACCTGTACGGACAAACCATCCTTTAATGGTCACCTGTACGGACAAACCATCCTTTAATGGTCACCTGTACGGACAAACCATCCTTTAATGGTCACCTGTACGGACAAACCATTCTTTAATTGCCACCTGTACGGCCAAACCATCCTTTAGTGGTCACCTGTACGGACAAACCATCCTTCCATGGTCACCAGTAAATGATGACCATAAATAGGCGTCTTTTCTACTTCTATCGTTTTTGGTCCCTACTCGCTGCTGACTGTGTGCATTATTGACTGTACATGTAGTGTACGTTACATGACGCACATGGTTAAATAGCTGGTAAAATATTATAATATTTATACACTTAAACTACGGTGGCATAAAGGGGACATAGGAAATATTTTATTTACCGCGTGCGCACGTTGTAGCTACGGCGTGCGCACGTGATATCTACTGCGTGCGTACGTGAAAGCTAATATGTGCGCACGTGATATCTACTGCGTGCGTACGTGAAA
This sequence comes from Lutraria lutraria, assembly GCA_964023205.1. Taxonomy (NCBI): domain Eukaryota; kingdom Metazoa; phylum Mollusca; class Bivalvia; order Venerida; family Mactridae; genus Lutraria; species Lutraria lutraria. Next base: position 4,320,770 of record OZ026841.1, on the reverse strand, counting down.
GCTACTGCGTGCACACTTGATAGCTACTGCGTGCGCACGTGATAGCTATTGCGTGCACACGTGATAGCTACTGCGTGCGCACGTGATAGCTACTGTGTGCACACGTGATAGCTACTGTGTGCGCACGTAATAGCTACTACAAATTAGCGATTCCCTACCCATTATCAAAATGGCAGAACTGACACTTATTCTTATTGGTCAGCTATCGCGTGCGCACGTAGAAGCTACTGCGTGCGCACGTAGAAGTTATCACGTGCGCACGCAGTACCTATCACGTGCGCACGCAGTAGCTATCAAGTGCGAACGCAGTAGCTATCACGTACGCACGCAGTAGCTATCACGTGCACACGCAGTAGCTACTACGTGCGCACGTGGTAAATAAAATATTTTCTATGTCCCCTTTATGCCACCGTACTTAAACACTAATACACTTGTATTTATTTACGTCATTTCGGTTTGTTTTGAAGTATAAGCTTATTATACATGTACATCGAAATGTTAAGTTGTATGCACCATGTACATGTATACATGTCTGTACACAAGGTTATAACATATCGAGCCAGAAAAAATAACTTGTATAATATTATATAGTTATCCGACTGAGCTAATATCTGGCATCGAACCTTAACTTTGAATTAAGACCACCCTGTGAATAAAGGTCACTCTTTTAAAACAGTCAATGGTTATTTAGAACAAAATGACCTCCGATAAAAAAGGCGACCTGCACATAAAGGCCACATTATGTATTTCCAAAGGATGGCCTTTGTTTACGGATCTGACTGTATAATATATACTCCAACATAACAATATAACAGAATACTAATGAACTGTCGGTTAATTGGGTCACAAACGCATATTTTACATTTTGTATGGAGATTCGTAAATATACTGCAGTACCACAGTCGATCGCGTATTTTACAAACAATGATTGACTCGTTTCTCCGCATACAACAAGTTACTCTCAAAATACCAACTTGATTTTTGAAACAGTGATATGAGGTAAAAGATCTCTGCACCGTCTTAGTCTAACATGTTTTCAATCGTAGATACTCGGGTATTTCCGTACCTGAGAAATACTCCTCGTGCATAAGTGTATGGGTTCTCATTTTGATTATTTCATGATATATGATAACCACTTTTTCCATACCAGGTACTCGTTTTTAGACTTTTCAAGCGTGTTTATCGTTTGAGATTGATAAACTGGGCATCATGTTCCCATTGAAAGAGAAACAGTTTGTTTCCATCGTTGAACTCCCAGGGTCAGTTATGGCGGAAAGTAGCCCGTGAAGGACTAAAACAAAATGGCGACCTTCCTATTATGTCCGAGGCACTTTTGAACTGAGGACAAACGCCGAGGAGCCCCAATTAACATGTTACCTGTCAATATGCGATCTCCAGAAAGGAAGTCACTTTTACAGACGACATTTTTTTCACAGCGCATACTACGCTTAGCGTGAAATCCACACGACCGTGAAAAGTACTAGACCTCTTATATCTCACCATTTTAGAATAGGGCCTCCGTGGTCGAGTGGTCTTTCTAACCATTAAAGCTTAAAAAATCGCAGATGAATGACCCTGGATATTGGTGCGTCGTTAAAACTCAAGGAAAAATAATGCAACAAATAAAATATGTTTGTTGTTAAACAGTATGGTATTCGAGACGTGATAAACAAAAACAAAGATTCCCGTGACAGCATTGTTTATGATTTTGAACTGAGGACTGTTGTTTTTGTAATTTATCTATTATGTGGCAAAACACAAGGAAGTTTTATGGATAATAATCCTGTTCAAGGACTCGTGTATAAGAAAAGCACGTAGGCTGCAGTCATTTAAGATAAGAACACAAAAAAATGCGATAGAAATACATGTACAGTCAAACATGTGAAAAAATGCCAACTTGGCCAAATGGAAAGACATAATGTGGCCTTTATTGACAGGTGACTTTTATCCGAAGGTCATTTTGTTCTATAATAATCAATGTCGGTTTTTAGAATAATGGTCTTTATTTACAGGGTGACCTTTATTCGGAGATGGCCTATTACACAGACTTGACTGTAGCCGGAAGATTAAAGCATAACCATCTTCATTTGTATAGGAAACAAAATAACCTCGTCACGCTCCCGTATAAACCCAAGCGTTGTTTAATAAAACTGAATCTTCCGTGTTATACAAAGTTTTTGTTCAACGTATCTGATAGTAATGTCATTTTTTATTTTTATTTTCGGTCTATTATTTCTTGATGTAACATGATATTTTTGTTCCCTGCTGATTAACGTGAAGTTTGGCACTCAAAACTAATTAAAACCCTCCAGTAGCTTCGCAACAGATCGCCCGAATGCGGTTCCCTCCGAGAGATAGTGTTTCGACCTCCAGTCTTTGTATTGTTTTATCAGATTGGTGGTTTTTGGAAGGGGGTTGTGAGGGAAGGGGTTTGACGGAGGGGTTCTGATGAATTTTGCATATTTTTATGAAGTATTTTCTTGTCTAATAATATTATGTTAAATAACAGGATATTCTTACAAGATTATTTAATTTAATCTATTGCGTGCTATGTACGTATTACTTACGTTATGGTCACATCAAAGCGGAGGTCTGTGATAAGTTGCATAAACTTAAAAAATGTGAACGATGTCAATTTTAAAGTTTGTCCGATTTTCTGTACATACAGAAAAACTTATAAGTGCCTTATTTTCACACACATTTTCGGCACAATTTATACGATTTATTTCCCAAATTTCCGATGAAGTGCGGACATTTCATTGGACAATAAATTAGGACAAATTGTTATATAAGAATACAGAAAATAGTTGATCACGGCTTTGATAGCACATTCAACACATAACACATTTGTTTCAGTTTAACAGAACAGAACAGAACAGAACTTTATTCAAGACGAGTACAAAGTCATACAATATATATATATAATACATTATAAATATCAAGGTCAGCAGTAATTAAAATAATAAATCTAATAATAAGTATTTTACCATTTAACATGGTACCCGTCTCGAAGATTTATGCTTCATTGTGGTTACGGTATGAATTTCGATTGTGCGCAGGGAACAACAGAATACATACTTGAAAAGCTGGTACAAAACTAACCGACTTTTGAATTAATCTTATATAATGTCTCTCAGCAACTTCCGTTTGAGATAAAATGGAGACGTCTCTAAACATTTTATCATCTATAATCTATATATACAAAATGTATAGTGATACGTGTTTTTTTATATATACTTTATCCAAACATTTCAAACAATAAACGTAAAATCTTCAGAATTTGTGGTTTTGCGGAAGTGTAATCTGTCTGATTCAGTGTAATCCATCAATTTAAAAAGAAATAAAAATATCAAAATTTCTATGAAACAGGCATGGTTTTTTATCATTTAAATTATGTTTTCGAAAGTACATGTACTTAGAAACATTATTTGACTTCCTTCATAAAGGCAACTTCCTGTTACTATTTGAGATACGAGGGGTGATCCAAAATTAACAGGACTTTTGTCGCTGCATGAAAACGATTCAATAAGATCGACAGAAAATTACATCAATATAATGCTGAAACCTACTGCTACGTTCTTATTCAATATCAATTGAAATGTACAACTTGAACATGAGCTTGATTTAACCTTTTTTATTTTGGATCATCCCTCGTACATAAAACAGCGTTTGTAATTGATCCGACGAATTAAAGATGACACTGGTTTGGATGATAAACACCATATGCATTTAATATAAAATGAGCGCAGCCAAACCTGTGTTTTGACCACCTGCGAATAAAGGTTATTCTTTTATAAACCGTCATTGATAATTAAGAACAAACCGATCTCACAATAAAGACCGCCTGTAAATAAAGGTCACATTATGTTTTTCCAAAGGATGACTTTTGTTCACAGGTTTGCCTAAACTCGATTCATGATCCAAATCCAGCATTTATAAAATTCTCCTTTGTGTGAAATAATTTTAGCACAGGGAACATTAAAAACGAGAGTGTGCTCGGTTTGTTGTAATTCTAGAGATATGCAAGATTATGGTTTAAATTTAATTCATCAGCCATGATTTGATAATCTGTGTGCCTGATATGGCGACTAGTTTCTTTTCTCAGTAGTTTAACGTCGCACCAATAACAATAAGAGTTGGAGCAGTGGTGTATGGGTAGAGCGTCGGACTCCTTACCCGGACGCTGTGAGCTCGAATCCTATAAATAGCGGAACCAGACCGGAACCTTCACAACCCCTTCTCCCGGCGCGAGTACTGGTCAGAATCCAGGAAGCAGTCATCAAGTCTTGCTCTTCAACTGATGTAAACTAAATATGTTTAAACGAACAACAACAGACAGGGTCGTAATAGGAACTTTACCATCTTTAAGCGATGGTGGAAGATCCCTCAGGCGTTCGTCTTTGAAGAACCATCGACTTTCTGTAATCTGACTGGAGAATTAAATTTTATGGGGGTACTTCGAGATATTAAGATTGCTTTGTGAGTCTTTCTCTATCGTATATTAATTGTTTATTAAACTGAACAGCGTTTAAACACATGTGTGTAACATTTTAATGGCAAAATATTCAAAATAAAGAATGCGTCAAATCCACGTGTTTATTGTCGTACTTAATCTAAGATGAATTATTTATGATTTTAAGAATTCAGGAATAGAACTAGTAAAGATAATGTACTTAAAATGCGGTAACTTTGTTTCTTGTTTTTCCCAACGATGTGAAAATGGCATAGGTTATGAGTGCGACGTCGGTGAAAACATTTAAATTTGATTTTATACGATAAATATTCCCCAAATTGCCGTGTTTACGTCATATAATTGAATGCTTCGCGAACATAATGAAAGAAAAATCATGGAGTGTGGGAACCTGTGTGTATTCAATGACGTGAACTGTTAGAATGTGGATTTTATAATGCTAAAAGTCAAATCAAACTAAAACATGATAGATTTGTTCATAATTTATTGTCTCAAATTATTCATAAGCCACTGTAAACATTTACGAAATAAAACTTCAGTACGATGCGTTCAAAACAACAATAATAATGATAAAAATGATATAAGAGTTTCGTACACAACACAAGTATAATATATACAGTAAAACACAGTAAGAACGAGCCCCTGTGAGTCCGGAACACTAGTTCATTTACATGGTGTATTATCCATATTTTCACTTAGTATACAGTAGCATAATTATAAATAAATAAATGACTTTGCAGTAGAAAAAATGACTTCACTATCCGAATTTTCATTATATCCGAATTAATTAACCGTGGTATACTGTAACAGGCAAAATTGGAAGGGAAAGACATATTGACTTATATAGCAGCCATCTCCTTATATCGACCAAATATACCGGATTTCAAATATTCCATAGAAATTTAAACTTTGAGAGCACTTCAGTATTATTACAGCGATTTGTCTGCACAGAAAAAAGGTATCAATTTTGAGATTGTGCTGTAATGTCAAACCCATGAATATGTGAAATTTTGTCATTAAGACCAAGGTTCATTCGGTATGACCAGGGACACAATATATTACATATAAGTGTCAATTTATCTGACATATTGAATGGACGCTCTCGAGTTATCTCGTCCAGTCGCACATTTTTCGGCTAGATAACGTGGTTGTACGTCCCTGTTATATAGTGTCCCTGGTACTTTATAACCTTAAAATAGTGCGAATGGTTAATCACAATCAATCAATCAATCAATCAATCAATCAATCAATCAATCAATCAATCAATCAATCAATCAATCAATCAATCAATCAATCAATCAATCAATCAATCAATCAATCAATCAATCAATCAATCAATCAATCAATCAATCAATTTATCAATCTATCAATCTATCAATCTATCAATCTATCAATCTATCAATCAATCAATCAATCAAATAACAGTCGTAAAACCATGCAGATATAACAAAGAACAAAATATACCATATATTTCTTCAGTTAAGTAAATCAGTGACTGCGACAATCTCATTCATACGATGGCTTTATAGGGTTTCTGTCATTTAACTTATCAACGAAATAACTCAAATTATATATATAGTGAGGTCAATATTCGGTTCAAAAGGTAGCAACATAATATCAGACATAAATAATCAAGATTTCACTGTTACATAAATCAACCCTTTCTGATAATTTATTTTAATTAACAACCTATTTATCCAACTTGAAAGAAAATTGATAGCAAAGATAACAAACCAAAGCTAAAGTACATTTGTATTTCAATTATTTACGGTATACTAAACTTTATTACTTCCAAAACTCACTAAAATGCCGAATTCATCAGAAACGAAATATTGAAGCTTTATTCAGTAATGCATGAAAGGGAAAGTCAGATGATAAAAAAAGGTTTATTCATGCAAACAAATGAATTCAAAACGCCTTTGTTATACAAATTGTCGAATAAAAAAGTTTCATGACATTTTTGTAGTTTTCAACAACTTTGAAATTGTTTGAAGTCGATCAGTCCTTTTAAAAATTCACGGTAAAGGAAGATTAGGCATAACAAATAACGGCAGCAAAAATAAATAAATCAAAGGTTAAAAAAAGTAGATTAATAACAGTTTGTACAGTCAAACCTGTGATAGAGGCCACCTCTGAATAAGGTCCAATAAAAACTGACATTGATTATTTAGAATAAAATGACCTCCGAATTAAGGTCACTTGAAAATAAAGGTCACATTTTGTCATTTCCAAGGATGGCCTTTGTTCACAGGTTTGACGGTACTTATTGAAAGATCTAGGTCCAAGTTCAGAAAACTAAAAGTCGTTCTCTAAGCTAAAATCTGAAGTTTTGTTTTTTATGATTTTTAGTTAATTATGATAAAATTAGCAATAGTAATAATAATTAGTAATAATAAACAAACATAATCGTGTCAGCACAATTGACTTGTATAATATAATTTAGGTACTAAGCTGATATATTTTGCATTCAAAATACTTTTAGATTGAGATTTGAGCTTCGGAACTGTTCTCAAGTTTTATAACCACGGAGCATGCGCACATCACTGTCGTACGAATAACCATCGAATGAAACATAAAATAATGTATACTTGATGACTACGTTTCCGAATATATTAGTATCGTAATGAGGACTTCCCCGCTGACAGAACTGAAAGAACATTGTCCTTTTGGAGATATACTAGTAACAATATTTTTTATCTTAGCTTCAATAAGATTTAAATTTTGTTTAATCAATCAAGGTTTCGGACAGTTTGACCTTCGTCACGTAACGTTTGCAAAAGGGGAAGAAAAAAACTTGATGTAAATTGAATTTTGGGAGAAAACTGCCTGATTTTAAAGAATTTTTCTGAGGGGAAGACGCCTGTTAACGGCCCCCTGCTTTAGAAGAAATAAAGCCATGTCTGGCTATGTGTATTAACCAGCAAATGTACAATGATATAAAATGTATACTGGCCAGTTTGATAAATACAGAAACATAACACTTCATAAACATACGGATGCAATTACATTTTACGGTCTAATAAGGGAACTTACGATACCATATAAGTAATAAGTATCAAAATAACCACGGCTGGTTCAGACATAATATCGCATAAATAATTATTCTACGACTGATCGTGTCGTATATAGACTGCGGTCATGAAAATAATCTCGAAGTCAATTTGATCTTTGTACAAGATTAGTTTCTTTTGGAAACTGAATCAGATAGTGTAATTACAGTCAAAGTTGTGAACAAAGACCACCCTTAGAAAAACATAGTGTGGCCTTTGCAAACAGGAGACCTTTATTCGGAGGTCGTTTTTTCCTAATTGCATACATCACTGTTGGTTTTTAAAAGAATGGCCTTTATTCACAAGGTGACATTTATTCCGAGGTGGTCGCTAAACACAGGTCTGACTGTTACGTACATAAGAGAAAGGACTTTGAACTAATTGTTAAACTTATCATTTTGACAAAAACATTGAATAGATAGTGAATTCCAAAATATCAAAATGCTTTATAACAACTGTTTATGATTTTAAAGATAAACATAATTCGTACTGTTGTAAACCAGCTAAAATCGATAATCGATAGGACTAGAAGGTTAGATAAGCCTTGTAAATATCGATTTTCTGTCAACGAGTTTACAGTAGTGATCATCGATAATCGCTCAGCCATCGATTGCATCTGAGCCCTGATAGTATTATTTATGTTGATTCTAAGCTTGAATAATATTTATTTTATTAGCAAACTGTTATTAAACATTCTTAATGAGGTCATCCGTAAACAAATGTTTGTTTGGGGTAAGAGAATTTTCAGTGGGTAGGTAGGTAAGTTTTTTTTTAAAATTATTTTTTTACACTAAATCCGAAATACCTGTCAAAATGCTATTTATATATTGAAAAAAATCCGAGAGACCAAAAAAAGTTTGGAAGGGCCGTTTGTGATGAGTAGGTATAACGTTACCCTAAACAAATTATTTTTTTAAGAATGGCCTAACCATTCAGGCCATGAAAAATAGTTGTGTTTACTGCTATCCGACTCTATACTATAATGGCATCGACCCGTCAATTTCAAACGGCGAAAGGACAGTCCAATGTATGAACATGTCTGGGGACAATTCGTACCTCAAAAGTAATAAAGGTATGGTTTGGATAAAGTAGAAATGAAACAGTTTTGCGAACTGCATAACCTATTTTTTTGTCACTGAACAGTAAACATGATATTTTTTCCAGCATTTTAGAAAACAAACTATTCATTTCTGACCGATTTAAATATGTAATGACTTAAATTTCCAGTAAGTTAATATCATAATTACTGTCAGATTATGTCTACCTCCCTACATACCGCATGATAGCTCGAATTTCATACTATTCGTACGAACAAAAGTCTTTTCAGAATGATAAACAAAGCACGCTTGAAAAACAGATAACAAACGATTCTGATTAATTCCAGCCGTGTAATTATTATGAAGTTATTTTCAATTGAACAATTTTTTGGAAGCATTGACTCGTAAATTCATAACAAAGTTGAATACACCCTGTATTACCCAATAGCCTAGCGTAGCACAATACCTATTGTCTGCTATGAATAAAACGTGTCTACTTAATATATTAACTTAAAAGATTATGATATTGGTCCCCGGCGTATAATAACTCCGCAAAATATCCAAAATCTTGATATTTTAGAAAGATACAAAGAACGAATAATACTAAGATGCGACATTTTTATTCTCTAATGCATGAACATCTGAAGGTCACGTGACTATGCGGAGATCATGTGATGTCATTTCTGAAGGGCATACCGATAAAATGTCCAGGGTTAATGAAATAATGGCCGTATCACGATGAAATAACTTTATATGCTATTGATGGTTTAATGACTATTTTATACGTTGATCGGCATATTTAGCAGAAAAAATAGAAAATACAATCAGAATTTGTCATAATGAATGGTCGTAAAACGACGTCGATCTATCTGGCAAAATACATATTTCTGTTTGAAAAAAAAACTGACAATGGAATGACAAAAATAAGGGGAAATCTTAAGAAGGGTAGTAGCAACCGTGGCGGACTAGGGGACTTAGCCTCCCCTCAATTATATAGGCTGTACATAATGGCCACTAAAAAGGGGCCGTAACTTTTTCTCCCAGCCCGTTGCCAGACAAAATCTAAAAATTAGCCCCTCCATCTGAAATTGCTCCCTACGGACATAATTAGTGTTAAGTACATAGCTACTACTTAAGTTCGAGAGAACATAAACAATCCGAGGGCTCAGCGCAACACTGTCGTAACTTGTTCTTATTTCAGTAGAGTTACGACACTGTTGCGTTGAACCCTCGAATTAAGCATAAATCTTTTGGATTCGTTAGGAAAAATAACATTTCAACATCACAATTATCACCGTCTTTGTCTGTTAAAATACTTACGAAAGAGATGGAATCTACTTCTGATGCCACGAAGTACGTAAGAACGACATAAGTCAAAATCGAATTATAGAAAACTTAGCGGGTGTTTTGTAAAATGATTTCCCAGTAGTTGATGGTTTTACTTTTAGAATGATAAGCAATAAGTTTTACTTCTCCGATAAATAACAGGTACCTTTTATCTCGTCAATCGATTCTTCACATGAAAATCACCAGATAATTTGCTGTGAAATAATTATGCACGGTTGTAACAAAGTATTCACTCTGTGAGACAGGTGTTTTATTTCTTTTAAGAAGTAGTATATGTTATTCAAAGTATAGCATTCTTCATACAGCCTTTATATTTATCATAAACACGTATTCTCATTAAACCGGAAGTTATGTATGTTAAAGTATACAAACCCATTGTAAACATTTTCTACAAATAAAGTACGGATAATTTATAATGCAACAGTCGTAACGTAAGTTTCATTAAAAATTCATAACAAAGTTATTACTTTTCCAGGGTGTTCAACTTTTCAACTCGTAGCAAGTAACTAACCAATTTTCTAATTCATTAGCCAAACGCTTGTAATTGGAAATAATCTTGTGATGTGTGAAAAAATATGTCATACATTGATGCGTGTTTAATTCCGATTATAGTTTAGCTAACAGTGGCAAACTTTTAAGTATTCTGAATGCAGCGTATTTACTTAAGAACTTTATATCATACGCAAACATGGGCTCACATTCACGTAACGCGTAAGTATGGAATTGACGGTCAACGGTAGCTCGCAAAAATATCAATTACATCGGATTAGGTCGGATTGATATTTTTATCTTAAACTTGTTAAAATGCCAACAATTTTATATTCTTGTACAGCAAAGTATTACTAAAATCAGTTCGTTATAAGATATAGAAAAATAATACCTAACGCAATTTAAAGCTGACTTAAATACAAGCAACCACTGTTATTTGAAGGAAGGACTTATATATATATACACATATATACCAGTAAGTCCTTGGTTAAAGTGACCACACACATTTGAAATCAGTTACACAATCGCAAAGGTGAACTTTGTACTGAAAAGTTCTATGACAGCGTACGTAGAGATAAAATGAAAACGAAATGCGTAAATATCAAAATAATATGATAAACGAAAGACAATATAGGAATACTATTAGTAAATCATGCAGTTGATTGTAAAGTGTCTCTAATACCGTTTGTTTTAGGAGATACGTGTCCGTTTTGCACATTTGTAATGCCTCGTTTTGGTGAAGTATTTATCGATTCATGAGAAGTTATTTTCACTTTCGAAGTTTTTACCGTTTTTGTTACCAGAGTTTTTCGACTTCTTGATTCTAATTTTGAAGATACGCCTTTTTTGTCCAAAGCACTTTGTTCTTTTCCTTCTTCTACGCTCGTTAAGGAATGAGGAGAGAAATGCACTTTTTCCCACGAGGGATATCTAGGGAATGAATCCTGAGGTAATTTGTCCATGGGAGGCGGGGTTGGGGGTCTGTCCAGAATTTGTTTCCGCTTGCTGAACATGTTCATTGGACAAGTGTTTGAGCGTTGACGAGGCGGTGACTTAAATACAAAGAATGCACCTTCGTTAGTGTTAGCTAGTTCTTTATTAATCTCCTCAGGACGTGATTTGTCCAGATTCTCGTCATCATTATCACTACAATCATCCACAACGATATCAGGTAAATCAAATCGCACGTGTAAATTAGGCCTAGGGGAAATTGGGTCAGTGTTTGCACGTGGCCGCATGGGCGTGTGAAAGAAACTATCGTCGTCCCCATGGTCTAATGAAGCCCTTTGGCGTATCAGAATAGACTGAAGAGGTCCAGGTTTAGTTGGACTAGTCTTGTCCGTAGTTTCAACTGAATCCATGTTTGACTTGACGTATATCAGCTAACTTTAAGTATAAATTATAACGAAAGCATGATAATATATATTTACATTCCACTACTTATGCAAATAGAAAGAAAAGATAAAGTCTGCCGTGTTTTATCGAATTTGGGACACTTTTATAACTAAAATATTTGTTTAATGTATTGAAATTCCACACTGTAATCGTAACTGAAACGAAAATATCGAATACGAATGAATTATTAATTATTTTTTACTTTAACAATCCAAGCCTCGTTCATTCCAAATCCGTATATTTCCAATTCAAGGCACGTTAAAAATATTAATGTTGAATAAATCTACACATTCATCTAACACAAACTGCGACGAATACTCAGATGTTATCCACATCACATTAAACATCTAAATGTCAAACACTGCATATAATTCTCTCAAGTAGCTATATTTCACATGTAAATCTAGCACACACTCAACTCACTAGTGTATCATTTCCCCGATATACTGTGCGCGAGTTTCACTAATTGAGTAAATTTCCGGTTGTCGTACGAATTTTTATTTCCATCATCCAGTTTATCTTCCTCACTAAATCGGACAGATTTCTTATTTTTGTAGGACGTTAAACCGCCAGGTACACTGTTTACATCGAGTCGATTTATATCGCTGTCCACGACCACGGCTGATGTATCACCTTTCGTATAACTGTCCACTTTATTAACTCGAGTACCATGAATTATATTACACGATGTTTTATCAGATTTTTTATATCTACGTAGTCCTGGATCAACTTTTATATTGCCTGGCTTTACTCCCGTAGTATATACATTCTTCCGAGACGACAATCTTTCAATTGAACAATAATAATTAGTTTCGGTGCTTCCGCTTGACTTATTAAATCCCTTGTTACACAATGTAGTCCTTTTGTCTAACGTAACATTATCTGAACCGCTGGCTGTGGTAAATATGTTCCCGTTCAGTGAATTAACTTGACTATTATAGTTAGTAGTAGCGGTGGAGTTACTGCTTCGCTGTTTTCCGGTTGACTTGGTTATCGGAAAAAAGTGGGCTCCACTTCGTTTGTTTTCATTCCCATTGAGCATGCGCAGTTTATTGAGTCGCAATAGTTTCGCGCGAAATTTGTCGATTTCACTCGACTGTTTGTAAGACTCGATATGATTCTGTCGAGTGAAATAACGTTCCAACCCACGTAGTTTATCAAGCTCTCGGTTACATACAGCTTTCTGTTGTCTTGATATATTTACCACCTGTAATATAAATCAACATATTTATTCAGAGAAATGGCAGACTGTCTCTGACACACCTTAACACTAAACATTATGGACATAATTGTTTCACATTCTATAACTTTAAATAACGTAAATATTGCAAAAAGGTGATCTCTGAAAGTATGTCGATCCCATTGATAAGCGACAAACAGACGGTTTAAAATCATTTATTGGAGTCGAAAGATTAGGAATTCAGGCTATAAAGAAAGGAGGGTAAGAACACAGTAATATACTCAAGGCGTTAAAAAACTTGTTTCTGGTCACGTGTTCATCAAAAATAGGATAAATAGGTCGGGGCTTTTCTTGACTTTTGAAAGCATGTGGAAGGGTAAAAGAGTGAGAAAGTGGTTGTACCGTTCCTCGGGCCTTACAAAAGGTTTTAGGTCCCGGAGAAATGTCGAGGTAGTACGGATAACTGCTACAGAAACAATCAATATTTTTACACATTACTGAAGAAGTTAAAAGAACTATTTTTTCAGAGCATTCCTGGGAAAACTCTGACATAATAAAAACATTAACACCTGTTTATAACGAGTGAAGTTGTCTCGGCTTTGTTACGTGCCATAGATATATTCTCTACGCGGTCGTAGGCAGATAAGATCTTCAAATAATAGATTTAGGTTACCAAACAAAAACCAGGATGAGTCTTATATTTATCTTGATGATGTAGATAGTGTTTATTGGCTTCGTTTACTTTGACTGATTGTTTGGTTAACCAGGCTAAGTTACATGTGACTGCTTGGGGCATAATGTATTACTGCGTGCACAGGTGATCTGAGCACCTCTTGTAAAGGAATTGAGTCCGAATACTGACAGTAGAGATGAATTAGCAGTACTTGAGATACCTCTTGTATCAGTTATTATGTGATATATGACATACAGTACGTGCAACCACTCCAAAGCAACACGGTTTGGAAGTAGCAAAATCATATGTTGTTGTTGAGAGGTTGTAGCTCTAGAGAGGTTCGATTTGTAGTTAAACCATTCAGTGAGAAAATATCATTCTGTTGTTGATAGGAGGTTGTTGGTTAAGAGAGGGTCGTTCCGGAGAGGTATTGTTGTACATACATGTTTTAGATCTGACGCTTGTACCATTTATCATTTTTAGATTATATTAAGTATGTTGGGAATAATTTGACGCTGCAAGCTATCATTAATGTTTGTGATATCAATATATCTCCATGGTATTAAAGCCAATGTTGCTTTTGAAAATCAGGACCTAGGGGGCGGGGCAGTGGTCACGTGGTTATGGTCTATGACTGAATTTACGTGTAAGGTAGCTGCCCAGATAACTTACCAAATGTTGGTTGTTCTATCGACTGGGTTTTCCCTACCGATATATCAAGAAAGATACCAAAATAACCCTGACTGTTCAGTGCGATGTGTTAATTCCTAGAACATATTGGGAATCTGATCATGACTGGCATTAATTTGTAAAATTGAGAAAACTCATGTCAAGCTTAGTATGGCGAGAATATTTGAAGTTAAATCAAGGCGACAGACTGATTAATATTAAACTTGCCAAACAAATAAACGAGTGGGATCGGTTGCTACCCCGTAGTATCGATTTAATTATGGAAACAGATTTGATGCATGTAAGGCTTATGGAAATGGAGAAGCTATGACTAGACGATACAGATTTAATAAAACAATAAGCCAGACTATTCCCCATTTTGGATAATATTTAATCCGAGATAATGGAGAAAACTGATATATCTCACTGTGTATATCAGTTAGAACATGTAAACAAGCCAAAAATAAGATAAGACTGTAAGAAACGAAGGGGAGACTAATACAATATAATTTTACTCAGTCGCCTAATGCATTAAATCTAACATACGCCATTTTTTTCGCGTGTGTCAATTTTTTTGCAATATTCACGTCTCAAATACAAATCGTGAGAATTAAATGATTTATTGATTTATGAAAATTAATATGTTCTATGAAAATATGATGACGAAATAAATATAATCTATAGTTATTTCGCAAAAATATGATGGCGAAAAATAAGATTTCGATTCACACGGAATTTCAACTCAATCCAGTATAATGCACTTTTACTTTCATAGACAAAATTAAGTCTTTTTCGATTGGGGTTTTCGTAATTATTTTAAAATCGATTATAACTGGACATTTTACGATGTGCTACTTTTTTCTTATACGCTATAATGTTGAACCGAAAGAACACATTTAAATTTAAGAAAAAAATAATGAACCGTACCAACTTCTTTCGAACGGAATTTGGTTTTTGCTTTTTTTGTAACCCGCAATTTTTAAGACTTTCGTCCATATGTGTGTACAATGCAACCACGCCAGAGCGATCCTCTATTGAGCAACGACCTCCCTTCACCACCAGCATTATTGTCCCACAGTATAATGTAACTATCAATTTAACCTCTTTAGAGCAACAACAACGTAATTTTGTTTTTCCCCAAAAGGTGTTGCATTGGAGAGGCCTCGCAGTAACGTAGTTAGGAAGCATTCACTCATTGCGTTAAACTACCAATAATTTATCAAGATGGATGGATTCTCTAATTGATATGACAAAACAGCCGGAGAGTAATAAACTACGAGTTTGTTAAATTTCAAGTTTAATAAGATTCAGAAATACGATACAGTAGCCAGATTTCAGCTCACGGCGTTTTTGTAATCTGATTGCCAACCGCGATATAATTTTATCAAGTACATTATGTATGATGACGTCGATATAGACATTCTTGCCCCCAAATTATTCACTATACAAATACTTGAGTTGACCCCCAAAGGGTTTGACCTCTTGAACGAAAGAAATGTAATTAAAAACTCACAGGAGGATCTACAAAATTCGATTTGTGTTATAAAACACACAATTATCGTAGCCAAATCAATGTTGAATGGGTGACAAACAATTGAACATATCATTAAGGAGCGTACTAATGATAGCCATGAAGAATCTCCCGCTTGTTTATGATGTGCCTGACTCTAAACATCTTCGACAGAATCTTGAACGCTTAATCAATTACAACGAAGTAAAGGTTCAAGCTTATTTCACACCATCCTTATTTTGATATTTACATTTTTAGACAAATGTACTCTGAATTTTGATTTGATTCGGTTACAATGTCTTTCATATTATTAAGCAATATTAACTAAACAAATCGGACAATTTTATTCTATACGAGCGAACAAAACACATTTATAATCATGTGATCGATAAAACAAAACCGTTTCCATACATAGAAGCTGATTTTTTTGCCCGCGTTCATATACAAGTATCATTTATAGCGAGCGAATTACAAAGAAATTTGACTACACTCGTCTATATGTAAATTGATGGCAAATGTTTTACCTCGCTATACCAGAAAGTGTGATTAACAAAATATAGAGAGTCTATACAGAGCTTTATGAAAGCCCAGAAGGCTTACTAAGATAATTCAAATGGGAACTTTGTCTGCCTTAATACAGTCAAATCGATCTGATAATTCAAGAAATCATAAATGCAGAAGACGTCGTAAATGGTATGCAAATTAAAGTAAAAAATGAATTTCAAAGTGGAGCCAGTCTTATGATTCTTGATAATTTCTCAAATGTCTACTTTGTATGCAGTACAGTCTTTTGAACGCAAAATACTTTATACTTGTTAGGTAGAAAAAATCTGCATCAAACATCGAGACTAAATATGATGGCGCGAAAAAATAACATCAAACGTATTATTTTGTATTTGGTATCGAGACATTTTCGTATGTTTCTGTGTGTTGGGTATTTTGGAATTGAAGGGGATTGTGTTTGATGCTATTTTAAGAAAGGTTTGAATTTTTGTATACTTTTCTAGGAATCCCCTTGTTTAGAACTCAGCCGACGTACCTTACACGTGTGCTAGTAAGTAACGAATATAAAGGCAATGACCGTATTTTCCATCAAATTCACTGTCTCCATACACCACCCGTTATAGAAAAAAACGAAGACGCGACGATGGTCCAGTGGTCAGTGACATGGACTTAGACCAGGTGACCATTTAACAAAATTTCGATTTTCCTCCCGATGTTGTTGAGAAGTTACCAGCTCGTTGTAAAAGGGTACAAGCAAGTACTGGAGAGAATACGGTCCAGGAAAGCTGGTATGGTGAACAGGAAGCTGTATATTACTGAAATATCACTGGGGGCGGCGTAAAACCCAATTATTCCAATTAGACAATTGTGACGCGATACCCCCTGACAGAAGAAAGTATACACAATGAGAAGACTATCTACAAGGACATGTCAATAATAATGAACATCTATAAGCATAAGTACAACATAAAAAATTGTTTCTAAGCGTGACAAGCCCGTTTGGGCAAACGTCTGCTCAGCCATTACAAGTATTAAAAAGAAACAAATCAGAAAAGGGGCTATTGATCAGATAAATAGGAAAGTGATCCGTACTAACTTAGCACCAATATATTATATACATGTACTATACATTCAATTGTCACAAGTATGTATGAAGTAAATAATGAAATGAGGCGCCGTAAATATGTGTATCATATAATCATATACGCAATGTTTGACATTTTCCCGGAAAGTTTATGTTATTTTCCTCAAACGTCGTAATTATGTGTGTTAAACATGTTGCTCATTAATTTTCCTCATGAATGTTGTGAAGATGCATTTTCGCCAGCTTCCAGTCAGATGCTTAAAGTCCCATTAGCTTTTTGCTATAAAAAATATATGCAAAAAACAAACAATTGCAGATATTTTCCCAAGATAATTATTACCGACGAAACAAGCCCCTTTTCTTCTAAAAACACTCATTTCGCTGTGAAGTTTGCTTTTGTAAACTTGAAATATATAGAGCGCGTGACGTCACTTCATGCCGTATGCATAATATGACTGCGGGAAAACACAGCTGTTCTATAAATAGTATTTTTTTCAATGATATTAAAAAAAATACGATGGTGGTTTTGGAAACGTTTTTTCTTGCTATAAAGTACGCACGGGAGGAAAACACACCGGATTCCTCTGTTATAGAATGAACTGAAACTATTACGACCGATAAATATATATGATTATGGGACTTTACCTTGTGATTCTCTGAAAACACATTCAGCACTCAAATAGGCTTTAAGTGTTTTCATGTCTGCCTATACATCAAAGTGATTATTGGACCGAAAACTGCCTGTTCTGATATATACTTGATCATGGTTTCATGAAAACTTTGCCACAATTATCGCAAAGCATTGGGATTCATTGCTTTATTTTATTACTACAACGAATTAATAATTCATTTCTTCTATATGCGATACTACGAACACAATAATTGTCTTTGAGTGGTTCTCACATGCAACAATTTCGATTAGGACTGCAATTACATCAGGACATATAGGTCCTTAGAGAAAATCAGGGGCGTAGCCAGCCATACTCACTAACATATTGTCAAGTATGAAAATATAAATACAAAATGTATAGCAAACAATGGCATCTAAATCGAAAGCTAAGTGGTTAGAGTGTCCGTCTACATGTTCCGAGCAGTTTACACTGGTTTGAAATACAATGTATGGTTTAAACAAATCGTACTCAGTGCCCTTAATCCTTCATAATACACATCAAAGCTCAATATATCAGTTCTAACTTAAGATATTTTCCAGGTCTCTAAGTAGCAGAAGGGTTTACCCCCCCTGCACTTTCTCCCCATTGGGCGTAACATTCAGTTAGTTAAAGGTGACTGACAACAGAGTCCTAAATGTTTAACTATGATAAACGGACGCATAAGAGAACATTTGACCCTTAACGACTGTACACTAATCTTTAATGACAACAGTAACAACAATAACAAATACAGTACAAACTCTCAAGAGCAGCCCTCTCTTGAGCAACAACCGCCCTTCAACAACAGCATGATTTTCCCGCACCAAAGGGTGTTACGTTGGAGATGTTGCACTGTACAACAACATCAGCGACAACAACATTGCAGCAGCAACAAATACAAAACAACAACAGCTGCAGTTAAAACAAAAAAACACAATTACCATAACTACAAAGTTTCGTGAAACGGAAAAGAAAACTAACTCAGATATCCTTGAAGGGATGTTCGTCCAACATCACTCACTGGTAATTGTCTATTATCCTGTATCATCTGATTAAAGATGAATATAGACGATGCTTGAGAAGATAAATAATCAGTCTTGCTTGACAAATCGAAGTGTCTAACATTTGGGACAAACCGTTTACTATAAACTAGCTAAATGATGATAAAGATAATTTGATCACCAATATGTTTAAGGTTGATGGCTGTTATTGGCTGCGGAAGATTAATTTCGGGATCACTGATGGTACGCACTGACACTGACAAAGTATGTACCATCCAGGTATCAATTCGACGTTGATGAAAAATGTTATATTGTACCTACAATAGAGACAACCAAGACGATAGCACATGTCACCAGCGAACACTGACATGTCATATTTATGTATAAAAATACAACTACAATGCTCACTACTTTCATTTGTTTTCGTTTCAAAACAATGTTAAACCTCTCTCAAGTTGTTTTGAGCATTTTTGTACAGTTAGTTGTAATACAAGTTTGATACTTTTACTTATTTCCAATATTTTCAATATGTTTTCCGTTACGAACTTCTTACGATCTGTGTAGCGAGACTATTGCTTACTATTCCCCAGAAAAGACAAGAAGAACTCACGAACAATGCGAAACAAATTCTATACAAATCCTATTACTTATATATCTGATGTTTATAACAATAATCTGATCAGAACCTTGATTTACATACAATGTAACATGAAATATTGATGTTAGTTAACGCCATCTTCTTTTTCCTGTCAATGTTTACCTTAAAATATGCCCATTATGTTCGCTTGACATGCGATTAGTATCGCCATCAGTAAATCACGATACTGGCGTACGTTGGTGGTATATATATATTAGATATACTAATAACAAGGAGTGTGAATTAATTACTAAGGTAATGCAATCATATGATTTCGAATAGTTTCTAGATATCGATGCCGATAAGCGTTCCAGTGACGTTTATATTACTTCGTGATTATAAAATATCGATGCTAGGCAACGTGGACGACATAACAAACATGGTTTCTATGGAACAATGATAACATTTGTCTGGCCATGATTAGTTGCGGTGATGCTAGGAATGCAGTTGATTAATTCTTAATTTACACGTATTGTGTGACAAGCAGTTGTTCAGATAATTAAGTCGTTTTAGAAATAGCCATCCCCTTGTGTAGTGTTAACCTTTTAGTCGTATTTTTAGAGGTCTGAAACAGTCAACTTATTATATAAGTTTGTTGCTGACTTTATTACTTTTGTAATAGTTGTATTTATGTTATTTCATTTGTTACTCTCTGTGTGATGTGTGAATTTGAGCCAGTGATAAAAATTCAAATTCCACGGACGGGTCCATGACCTCCCGGGGATTTACTGACCCCTCCATTTTTGTACTAAGTTATAATTTGTTAGGGAGTGCTTTTGGTGGGTTTGGGGTCTGATGGTGTTTCGAGAAAAGATGGTATTTTTTGAATATGGCAATTTCTAAGATTCCTTATCTATATTCGAATTTTATTTACAATGGCTATTGGTGCATAGGTAGGGTTATGAGCGAGCCATTCTGGCAGGGTTGTGTTTTTTGCGATTATTTTAGAGGTACATTAATAATTACAGATATCATGGAATCGTTCAGAGCAGCACTACTGAATGTCGGGGTCTTGTTATAATAAATCAAATTTTTAAGGATAGACAAATTGATTTGTATTATATTTCATAAATCTTAAAGCTGCAGTTTTGATGTTTTTTTATGAACGCCCAATCTTCCTTTGACAAGGTCTCTTCTTCATTTCTCATTTATAGAAACACATCATTGTACATGTGATTGTTTTGTTATTGTGTTAGCTTTTAAACAAATTAGAATTTAAACACCGTGCTCCAAAGAATGAGAGATTTGCATTTACAGTGGATGAGAATTTGGTTAACAGTTGAGAACTGTTGGGAAATTTTAAAAAAAACATCCAAAGGGCTTGTATTTTTTTTATATGTGCACGTCATTTTTATAGTCAATCGTAAAGGATCTTATCTTGAATTTGAAAAGAATGGCGTATTAATCGTACATTTCATATCCGATTATGGAAGTTGTGTAAGTGGTTGAATAAGGGCGCCACAACACTGCAAGTCTTATATGGCTCTAACTAAAAGAATGGTCTGATACGAAGTTATGTCTATTTAGTTCATTTTCGTTGAAGTGGGCTGAACGTCCTTTTCAACGGCATTTCAGATACTTACGGCGGCCGGTTAACCTTTAAAGTTACCAGTTTTTCTGGACTGTATAACAAACAGTACTAACTAACCTTTCCACAAAGAGGCCACAACTTTTCCACTAATTAAGGAAAATCAAACTTTTGGTCATTTTTTTTATAGAAAATGTATGACTGGATTCGACCCCTGATCGCCGGCTTGCAAGTCCATCACAATAACTAAGGGATCACGGTCTCGGTCATATATTTAGTTCAACTCAAAAGTATTTATGTTTGATTAAATGAGCATCTACATTATACATCTTAATATCTTAATTCTGAGTTTATTTCTATGTCAACAGCTGAAGCCGGGGGTAGCCGGGTGAGATGCAACACCCCAACCTATTTTCCATCAACAGAAGCAGTTTTTCTCAATTAACACACCCTTAGAGGGAGTGATCAACGAAATGACAGCTGGACAAATACACGGATTTAAATGGCAACAATAATTTCCCTATTGGAGACATAATTGCAGGATGTTGCGGAGGAAAATGCAAATCGATTTTTGTATCATTTCTAAAACTGCATGACATATCAATTGAACGAATTAGACGGCGCTTAAATGCGTTCATTTAAACTAAAATGGGGGATAATGAAAGTTTTCACATTAAATCACATGATTAAATTCCTGAAATTTACGGATAAAGATTGTATTCTAGTATTTTGTTAGATTTAATGTTTATAAAAACGTTACAATCAGTAACCAAGAAACCATTTTTGTGATGAATATCAAAAAGTTCATATTCTACGTTTAACTAGATGTAATGCAGGCGAACGTTAAATCAAAGCTATCATGTACTGGCTCTTGTTATGATGTTATACATTATTTGGAAAGACCCTCAAAGCAACATGTTGTTGCAACATATGTAGGTAGGAACTGTGGTGAAGGAGTGGAGCGACGGACTCCTATCTCGGAGGTTCTGGATTCGATTCCCGCCAGTTGCGGACATTGACCGGAACCTTCACGATCCCTTCTTTCGGCACGCGTACTGGTCAGAATCCAGAAAGCAGTCATCGAGAGTAGATAAAATAAGTTGTAAGAAATTGCTCTACGATCGATGCAAAATAAATATGGTTTGAATGATAGTGGCAGGTTTTGATTATGCCTTCTGTACATGTTTTGGTAATAAAATACTCATAGCAAGTCGCAGAGAAAGCATGACATCGATCAGTTTGAGGCTGAATAAAGTTTGCACACAGTTCGCGAATTGCGGACTGCAGACCGGAACGCAGTTGGCGATTCGCTTCTTTTCAACTTTATACATCCTCACATTTTGAAATGTCAACAGCAAAATATCCCGTTTTATATTTTTCAGGTAGCCCGATAATATTAGCAAGCCCAAAAATAGTGACTTGTATATTGTCTGTGCAAAGAAAGGTATAATTAAGAATCCACGAAAAGATGACAGAAAATTTAGGGGGAATGAATGCGTACTGAAAAAAACTTATTTTCCTAGTAAGCGAGTTCGGTTGCTGCATGTCATATCCATTAAAGATATTTTGACTGTAAATGTCGAAGTTGTCGGCTTCTTATGGAATGGTATGTTATTGTTGGTTAGAATACAGTCGAGGATATTTGGTTTAGTGAACCGGCCGCTGTATATAACTTAAATATCGTTGAAAAACGGCGTTTAACCCACTGAAACAAGGAGTAAAATAAGAGTTACAGATTTGATTTAAACCTATCTTAATCAATCATACCTAATGCAATTATTTTAAGTAGTCACCATTCTACGGAGACCTTTGTCTGATATTTGTAAAACATGCTATTTCAGCATCTATTCCACATTACTACGGCCATCCCATTCGTCTTAAGCTAAGAAGATTTAGATATGAACGTTTTGTTTCAATTAAATCCGAATGAGATAATCGAATACAAACAGCATGAGGCTGTTTAACAAACAAGCCAAACAGACGATCAGGCCAGACAGTATGTTTTGTTTACGAATACACGGCAGACTGTATTTCTGGACCGACACTAAAGTTTCTAACAACGAATTCCAAAGCACGTAATTTATTTGAAGACGAATCATACTGGTTAAGGCCTAAATGAAATCCAGGGAAGCTGGTTAGGATAACTGCCCGCCACGAAATAACTGAAATAATGTTCAAAATGGCGTTAAATCCGATAAAACAAACAAACATCATACCAGCTCTTCAAGTATATTTTACGTATTCGACAGTAAAAAGAAGACATAACCGTTTAATTTATGTAAAAGCATTTATTTAGCCATCACGTGTTGGTTGCAGAAGGTTCCATTAAGGTCATACTTATAGTTCATGTAAGACATTATGGATTTACCAGTGTACATGTACTTGATTACATCTACAAATCACCTGACACAAATGGCTCGTGGATGGTTCTTGTATCTGTAAACAAAATCACTGTCTCCTGTATCAACTTCTAACTTCTAGGTAACATAGTCGTTGACCTTTGGAAATGTGGTCATTAGAGAATACAGTTTAATACCGTGGGCGGAAAACAATCAAATACAAAGTGCCACTTCTCGAAGAATCGTGTGGCAATTGTGTCAAAGGTTGTCAAGAGGACACGAACAAGAGGCTAATGACAACATTTATGAATCAGATGACGATAGTGATTACAACCATTGGTCAATTTATTTACCCATTGTCCTACGGCTCTGTCGACAGCTATGGTCATTTCAGATCTGTCCCAAAGAAGGACAGATAAGAAACAAGAGGGCCGGTTATTTATATCCCAGCTTGTTTCGAAAATGTTTTTTTCTGGTTCTTTATCGAACTCAGTGCAAAGCAGTGATAAATGCTTCGCCCCTTTTCTTGTGATTTCCTATAGTAGTTAGGATTGGACACAGAAAAAGCTTCCCAGAGAAATTCAAAAAGCAGAGTCGAGAATCGAACTCACACGACTTTTCGTTTAGTTTTCCAGTGCTTTACCACTTGACCACTGCTTACCCCCACACACAAAAGTAACCCATCGGAATAACAAATTTAATAAATACGAATGACTTATAGTTGGATGTAATCTGCCTCTCTTGGGGGCTATATTCTATTTAATTCTGCAATGTCAAATAGTAACAGCTAGACTGTTAAAATTGAAACTACAAGGTCAAATAAGTAATAGACTGTAAAAATGAGACTACATCGTCAAATACGTAATAGGCTGCAAAGATGGAACTACATCATCGTTGATTTTAACGTCAATGTCTGGCTTTTTGACAAACTCATCGCCTGAGATCATGCTTGTAACACAGCACTTACTAATTTGGATATAATATTCACTTGGTACGTAAACATCTATCAGTGAACTAATAGGACTGTATCGTGCCTGGTCTACTAATTATTGAACAATTATTGAACAAGGGTTAGCGTAAACAAGGACAAAGTTTTGTTTTCAATGTATTCATTGTAATATAAATAATACGATTTGTTTCAATGTGCAGTACAACCGTTCCAGAGTTCCCTTGAGCAACAACCTCCCTTCAACAACAGCATGATTTTTTTCCTACTGCACGATTTAACTATTAATTTAAAATGTCTAGAGCAACAACTTCTCAACAACAACATAATTTTGCTACTTCTTAAGGGTTTTGCTTTGGAGAGGTTGCAATGTATAATAATACTTTGTTTATTTATTAATGATGTCAATTCCTGTATCTTCCAAAACATTTGACTTCTTATCGCGTTGGTAAGGCTCAGTGTTTATCAATCAAGTACAATTGATTTCAATTCGATTCGTATGAGGTTTGATTTCAAAACCTGAGAATATTATCGCTGGGTGAAGCGAACTTCGATACTAAACGTCTTGAAGGATAAAGTCACGACATACAGTCATTCGTGCAATACAAAAATATGTAGCAGCATCTCTTCTTGCATTCAAACAGCGTGCAAATAAATTAGTTGATATTTGTACCAGTTAACTTCATTCAAAACCATTATCTGCTTCTTCAATCAATTAAGCTTACTGGAAACTGTGGTAATGGTGGTGTTAAATTGTGTTCATGATTATAATTTGAAATTAAGTGAAGGAAAGTGCTTTGCTAAAATCTTTAGAAAGTTGATAATCAGCTTAATATGTCAATCAAAATTGGCATCGTCTTTATTTACACAAAAAATAAAACGCACTCCACCAAAGTACTTAGAACATCAAAAACATGGTATCAGAGGGAATTATATATGTATTTGGTATATTTCTGTGAAGTATGTTACTTTATTTAACTATTTCTTCGGATTTAACGCTATTTTCAACAATATCGTGGCGGGAAGTTATTCTAACCAACTTCTCTGGACTTCATTTAGTACTAACTTAGTACTAACCACATTCTATCCGCAAGCTACTGCCAAGTTACCCTGCATAATGCTTAAATAGATAATACATTCTATTTCTACATCTCTTAAGATTTTCTTTTGATTTGTTGAATTTTCTTGAAAACATCTCAAAATTACATTCTGTTGCCTGATTTTCTCATTAAATATTAAAGCATCTACTTCGACCATTACCGCCGAATGGCACTGGTTGTTGATGCGCCGGCGTCAAACACCATAATATACTTATTTGTTGATATTTCGTTAAAACAATCAATGAAGTACAAGACTTAGTCATGTTACAAAATCATGTTTAAACTTAGCACGTTATTTGTCTTACCACAGAAACTACAACTATGTAATAAGTTCCATTCATTTATTTTAATTTAAGGTATGGCAATATATTTGTCATGGCTGGAATTGTATAAACATACATGTATAAATAAACAATAAGCATATTCTTTTAAATGTCAAGTACAGTATGTTCCGTCATCGGTCACCACTGTTATGATAGAATATGCCAGCAAAGTATATCATAAACTTCACTTAAATTAACCAAGATGTAAGACAAACATTTTGTTCAGCTCCCGACAACGGTCGCTGATAAGTCCTATTGTATAAAACACTACAAACGTCTTCAATCATTGGATAGACTGTACCCGACACCTTGGTAACAGTGTCTTTTTGACCAGCCATGACGAATCCTACACAATAGACGCTTTTCATCTATTTCCAAGATTGTTGATCTGCAAAATACAAAAATACTCAGCAGCAAAATTGTATATATAAACCGTTGGGTGGGAGGGAGCGGAAATTAATCAACTTACGACTGATCTCTTCGAAGTCAAGGAATGAAAAGACTGTTTTAGCTCCAATCTGCTCCTTATATACCCATCTAAATATAGCCTCTGGATTAACCAATCGCTGAGCGTTATTGATTTATAACGTTTCTGGGTAAGACAAATGGTTTATTCTTGAGCTAATAAACTTTACATTGTCTTACCACAGAAACTACAACTATGTAATAAGTTCCATTCATTTATTTTAATTTAAGGTATGGCAATATATTTGTCATGGCTGGAATTGTATAAACATACATGTATAAATAAACAATAAGCATATTCTTTTAAATGTCAAGTACAGTATGTTCCGTCATCGGTCACCACTGTTATGATAGAATATGCCAAAAAGGGACGTGAACGAAGCAGAGCGGAGAGAATGGACCTTCCGCCACAAGCGGTCTATCATAACTCCTAACCAGCCATGAACAAATGTATACCAAATTACCAATGCTAATTAAGTTATAAATCCACAGTGACTGCTTCCATAACAACCACCATGAATTTATACCCAATGTATACTCAGCCCGTTCAAAAACGCACACTCTGTATCTTCCCCAATGTTTGTGAGGTATTATTTCATTGTATCCTGACAAAATTAATGAAAGTACCTGTACAATCCAATGAAATACATGATACCTGCGGCCAAAATGTAAAACTTAAGTGTGATAATTCCATTTGATGTATTTTCATGATAGTTAACAAACCGAAATAAAACCAGTCGTGTGTGTTTCTATAAATGTATAAATGAGTATATTTTCATACTTTTACAAATGTAATAAACTTTAAAATAGTCAACAAGACATGTACCATGTATATCATAACACAGTTCTAATTAGGAAAAAAAAACATTTCCGCTTTCCTTAAAAGTCAATGTAGCCCCGGACAACGTGTTAAGCATTATAGCACAACCCAGGACGGAGGATAATTGGACCCCATCGTCCTGGATAAATCTTGGATCCGGGCATATGTCTGGGTATTTAATTACAAAAGAGCTGAGACAACTATTAATACGTTTTCGAATTTTGTCTGCCACAGTATTTAATGGAACATAACGCCAATATTGCCTGGGTAAAAATTTGGGACCAGGCAATCAGGGAATGGGGAAATATGGACTTAATTTCCTTCAAAAGGGTATCGAATTCCCAAGTCACCTCAACCATAGGTTTAAGACCTATATCATTACCACCACAAAAATTATTATAAGATCAAGTACTGGGTATAACACCGTCATATAGTCTAATGACTCCAAAACATGAACTAATTTCATACCGCTTTTGTAATTCCAAAATGTATCTACCCCAAATTTCCCTAAACCAAGGACCCTGACAAATTGGACGAACCAATGATCCATACTGTCGATCATGAAGCTAGCCGTGTATTAGTTACAAGTACAACAAAATTGACTAATACAAACTCTAACAGCTGACCAGTGTTTTTTCTCTCTGCATTGGGAAGAGGCCTTAACCTGTTGATTTTGGGAAGAATTACTGCTAAAATTGTTGATTTGGGAAACAAAATAGCTGGTGTAAGTTTGGATTTTTCGGAAAACTGCATGATTTTAAAGAAATTTTCAATTGGGAAGAGGCCTTTTAAAGGCTTCTGTTATAGAAGGTGAAAAACCACTGAGCTCAACCAATCAATTGCAACATCAACCAAATACGTTCAATAAACGCACACATATTTACAGTGTACTTATGTATCTCACCACACACAAAACTATCCTTATTTAAACTGATTCCATGTGCAAACATATATAACACAGCGTGATGGTTAAAAACGGTTTTCACCTACCGCTTATTTCCCCTTCAAACCACATGGACCCGACAACGGATTCCATGGGAAATTAATACTGACTGAACATTAAAAGCCAAATTCGGATCGCCGGCCTAATAATTTGATCATGGCAATATGGCTAATCCTATACAAATTTGAAAATGTTGTCCTACTTCTTCACACGGACCCGGCAACGGTCTCCATGTGGAAATAACTATACTTTTTAATTTTGCTACTAAAATCGGATCGCCGGCCTAAAAAGGCATTATGGCAAATCCTATACAAACTTTTAAATTTATAAACTATTTCTAAAACAATTAAATTTTAATTAAATATCTCACTCATTAAAAAGAACATAAATTACTTAAAATGTATAAATGAGAAGCAATAAATTCCACATTCTTTGAAATTAATTGCATGATACCACATGCTTTTCAAATTTATCAAGATACCGCATGCTTTTCCAATGAAATTATTGCATGATACCACATGCTTTTCACATTTATCAACATACCGCATGCTTTTCCACTGAAATTATTTACATGATACCATATGCATTTCAAATTTAGCAAGATACCATATGCATTTCCAATGAAATTATTGCATGATACCACATGCTTTTCACATTTATCAACATACCGCATGCTTTTCCAATGAAATTATTTACATGATACCATATGCATTTCAAATTTAGCAAGATACCATATGCATTTCCAATGAAATTATTTGCATGATACCACATGCTTTTCAAATTTAGCAAGATACCACATGCTTTTTCAATGAAATTATTTGCATGATACCACATGCTTTTCAAATTAAGTCAGTTACCGCATGCTTTTCAAATTGATTAGCAAAATAACCATGCTTACAATAATTTAGGAATAAATCACGCTTTTTTCCAACATAACTTTAATCAGGTAGTTTTCATACCAAAGTACTGACTTGGTTGAGCTCTTTTCCCCACTGTGAATTCAGATAACCTTAACAAAGCTTAGTAACATGGGCTAGAGAAAAAGCCGCTGAAAACAGCATTGTCTTAAATTGAGAACGGCAAGCTTTGGGGAGTGCTTGCAGTAAGGTCAACAGTATATCCCAAGTAATAGGGCGTCTAGAATACTGTGTGCATCTTGTTCTGTGCACCCCTTTCAGTAATGATTTAATTAAAAACTGTTTGGTATTATCTCTACAACCACTTATTTTACATGTACAACATATGGCTGTTACATGACCACTTACAAAACAATATGAGTATTTATTAAGCGACATAAAAGCAATGTAATCCGAAATCATAGCACTGGACGGCGCCCATTTTACCCCGAGCCCATTTTCCCTACAAAATTGTTCAAATGCAGACATTTCATGATTATACTTCTGAATTGTACTTTCCGCTAGTGAAGACTGTTATAATCTGTCTACCTCAGGTTGAAAATGGAATTGGCTGCTTTGAAGCATGTACCTGAAGTGACCGGAAACACGTGTTCACTGAAATTGACTAATACCATCACAAATCGTGTTTCTCTTACCCAAAATATGCACATTTTGACTTGTGTATTATTGACCAGTCATTAATACTTGGAATCTTATAAATTGCTTTACTCTTTTGTTCTTAGATGATTTTTGGTTTATTATTTCGACCAAAGATTGGTTATCTGATCTCAGAACTATCTTTTTATAAGACAATTCATGGCGCCAAATACAAAATTCTAAACATATCGGCAGCAGCTCTAAATATGTTATATCCTTAAATACCGTATCATCCCACATATCTGGCCAGCTGAAACCACACCAATGGCCTTTAAATAAACAGCCACATCCCAACTTTCTATTCCCGGACGCATCAGTGTAAAAATCTAAATCATTATCTTTAGACCAATTCAGTTCATTAAAAGTACATGAACCATTAAAATGCGTTATGAAAATCAACCATACTTTAGCATCTTCCATAAGACCTTCATTAACTCTAACAAAATGGTGTGGTTTCTTAACTTTAGCCATAGCATAATACATTCTGCGATTAAACGCTCTGCCCGCGAGAATAGCTTTGCAAATAAAATTAATCAAACCAACAAAAGTGTTTTACTACCAATTAAACTGGTTAATGCTTCACGGGCTTTGTGTATCTTATCTTCTAGGATACTGATTTTCTGATTAACCGAGTCCAGTTCTAGACCCAAAAACGTTAATTTTGTGATCGGTCCGATTTTTTTTTTTTTTTTTTGGCTTTACTAAGAGGAACTCCTAAAGAGGAACAAACAGATTCAAATGTGCTAACTATGTGGAAGCATTCCCCATAAGTAGCACCTGCCATAAAGAAATCATCTAATAAATGGTCAATATTGTGAGATAAGGATTCTCGAGACACTATCCTCTGAATAAAAGTAGAACATTTTTTGAAAGTAAAACACAAGCAAGAAGCCCCCATCGGAAGCATTTTTTTGGATCCAATAACCAGCATCAGTCTGAATACCTAACAAATCACAATCACTGGGCCAAATCGGACAAAGATTAAAAGCTGATTCAATGTCCGCCTTTAAATTGCCATGTAAGCTTGACATCCAATGCGTTGCACAATATTAACCTCGCTATCAAACTTTGAATATTGTACTCTACAATAGCTCGGCTCAACAAAATCATTTACACTCAAACCGCTAGGAAACGACAAATTTGTAGTTATACGCCAACCCCCACAACTTTTTGGTACCAACCCGACTTGGTTAACACGTAAATTAGAAATTGGAGGAACACAAAATGGCCCAATAACTCTATCTAATGCTCTATACTCGAATAATTTTGTGTTCAGAATTGTGCTATTCTGTCTTGCAGATATTAAATAATTAGACCTAATCCGCAGTCTTGAATCATTATAGAGCAAAGTAGGGTAATTCCGACCCCTGTGTAATACCGACCCTTTTGTTTTTTTCATATTTTTAAAGCTCCAAATAACTTGACTGTATCTGTCAAACATTTATCATTGATGACGTCACATTGGTTTCGTCATAGAAGGCCATTTTGAATTTTGTGGAAAGAAGTGTGACCGCCAATTGTTTTTGTAGTGAAATAAAAGGGTGACTATAAGCGAAGTTAGCTTACTGTTTGTGTTCAGACTTGATTTATAATGTTTCAAATTCTAAACTCTATGTATAAATCAACCATACATGCCTCTATTATTATATTCTTTGTGATTTTAAGACAAAGTCTATGATATTGAAGGAGTTTGAAACCTTCACTAAAACAAAGCAGTAAAAAGTTTGCATCTTCTGCATTCGGATAATTCTCTAAGTACAAACATAACGTTTGAAGATTAATATAGGTGTTGTTCCCATGTGCCCATAAATCTGGCCTTTTGGAACCCACTACTGAGGAAAAGTCGAAGGCCGCTTGAGTGTTGAGACCTGAAACGTATACCAGGATAACGCGGTCTCAAATTGTGCTGACCCATGCTCCTTTGAGCAGACTGAGGACGCTGAAAACGAATACCAGCAGCACCAAAAATATTGTTACAAACAACCGCAGAGTGATGACCTTGACATTTTACACAATAATGCATATATTTATACGTTTTGTCTACACAGAAACCATTCTGGTTAAAAGTAAAACAATTCTTGTTAACAGATGTAATATTACTGGCACTACTTGTAACCAGCCGAGGTATCTTGGGTATGCATAGGCTGCATACATAACATCCACAATTCTGAATCAACAATATGCCATGACATATGATCAAACATCTACTTTTTTAAGCCAAACTGTTTATCATAAAGCAACCAACCATTAAATTTTGTGGATGCAAGCCTTATATTCGACATGTATTGTAATAAACCAAGTGTTTCACCAGGATGTATTTCAATATAAACAGATATGGACACAATAAATGCATCTGACCAAAGTTCGACCCTCTCCGCTACCTTAACTGATATATCTTGTTCCGTCACCACAAGTTCCCCATTGACTAAAGTAATTGTATTTTTTGTTTAGCCTCCGCCTATTTATGGCGTAATAAACAATTAAATTCAATAAATCTGTTATCAGCCTATATTTTCTCTTTGATAGGCAACGGAATGTGTGCCGACAGCCTGAATGCTGAACACGTGGGCGTCAGATTATTCAAATTAAGGTCAATTGGTTTAATTATCACCTGATGTAGATGTATTACTGGAGGATTCCACCACTTGCTCACCAGCAACCACACGCGGGTCCAAAACATCCACAGCTTGGCGTTTTTGTTTTCCCTTCTTGCTTGGCTGGTCCGAGCGCATGTTCCATTTTGGCATGTTGTCAATGTATGGAACAAAAACAGAAGCAAATAATTAACCTAACGAAATAAACAATCTAAAGATAAAAATATTAAACCAATACACAAGATCTATACAAATACTAGTACTGACGTCAATATTATGACGTTCAACACTCAAGATCTACAAATTGCTTTAAATTTTTTTTAAACCTCATGTCTAACCTGGCGCTTTACCATACACCCAACCCGTGTGTTTAAACTCGGTTTTATATAATTAACGCAAAATATTTTACTCAGAATTCACAATAAAATGAATTAAACCTAGTGCAAATTCGAAATGAACAGCACGTGGACCATGTTATGCAAAATTATGCAAAAAAAATTAATCAACTTACGACTGATCTCTTCGAAGTCAAGGAATGAAAAGACTGTTTTAGCTCCAATCTGCTCCTTATATACCCATCTAAATATAGCCTCTGGATTAACCAATCGCTGAGCGTTATTGATTTATAACGTTTCTGGGTAAGACAAATGGTTTATTCTTGAGCTAAGTATTAGTTATCGTTCATATTTTGAATTTTATGGGATATATCACAAGCGACGCGAAGCGGAGCGCAGTGATATGTCGCATAAAATTCATAATATGAACGATAACTGATTTACAGTTTGTCCTGATTTCTGTCACGTATGCATGTTTTGTCTCTACGAAAACTGTCAATCATCACTATATATGTAATTTGACGCCGCCCACAAAATACCTCCGTTCAGAGGGAAATTAAAAAGAAGTCGGGGGCATTCAGTGTGCTTTATATGCGTTAATAAGAGATACGAGCCAACATTTACCTGTAAGAACGGATTTTCACTTAGCTTACGACGAATTCTAGATCTATGGTTGTTTTATTCTTGAGGCACGGGTTTTGTCGCTTTGTTATTATATAAATTATCAATACTGCATGATTTCAATGTTTCGTACTGTTTGACCATTCTTTCAATTTGGTCCATTAGGCCTATGCAGCGTTATTTACAGTTTTCGGCCGTTCTGTTTCTTGCCAAACTTCTTGGATTCTTGCACATGTTTAAGTTCGAGTCCGGCTTAGATAGGAAAACCTTGCAAGTGTGGTGTCTAGCACCGGCCCAGATGCTATACAACTTACACTCGACTTCTGAAGTTCTGAGCATCAAATCCATTCCATTCTCAACGTATTATTGTTGAATACATATAAGGTCCTGGTTGACTTATAAAATGTACATTCAGGTTGATTATGATGATGTAAGATTCATGTATCTACATTAAATTAAATTTATTTATGATTAATTATTACAACCATGGAACCTGGTACTACTACCAAGGAACGATGGCAAGATGGACTGCCCGCTTGTATTTGACTGAAATTCTGTTGTAAACGGGCATTAAATTCAACAAAAATAGCGAAAGTCATGGAAAATTCGTATGCAGTACGACCTGGTTCGAATGACGCAATCTCCCTCGAAGTCTATGAGTAGTTTAAACTCCGCCTACTTTATTGCACGGTTAAGGATGACGCAATAAAACTGATGCAACTTGCACCGCCCTATTCTGCGCTTGGTCACGTAGCACACAAATTCGACTTATTTTCTCCATATCAGGGTTTTGGCAAATTTTATGCGATTTATTTTTCAAATTTCAAATGAAATGCGGACATTTCATTGGACGAGAAATTAGGACAAACTGTAATAAACTTTACAGTATCTAGTCTACATCATACGAGTGCTTTCTGAGCCTGTCGTGTTAATAACTCTTACTATCTTTAAAGAAGTTAAAATTAATTTATTCCATCTTCTTAAATATATATACTACTACTATATAGATGCGGGCTATTTCCATCTCAAGCGCCGAATAACTAGCAAACAATCATTGGCCAGTTCAAAGGTCTGAATTTTCTGCTGCTGTTCGAGTTAAAAAGCAGTCCAATGCTGAATTTCATTGGAGGGTGGGGTATTTGGCTGAGTTCTAAATACTGAACGATAGTTCAGCTTTCAGTAGCCTTCTCTCGCTCGGTGCTCATGCACTTTAATGCAGACCAAAGAACTACGCTTTTCTACACTCTTCTTGCAATTGTTAAAGTTATTCCCATTCCACTTGCTTTCAGTATTTTGATTTATGTTTCCCCATCTGATCACCGAAAGTAGTTCAACAATTATCATATATACAGTTCGTGAATTAGGACGTCATTATTTTTTTGAAATGTGCGTACTGATACTGTAGTAATAAGAGGTAGAGGATTATTTAGATTTTTACGACTGTTTTGTATTGCTCGTTTACGATTTTGTATTGCCCTGAATGCACGCAATATTTTAATTTGTATCTATGCCACTGGATTGAAAAATTGTAACTATTTTCGTAGGCGGAAGGTTAATGGAAGCTCTTCGGTATGTAGAAAAATTTTCCCGACCCACTGTTGAGAAATAGTCCTAACCTGTGTTCGTACCGAACAACAAAAGTCCTTCAATGACTATCCTTGTAATGTACAATCGTTATAGCGACACGACGTCATATTATAATAAGAATTATTAGCACGATGTCGTTCAACTATGACAAATCGCCATTCATTCGAATAGAATGTCAATAATAACGGCAAAAAATTGACCAGCATGTCGCCCTGATTCCTCTCACCAGTGCAAAGCCATAATAACGCCAGGTAAGTGGCCTTTTATTACTGAGATAAATGTTATGAAGTTCATCAGACGTCACGATAATCTATTAAAACATGCTTTTAAAAAAATCAAAATGTCATATATGTAATGTAGAAGGGGGGAATAACATTGTGTTTCTGTACATGTTCCAATTTATAAAAAAAAAATTAAAAGTGAAAAAGACGCAGTGTAACTTAATTCTTTGTTCAGCCTTTTCCTACGTATGACAGAAAGGGTATGGAGCAAATATGGAATAAACATCTTAAAGGTTACATTCGTCAAGTTCCACGTTCTCTTAGATTATTTTCCACAAACTCATTTATCATTCACGGGGGTTTGCCTTGAATGATAAATGCTTTGTTTTCTTTTTTGTTTTGCTTTGGGTCTTATTGTTTAACTCTTTTTATTAAAGACAAAACATGTTGCAAAGGACGTCACCAATATGGGAAGGGCAAACATAGTAATTTGTATTCACCGGGTATTTTCTTCATGTCAGTAACCCAATCACTTGTGAATGCAAATAGAACAACACAATTATACTGGCGATATTTACACGACAATGGAGTAAGTTGATGCCATTGTAAACACGATAATATGGTACGTACGTGACTCGCATTACATACCAGTATTTTACGACATCTAACCTATTTATCACGGTAAGTGGCATTAACTCGCATGGTGACTGATTTCTGCCATTTTGAGTCTTCGTGTCTTCGCCCCCCCCCCCCCCCCATAGCCGAAGACACTGTAGGCGAAAAAATGATATTTTGATAGGCGAACATATGAAATCTTCTTTTGTAAAGTTTTTACCATAGTATTTACATTGAAATGATTTGATTTACAAGAATTGCATGTTCTGTTGTTTTGAAATCACGTCTGTCAATCTTTCTTACGCATTTGATATGTGTTATTTTGTACCATCAGTGGCAGAATGGTGCAAGCAACTGGTAACATTTGTTTGATACCACGCTTTAGCGCGATCAGGTCACCTAACAACGGCACCTATCATTCATGTGTTTCCACACAATACTTTTAACCTTATAATACTATTGTTTACCATTGTAGAATATAAGCCTTTGTCAACTTTCTCCAAATTTATTTTTAGAGGAGCATTCATGTTAAATCCAGTAGACATACTATCAACTTTCTTTTCTAAATGAGTGTCGTAATTTGTTTACATATATTCACATATTCTGATATAACATAATTGTTTTTCATTGTATTGGCTTACCAAAAAGTGGCACATGTTTGTTTTGCATCAATATAACCAATGCCACATTCATAATGAAGACGGTGTCACTGTTGGCGCCAGGAATTCCAAGCTGAGCGTAATAAACACGATACGTATATAACAAAACAAAGTCACAGTTTTCTTGATCAGATATCAACCTTGATTTTATCGAGTCATATTTTTTATCAAAACAGAGTGAGCCGCTCTATTTGTCTTGTATATAAGTTTGACACGGTTATTACAGACTTAGGAATACACATGTAATGTAGATATCTTACAATATACTCATCATGTCATCATGGACACGATATCGATGGTAAACAAGATCAACCACTTGGAAGTCGTCTAGCAAAGATATCGTTGTTTAACTTGATCAAACTTCAAACACGATATCGGGTCGATCTATATTGATAGCAAAACTTGCTCTCTGGCTAAGGTATGTACAATCAAACATATTTTAGTGGCCACCTCCGAGTAAGGTAACCAGTGACTATTTTCTAAACCGTCACTGATTATTAAAAACAAAATTTCCTCCTGATTTATGTCACCTAACAATGAATGCCAAATTCTGTCTTTTCCGAGGATGCCCTGTTGTGCACATGTTTGACTATGTTTACAACAGTCACGGTCGGGGGGGGGGGGGGGGAGGTGAACCAAGGAATCAAATAATTATTGATCATTCTATATTTTATGAACATATCCAGTTCATCTGATGCACGGGCAGGCGCGTAGCTGCCTATACGCGAGTACGCGGCTGAATCCACATGATTCTGACAAAAAAAAAATCAGGATTTTTTTAAAATCACAAAAATCTACTTCATTAATGTATAAACCCTTGACGCCTTAATGTATTCTATTTGTCCATATTCTTTATGGTACCAAAACTGACTTCTTGAGAACTACATTAATGACCCTGAAATCGCCTAGAATGCACCAGACTGCACCATTATTCTCAAAAATTTTCGGGGGAACAGGCCCCCGGACCCCCCTAGCTTAATCCTGAATCCACATCCATGGAGGGCTAGCTACGCGCGCCTGACGGGGGGTGCCTCTCATGAGGGTGATATTGGACTTTATGATCTATAACATTAATCCTTACACATAAATTACAAGTGCTTACAAGTCGTCAGTTATATAAAAGTAATTCTCACAGGACAAATTAAGCGGTCTGATTAGATCGTTGAGTTGAGTACTGAACACTTAGTTTTTTACAAATTTGCCCATCTGCGATTTCTGTTTATTTGTAGCATTTGAGAGAAAGGTCCAGTAGATATCTGATTCTTTACCATTATAGCTAGTCGCGGCTGTTGTCTAGTGGTTAGTGCGCGGGACATGTGACACGGCGATCTTAATTCCAATACCGGATGTGACATCTCATACATTTCTATTTAAATTTGACGAAACTGTGAATTCATCCCATATGTGGAATAGTTGTTGGATATTAGATAGTTATTAACTAAAGTTTTTTAATAAGAAAAGTCGAAAACTTCATTGACAAAAAATATTTAACAAACTATTCACTGATAACGATTTAATCCGTTTCTCTTTTTTCTTTCGCAGATCAATATCAATAATTATACAAAGTAGATTATTGTAGATTGTGTATTTATATGTGTATATATATGCAGATGATGTACATATACCATAGATATTCTATTCTGGATTTTCGTGCTATTACAGACCCTGTTCTCTGCCAACTTCTCCATTTGACTGCTAAAGCGATGGCGGACGTACGACCTTAAAGGCACATAGAAGAGAACATTGGTTAGCGCCAACGAACCTGGGAACAGAGTCCCAAAGCTCTGTCTGTCGGCATGTTTACGAAACAATACTCGAAGAATTTATATACATACGCTGCGTTCGTTTTACGTTACCAGTGTTGATTTGTGTATTTTGTTCAATTTGGCTCGAATTCATGAATTGGTATACTGCGCAGTGACATTGAAACAATTTCTTGTGTTTTTTTTCATGGGAAACTTTATGTTGGGATCACAACAAAATCATAATAATCTTAGAAATATATCTGCCTTAAGACAAGCCATTTAATTTGGATACGTAAAACATTCCACCAATTAATGGTTGTATCGTGGTTTATTGCCTCATTAAAACGAGAAAACAAGAATTAATTAAATGTAATTAGTCTTGAAATCTAGGGAAAATGTCTTGACAACATAATTTGAAGAAATTAGATTAGAATTTTACAAGACCATGAATAATGAAGTTTTGAAAGTTGAAATATCGAGAATTAATTTTCACATAGTTTGTAAAGGTAGTTGGAGGTTCGCCTTCGCGAAGAAAACAAGAATCCAATCGGTAAAGAATTAGTTAACGCTCGATCATATTTGTTGAGACACAACTAAAAAGTGAGCAATGCATCAAATTTAATCACCAATATTTAGCAAGCGAAAAAGCCGATATTTCTACCCTAATGAGTAATTACGAAGAATATCACTAGTTATACAGGCGGTATAAAATAAAATTTATCGCATCGCCTTCTTATAAAATCAAAGTTCAGAAGATTCTCCCGTGATTTGAACTTAATGCAGGAAGTCTCTATTTATGTTTATCACTTCAAAAATGAATATTTTCATAAAATGGAAACATTTTCATTGCGGATGTAGAATACCGAGTACTTTGGTCTGCATCAAAATTCATGCGCCGGGCGAGTGACGAACAATTGGAGTCGAACAAAGTTCTACTCACAATAAAAATATAGCAAAAAAACCAACAGTAGACAATACTCATGGCTTACGTTACTCCTCGGTGAAAATAGAAAACTTGTTTTGTATGGAGCATGTTAAGTTTTTGCTTTCTGTATGTATCGATTTTGCGTTTTGTCGATTGTTTGTATATACAATGTATGAGTATGTGTATATAATGTTAAAAAATATCCGAGTCAAATAAATTATTAATGAAAAATAATGAACATTCCACATGTAAATAACTAAATAGCACGCATATACAGTAGGGCATTAAGGGACCATATTTTAGATGCCTGCTTAATTGGACTAGTAATCTATGCTTATTGTACATATAGGTAAATAAAGGTAATTCCTTTGTCATCTTTAAAGGTCTTTTATTCAAATATTCACTGTTGTTTTACAACCAAAGAGCATGCACTTTACTCGCGCCACCTTTGGCACCGAACTACTTGAAGCCTTTTTTAAGTTAACGGATGTCCTTGGAGAATCGCAGTGAGGCAACGTTGAAGAAATCAAGGTACACATGATACACAATCTTAAAGCTCTCTTGAAATAATACTTCTGAACGAGATTTGATGGTTGGATAGAGCGAATGCAGCGTATCATTGATTGTAATGTAGACAATGCCTTCAACTCTTCAAATGAAAGTGCGTCAGTCGGAATTCCGTTTAATTTCTGTCCCAAGTCGTATGTCGCATTTTCGAGACTAGAAATAAAACATTCAAAACAGAATTTATGCCACAAAGCATGTCGGGCTCGAGGCGAATACTTGCAAACTTTATGTCATGCACGGCGTCTAGCTGAAGCATCTACTGATCTCATGGGAGGTATTTCTAAGTGGTACTTTATTTTGCAATTATTCTGTTAACTGTCAAACGTATCAACCGTTCCAACTGATGCCGAGATATAAATATAACATTTTATGTCATTAATACTAAGATTCAAATATCTTGGGAATAGAGATGTTTTGCCAATAAAGCCAATTTGCCTTCTACAGAGGCTAATTTAAGATTATTGTTGCAATATTCAAGTTTTATTTACATTATGGCACACTTTGTAACAGAACAGTCGAACATGTATTACCCAGGACTGTGTAATTCTCTATACATACGAAGATACAAGCACATTTCCATGAGGGATTGCATTTTAAAAAGGATTTGGAAATGTTATTGAATACTAGTACTTCCAACGTTAGCTTGATAATATCGGTAAGAGATAATAATGTTCGAATCAGCTCGTTTATTGACGCTTATTTTCTACAATTTCTTCAGTATGAAAGAGGTTGTGCCCACTGGATCTTGT
This sequence comes from Lutraria lutraria, assembly GCA_964023205.1. NCBI lineage: Eukaryota > Metazoa > Mollusca > Bivalvia > Venerida > Mactridae > Lutraria > Lutraria lutraria. The sequence continues at coordinate 4,280,438 of OZ026841.1, read as the reverse complement.
CTAAACGGAAGTTATTGGATATGGGGCTTTCTTAGGAGCGACTACAATAAATGTCTGTCGTTTAGTGTGTAACCTACTGTTATTGTTTTAATAAATATACTAGTATCGTCTGTTTTCGAAGAGATGTTGCGATCACTGCGGTATCTGCGGCTGTGTCGTGCAAAAACATTTAATGTAGCTTATAAATCAAAACGTTTAAGAGGTAGCATCATGAAACTTCACAAGTAGAGGCGAGCAACAGACGAGCGTTGGCACCGCTTGTGACGCGCTTGTTAATTTTGGTATAAGTTCTGTTTAACGGGTTGTAGACATGGTAATTTACGAGGAAATACGGATCTAATGCAATTATGTTGCCATAAGAACTTTATTGCATTCTACAGTCGAACATAATTATTATATACGATTATAAATATAGTACAACTTCTCCAGAGCGACCCTCTCTTTAGAGCAACAGCCTACCTTCAGCAACAGCATGTATTTTTCCCACTGTATGATGTAACATCTCTAGAGCAACAGCCTCTCAACAACAACATAATCTTGCTACTCCCAAAGGGTGTTCCTTTTGAAAGGTTTGCACTGTATTCGGAATCTGTTCTGAAGATTACGATGTATTTTAATTCTGTGTTACGTACCCTTTACCGAAATAAATCTATATTTCTACAATCACCAAGGCGTTTGACCGGTAAACATAAGCTATCGTGTCTTAACCACTTAGTAATAAAAAAATGTTGTCACACGTGTTCATAATTACACGTGGTTAAACGTGATATAATTATTGACCGTGTCATTTTCTATAACATTCATCTGCTATTCAATCTATTCGATAATGCGGTTGTTCATGAACGTGCCATTGGGATTATAATCATATGAGGAGTGGATGTGTGGGATATGGGAATGTTTAAATTACAATCAGTACAGGTAAATGTCAATAAACAAGTCTTTGTTAATAAACAAGGAATTTGATACATCTACATTAACGAGGGCATAGAACTGTCATACAAAATTTATTTATAGTCGGTAATCAAATAACAAGTAAACATTAGCTATGTAAAGCTTTTGATCGACTTATGAACATTGTACATGTAGTTATGATAATAAAACACATACTAAGTACGTGATAGAAATCACAGCAAGGAAGTCAAATTCACATATATAAATATGAATACATGTTACGTCAGTATAAACTTGTCTAATGGCAACAAACACAGGGACAGCGCTCTCCATCCCAGGCGGTGACCAAACTTCGAAAATGGTAGAAATTCGATTCAGATCTACAATTCTGTACAGAAACATGTCCCACAGTTTGGCAACCCTGTAACGGAAGGCACTAATCCTGTAGCCTGTTGTAGCGTGACTTTTACCCAAGATTTTTTTCTTTCCAACTAGCAAATTAAAGCTCCTCTAAACGAAACAACAACCCAATAAATCATTCGTTTCTATTCTTTACTGCCTTGTTTGTTTCCTGTAATTTACCCAAATCAAACGGATGAATGGAAGTGAAGAAAATACTGCAAGGAAATGGACGCCTAATTGAAAACATAATTATTGAGAATGCTATTTGACGTATCCGACAGAATTTTAATATCTTGCATTTTAATTGCCGACATATATTTGGAATAATAAAAACTGAACAAACACTAGTTTGAGATAAAGTGTCATAAATGACACGATGCAATATCTTATTAAGAACTATTGAATTGAAAGAAACTTTTATCATTCCTGTACAACAGGAATAATACTGTTCTTCATTTTGCGCCGAACAGTTCCTTGTCTGTTATTTCCAAGGCGTTTTCTCCACCTTGCGATTTACTCAATGCATTTTTGTTTGTTTTCGCATGTTCATTAAGGCCGACATTAGCGCATGGGTAGGAAAAACAAATTGCAGGAACGGAAAATACCAAAATATTCTACTCTGAGATATTTGAATTTATTCAAAGGAATCCAGAGGAACTGTATCTTTTTATATTTATTTTGTTCCAGGTACATGTACAAAGAATGAGATTCGTTTTATGTACGTACGGCTTCATTCAACCCGTAATTATAAATCAGAATCCAACGTTGCTATTGAAGAAACAGAGAGTGGTGTACCTGATCAGATAATGTCGTGCATTATTCTATCAATATTTAAACAACAATACTCTGCTTATCTGAGTAACTGCTTGGCAAACGTTCATTTCATTTTGATTGTATAATAAATGCGATTAGCTATACAAGCACAACATATTATATGTATAATAAAACAAATTTTGTTCACATTAGGTGTGAGTTTGAACCAGATAAAACACAATTACTGCATGGGAAATAACAACATAAAGTAAGATATCAGATAAAATGCAGTATGATTATACTAACAGAAAAAAAATCTTTTGGTGTACAGGGGGTGATCGGCGATCGAGTGGTTTTGCGCTGGAATACTAAACGAAAGGTCTTGGGTTCGATTCTTGACTCCGCCTTTCGAATTTCTAAGACAAGCCTTTTCAGAGTTCCACTCGTAACTACCGAGTTAAATATTGTATCTAGAAACTCACAAGATAGAAGGGCGAGTAGTGTATCGTTGCTGTATATCGGACAAGATAAATAACCAGGAAAAAGTGTTCGAGAACAACTAGGGATATAAATGCCAAATTCTCCATTATCTTATCTCCCCCTTCTCTCGGGGGTGGCTCTGAAATGACCATAGCTGTCGAATGGGCCAATATATAATCTTCCGATGTAACAGTGATTCCATTGCATGGTTTGGTAATGACCGATATTGACGTCCTCTGGAAAATGTTATGATTGCGTGCTATGTATAAAAAAATATGAAAAATCAATCACAGAGCAATATTGAGGAATGTTATCAGGGACTGTCAGATTTTCCTAAAAACCAGTTTACAATCTTTTTTATTGAATTGGCGTAAATGAATACAGTGCGTCCGAGTAATTTGCCCATAACGAGTCTTCAAAGAGTCTAGATGCGATAGAGAGATATTTAGATTGCTAATGGAGAATCGCTGGTATCATATAAAAGTTTCTCCGCCATTGCTCATTCTTGTTTGTTCCAAGTTTATTGTCTGCCTTAAGACATTCAGTAGTATTACATTGTTCTCATTCTGTCATTGTCAGATTGTTCGATTCTGACGAATTCAAATTAACAGTGCAAACGCTTCGCTCAGTTGTAAAAGCGTTTGCTCCATACATCTCAATGTAACGTTTCGTTTTTTTTATGAATTTTTACACAGTCAAATCTGTGAAAAAAGTCACCGTTAGGAATTACAGTGTAACTTCTGAAATCCGGACACCCATGGGACCGGCCAAAATGTCCGGATTTTGGAAGTTTCCGGAATTCAGAAGTCTAAAATTATCTGAACAAGTACAGATGTTAAACACCAGAGTTTTTTAATGGTGAAAATAGGGACATTATTATTTATGCATAATACAATATGATGTTATTATTACTAAGACATGATGCAAAAATAAAAGTTAAAACATTAATAAGATTTATTAATCAAAATCTAATATATTCTCGAAAGGAAGATACCGACAATACAATTTTACTTACAAAAATGAACCAGTCAAAATTGTTAATGAAATGTAAACAAATGTACATCATATAGCCTTTAGTGACAGGCGGTCTTTATTCGGAGAATATTTTCTTTTAAATGGTCAATGATGTTTTTAAGAAAAGGTCTTAAATTCACAGGATGACCTTTTTCGGAGATGGCCGCTAGCACTGGTTGGCTTGTACTTGTAAATAAATGGTTCCCTAGTGAAATAAATGGTAATGATAGTGTCGATGAGACTAAGAATGAAGATATAAAACGGTTTGCTAGCCATATCTCCCGTCCTCTGACAAGATACCGCGTGCTAATACTAGAAATTTAATGATGTCTTTGTTCATGACTAGTTTTCAAATACAATGTAATACAATATGCTTTTCTTGCGTCAAGAGAAATGAACGTAAGTACCGTCTTAAGATATAACACACGGCATAAATGACAACTGACATATGCAGTTGTAAGAATAAAAGTTTTACGTAAAATCTAAAATTCTAATGTCTGTGGTTGCTTTATACATTATACATAACGTGTCGATTTGTCAGCAATACGACTCTTAGCAAGTCATGAATCGTCGACAAATTAATAAGTCTCAAAAGATCGAAATGGATACCTAACACGCGACTTCAAGACAGTTCCTATCTGACAATAACTAATGCAGCAACAAAATGAAATACTTCAGTCATTTCAAGCTGAGCATCAGCAAATGATCTGATTGCTTTCTTTCCCATCAAGTACATTAAGAATACTTGTATACCACATAGTAATGTATATAAAACCGACGAAATGTACTGAAAGTTTTTTTTCGTATTATTGAAAAGAGATTTTTTTACCGTATACCATATATATTATGATTTTTGGGATCGGATGCCTTTCTTCATTCACTTGAATAAACCAAACTAAACCATCAATAATCAAAGTACATTAGCAGTCAAGAATGTTACACAATTGAATATGCCGTAACATTTACACCGTCAAACATCACCTAAGATAGACATTCTAACGCCCGAGCAGCACCACATACACTTAATGATATGCAGAGGCCACTCCAAAATATCATGTATTGGGAAAGCGTAATTACCATGTGCTGCACCAGTGTCCAATTATACGTGTCGCTTTCGTGCTTTGCATGCAAGTGACAAGTTTGTTATTGTTATTGTTTTTTTACATACACAATGCTTGGATCATTTCGGAAATAGATTCCAGGAAAATCGTCTATTCCTGCTAATTGACTTGTAGTGTTACTGATCAGCATGCCAATGGGTGTTTATGATAGAAACATCATTTTACAATGACCAATTGATACTAGTATACCAAAAGTGGAAATTGTTTCCATAAATACACATTCTACGTATATTTGTTTTCTATATAGGTTGTCCTCTGACATTCGCACAAATACAAAGCTACGTAATAATGTCATATATATTGAATGAACCAACCTTGTTAGAATAGATTTCATGTACATGTATTATTTGTATTTCGCTTAACTGATTTTCGTTTGTTATGCATAAACTGTATTAAACAAAATATGCTTTTTGGTCAAGTTTTAATTTAGAGAGGGACACATCTTATTTTTAAGATAAAAGGTGGTAATTTTTAAACTTTACCCTTCAAATCCATTTGAAGCGAATTAAATTCTTGACTAGAAACTCATCATTACTTTGCAAATATTTTATGTATTCATAAAGCACTGGAGTTTTAGGGCACTTCAGTTAAAAATAAATGTTTTAGCATTACAATTTTGTTTATCTTGCTACTTAAATGTACAAATATGAAACACACGCAAGTTTCAGAAATGTGACAATAAGAATGTATCAGAGAAGTTATTCATTAAATTACCAAAAAGATAATCCACGTTTTAAGTAACATAAAAAATCTTACAGAAAGTATTCAATAATAACATTATTATGAGAAAAGGTAAAGATGTCGTGGACAGGAATCAGAAACCAATGATGATATCTATGCGACGATAAAATGAACAACTCAATAACATCAAAATGAAAAATTCAAATTATTTTGGAACTGGTTACTTCGAATTTTACACGTGGTGCAGAACCACCACGAGAACAACAACAATAACACCAATCGAAAAGCCAATATTCATTAAGTAGTATGGTGTTTTTTAAAGTAATTTCTGAACTTGACTCATTCCACATAATAATAACTATCACTATTTCTTTATATTTCTTTATTCACTTTATTTCCTTTTTATAGCAAATCACAACTGAGCTCGGATGTTTACAAAACCTCACATGCATGGGACATAATTTGTCTTTTTTATAACTCGTTCCATTTCTAAACCATGTTTGACAAGACCGGTAGAATTTGTCTATTTTTATGGAAGAAACCCATATCGATTTAAGATTTTTTTTCAGAAGACAGAACTTTAAAATCTTTAATGGCTGTTCAACGTGCCAATTAGATCATGATTGATGTGTTGCTTTCGAAGGAAAGCTTAAATCGAAAGATGTTTTTATTCCGGTGGAATTGCTTCGCAGAATGAGCAGTGTATGTCATACTTAAAAAAAACACAAAAAAGCTTAATGCTAATACGTTAGAAGCAGTAGTAGTAAACATTTTTGTATTAGATTCCCTCTCCTCGTGACTTTTAGTGATTTGAGATTAGACTGGGGTACAATGTAAAAGAACGCTATAATTAGAACAACGTTTGGGTGGACAAAAAATATAAAAAAAACCTCACTCGAACCTTTGAACAAAAAGATAGTTTTATCCGTGATTTGCATTCCACCAAGTACATGTTCGGAAAATGAACAAAAGCACGCCTGGTCTTTGGTCAGAGCCTCATAATTCAGATTCGCTGTATGCCGAAAATTGCAATAAATTGGATTTGGAGAATGAAAGCAATCTTATTAAAAATTTACGTATCAACTGCTTCAATACGTCTCGCTTAATAAACATTACCTTTACCAGTGAATTATCTGAAACAATTTACGGAGATTACTGGGAAAGCAGCATCAATGTTCATTATACCGTTAGCAAATGAATGAGTTTTCGTCTTGAAATTCACATTTTATGCCACAGATTCCAATTAGTAATGGTGGGCAAATTAATACAAGAAGAGGAAATAGGACGTTAATTTCAAAGTGTTCAATTATCACTCATGAAATCTCACGTATGATATGGAACAGTTGTTTTAGGAGCTCATCAAGATAATGAATTCTTCTGACATGGCTAGATTTAGATCACAGACAAACTCAACATATTTAGTTAATATCATATATTTGTAAGTAGAACTTGGGCAATGCTTGCGACGTACAACCAGTTACACAATTTTTTCCTGAAATCCACATAGTTCAGTACAAACAATTAAGGATCCCATTTTTACAACATAAAAAAAATATAAGCTGAATGAAATAATATGCACGAAAATCAAATACTCAATTTTCATTGGTCAACCAACATTTATTAGCCAACAAAGTTACTTGTTACAAAGTAACATGACAACCACCATGCTATGGATTAAACAACCCGTACCATGGATCTTTACCGATCAAAGAAAAATATTTTCTTACTAATTCTTAAAATCAAACTTGGGAAAATATATTACCTGCATTGGATCCCATGAAAATTTCATGTAATCGTTGTTTCTCTGTGTCAACAAACTTCGTGTTGTCAATCTCTGTGAGGAGGAGTTAAAGTTAGCAAAGACACGATTACCCACCTCCGTGTTACTGCTGTCGTCTTGACAATGTGTTGTTATGACATAATTGTTTCCACACAATGTACTTCCTCTACTACGTGACACACGATACATAATCCTGGGGTAAATCTGAAAGTTAAAAAAAACGAACATATGAACAAGAGACTCGTGATGGTAACATTATCGCTAGCATGATCGCATTCCTCTGGAAAAAAGTTAAAAATATCTGCATGAATTGACATCTATCGCCCACTTTATCTTCTCTACGGAACCAAGGAGTAGTAACCACGTGACAGGAATCAACTTATTGAACTTAAAGACAAGTTTTCCGGTATAGCTTTATTGTTAGTGCTTCGAACGACAGTTCTGAGATCTCTTGTAGACACATACTATGTTCGGAGATATTCCCTTACATCTTGAAAAGGGGATCTTGCGTGCTGGCGGGCAGATGTTGAAAAAAGGGGATCTTGCGTGCTGGCGGGCAGATGTTGAAAAAGGGGATATTGCGTGCTGGCGGGCAGATGTTGAAAAAGGGACTCTTACGTGCTGACGGGCAGATGTTGAAAAAAGTGGATCTTGCGTGCAGGCGGGCAGATGTTGAAAATAGGGGATCTTGCGTGCTGGCGGGCAGATGTTGAAAATAGGGGATCTTGCGTGCTGGCGGGCAGATGTTGAAAAAGGGACTCTTACGTGCTGACGGGCAGATGTTGAAAAAAGTGGATATTGCGTGCTGGCGGGCAGATGTTGAAAAAGGGACTCTTACGTACTGGCGGGCAGATGTTGAAAAAAGGGGATCTTGCGTGCTGGCGGGCAGATGTTGAAAAAGGGGATATTGCGTGCTGGCGGGCAGATGTTGAAAAAGGGACTCTTACGTGCTGACGGGCAGATGTTGAAAAAAGTTGATCTTGCGTGCAGGCGGGCAGATGTTGAAAATAGGGGATCTTGCGTGCTGGCGGGCAGATGTTGAAAATAGGGGATTTTGCGTGCTGGCGGGCAGATGTTGAAAAAAGTGGATTTTGGTGGGAGATGGTATTTCGGGAATCTCGGATGGTTTCTGCGTGTATTGTTTAGGTTCCCTTTTTTCTATATCAATAAATTGTTTGGCCTTGATATATGATAAGTAAGATAAGTTAGCACTACGGTAAAGAAGAGGTAGAGGAGAATTTGTGTCAAAACAGTAAATTTTGCAAAGGGTAGTTTTAAAATTGCTCATACATTGTGATGTAGATACAAGTACATGTATTGTCAATATTCAACAGTTAATTAGTATTGCATAATATGGCTAGAACTGAAAAGTAATTTAAAAGATTATTTTTTGATATATGAACATATGGCCTATAACAACATAATATTATATATTAAACGAAGCAGGAACTGAAGAATTTTATTATATCGTTTTATCGCATTTTTGTACGCGTAGTTTTGATATTCTGTAAAATATGATTTATTTGAGAAGTGTTGAATATTCATGACATTGTATGTTGAAACTTTTAAGCTTCCTAACTGGCGTTTGTCCCACATATATCCAATGTGAAAATAAAATAATTCACCTGTTTAAAGATGTTCAAGACAACAAAAGTCGACAAGGTCAAAAACAAAATCTTTTAATCATATTAGAAATACAAATGCGATACAATCTCTTCAAAGCAGGCCTCATATGCGGAACAACCTTCCGGCAACAACAACACAATATTTACCCACTGCACGGTTTAGCTGTAAAGTAAACCTCTCTGGAGCAACAACCTCTCGACAACAACATCATTCTGCTACTCACAAAGGGTGTTGCTTTGGAGAAGTTGCACTGTATATTGATGATAAAAGAAATCTAAACCAATACTGATACAGAAACATTCTTTGCAAATTATTATTCAATCCTTTTCATATGGAATTCATGAAAACATGTTTTTTCTTGAACTATTTCTGCATAGTTTATTTTATAGTTCACAATTATGTTTTTAAAATGAGATTGCTTCGTGACTGAGTCGTTAGTCTTCTGTTCTTGTGTTTCACAAATTTTTTTGCCAATTTTTAAGCATAACATATAATAACCTTTATTTAGACAAAGAAGCTATATACGTATATGATGATGACATGTTACATGTGAAACAAATTTAATTCTTACAGTCGGATTTGTTTAACAAATGCGTTCAACGCATGTTATGTGACAGTAAAGTGTAAGCATTTGTTATGTAAGATACGTGTATCTAAAAGAATTCCTGGGACGTAATTACATTTATAATAATGTTCAAAGGAATATGCGCCATTGTTCGTTGTCACATGTAACGCATGGTGTTGTATAGTTAATTAAACCTACGCATCTGCTATGTAAGGTATTCAGAATAGCCTGAAACGTAATTACATTCATGATGATTTTACAAAAATGATCTGCGTCAATGTTCGAAGTCACGTATGTATTGATGTAATATGATTACATTCTAATTTCATACTATTCTACATTGAGACGTCGACATTCCCCTATATTCTCGCATCGGTAGATTTACACCATCGTTTTCCTATATAACACTTCCTTATAAATTTTCCAATTGGACTCTCGTTCTGGAATTTATTACATACAGAACTGATTGCGTGGTAATCAAAGTAAGGTTCATTCAGAATAAATTAAAGACAGTAGATAGCACTTCCAATAAGAAGTAGTTAGTAAGTATTGCTTTGGAAGAAAATAAATCTTGCTTTATTTCGTATTTAAAGTATGTGACCAGTTCTTCGTCCAATCAGACATACAACTCTGACATGAGTAATGACATTCTGTAGGTTAATTTAGTTCTGTGGGAAAGCTGGTATTGCAACGTCGCGAGTTCCATGTTTTTAGGACAACACATCAAAGATCAAATCATGGGAGTTGAACTTAATGCTGGAGGTTTTTTATTTATTACCTTAAAGACATTTCAAAAAGGAAACATTTTCCCGGCGGACGTAGATGACGGAAGTAGTACTCGGGTTGGCATAAAAAAATTCATGCGCCCAATGAGTGATCGCCTAGTGAAATTGAACAAAGTTCAACCAACAAAAATTGTTTATGAGTACCGGTGCCCGATACATATCATAGCTGTACATTATCTTGTATTATTTGATGCAATACCACAAACACAAAAACTTGCCGATTGTTTACTTTTGATAAATTATTTATAATTTTAGTATAATCATTTAACGAAGATTCACACACAATGGGCACACAGGAATACCTAGTTTAAGTACTGCCCATGATTCTGTCACGCTTACATTAGCTTTATTGTTACGTTAACTGCAGGGTAGGCCTAAACACGTAAAATAAAATTATGTTCTGTTCTGTTCCTAAAAGGTTGATGAATATCTACTTCTAAATCCCAATAGAAATATGTTTCATTTTTATGATCTATGTTTTATGTTTCTAAATTATATGAAACAAAACAATACGCTAAGTCATATGAGTATCAGGTGTATATTAGTGTTACTTAATGACATGATAATGGTGTTAGATGAGGTATGTAGGCCTACTCTTTGCCAGGGGGAAATGTAACATTATTCCAAGGTTTGATTTAGGTCAAGCGAACAGTTCGGTCTTATTACGGCAAAAATAATAAATAAGATCACAATTTGGAAAAATATACGGTATCATATAGTCTACCAAATGTCAGAAAAATGTAATTACCACGTTAAAAGTAACAAAGTAATTAATGTGTTTTATTGCTTTATGGTGAACCCGTCTCCATGGTCATTGACTTCAAATCACTGTAACTTCTCACTGATAGAGGATATTGAGTTCCAGTCCCGCTACCGACCATGTCTCTCTATTTGAGAAAGTAGGCAGTTGCTTACGGAGGATTGGAGTCTAGTACTGGTTCTTCCCAGGAACGATGGTTCGGTGAATTGTCCACCTCATATGACCCTGACTGTTGAAAAGGGGCGTGAAACAAAAGCTTTATGGTGCTCCCCGATAAAATCCTATTGAGTAATAACAATATTTGTTCGCTACATCAGAACCTTTGCAAGATTACGCCTTTCGAAGTATGATTTATTATACTGTTGAAACTTTTATTTACTCAGTTCATGTTTTTACATGACAATAAGAGCAATATAGAACATAATATTAACAAACTGAAACGAGGTATAAATGAACGAAACTGTTAGTTAATTTAGTGTTTAAAATAATAAAATACAGTAAGGGGCGGTGGTTGCTATCAAGAAAGGAAGATTATTTCGAATTATTGGAAAAATGCGTTGGATAAAAACCTATTCTAAATACATGATATTATTTCTAAAATGTTGTTGGAGAAGTATCACTACTAAAAAACAAAATATTTTTTTACATGGTTATCGAGAAGGATTCAGTGCATGATGACGTATGTATGAAGTATTTCTTGGAAATAACTGTCGTGTAAAACTATGAATATCTTAGATGAAAGCACAGACTTGGGAGTAAAACCTGAAAATACTAATTGTACTTTGACAAGTTTATAGAAGCAAGCTTATTTAAGATCTAAATAAAACCCTATTAACAATTAATTTTAGATCTTACTTACTTAAGGAGAATTAATCTGATAAAACTAATTATTGTCATCTGCGAGAAAATAAAATAAACTTGGACTGACTGTTCAAGTATTTGTTACATAAAAAGTCATGTGACTGATTCATACGATAACGAATTAACTTTCTTGACAAATCTAGAGTTAAAACCTTGTGGCAGAGAACGCACTTTCCATCGACAGGATGGTTAATACTCTCAACTAGAACTTTTATTTTATTATGCACTGTCTACATACGTGTATAAAAACACATACAAAATCCCTATCTGTCATGTAACACAAGCTCCACAATCGCATCAACCCGACCCCCAACATATAGAAACAGTCATATTTAAGACAATGAGTATGTCATACACTTCCTCTTTGTCTTTGCTTTGTGTTACTCTTTACTAGAGCATTGTATGTGGTTTATGTCACAATCGCATCAACCCGACCCCCTACATATAGAAACATATAAGCAAATTCTTTAGTTATCAACGTATCGATTACAATCATTAATTGACTTAAAAGTTTTATCGTGTCTTGCATTTTAAAAATATTTAGAAATCTTCAGGTGACTAATCATAAAATGTTGAGCAGTATGATTCTGTGGAAATTCACTCGTATAGAATTAGAAAATGAGTAGTTTACCATTTTATTATATTGGTTTATTTTTGTTAATATAGTCAAATTAGCGTTTAGCAAACCATAGATTTTGTAAGGCATCAAAATTGTTCAATGAATGTTTCAAGTGGGATCGAATTCTAAATAAGTACAATGATCTTAACCTCATCGAAAGGAATTCATGAATTGTTCTTGAATTGTTCTTGATTTTTTCTTGCATAGTTCATGAATGGTTCATAAAGTATGATTATGAATAATTATTTGACTGGGGTTTTAAAGGCACAACCACTCGAAGCAATTCACATCACATCTATAATAATCCGCACCTTTCTGCTGGAGTGTCTTTAGACTCATTACACGACGATCGATATGTTCCATGATAAAGTATCCTGAGACGAAGTGCTAGAAAATTACAATCTCGGAAGCAATCAAGAAATGGCATGAAGTTACAGCAATTATGTCCCAAACAGTATCATGTTTTCATGCACAATTTAGTTTAAGTTGATGATTTCGATTGGAGTAAACAGGTTAAAAGTGGTGTCGTGGGAGTGTTTTAACTTTTAAGGTACGCCATCAGGAGCCCCTCTTTTTATCAAGAGTTATCCAGTGACTTGCGAGAGACTTGTTTACCAAGCAAGAACAAATCAAGGGACATAATATACTACTCAGCCAATTTGTATTAAACTCCCTCGACCTTTCACTGAGCACCCTTGCCATTGCTGTTTTTAGCAATTTAGCAAAGATATAATGCCTGTGATCATTTTGACCAAGTTTGGTACATAATGATGGGGAACCCAGTGTAACTAAGACAGATGACAACGATCGAGAACAAAGCCTGTCTATAGGCCTAACGACCATATGTTATTTAGGGTGTATTAGTTAGTTGAAACAAGCTATAGGTTAATTTGCCCATGATCCAAACAATCATACTTGAAATAAAACAGTACTTCGCGGTTTGTTTCCGGTTAAATGCACTTTAAAAATAAGGTAAATAGGCCGAGATTTGCTTGGCCCTCGAATGCTTTCGGAAAAGGCATACACGTATGATAAAGAAGATCTACTATACCTTGGGCCCAATAAAAGGTCATGGGCTGCGAAGATCAGGGAGGGTCGCGTAACTTGAAAAAAGAAACCACTTTCATTTTGGACAAACAATGGATGAAGCATTTTTGATATGTTGGCAGTTTTGAATAAATGTCAAAATCATAGCAAATATAGCTTCTATACGACAAAAAGAAACTACGAGTGGTACTGTAGAATCATTAATTTTCGTTGGGGATTTAATTTCGTGGATTTCGTGGTTCGACTCATCCACGAAATCAAATCCCCACGAATTCAAATGCGGAGATAAGGCATTTCTTTTCAAAAATCAAAATCCACGAATTTATGTCCCCACGAAATAGCCTTTTTAGTAAAAACCTCGAAAATTGAACCCAACGAAAATTAATGATTCCACAGTATTTGACACATCATTTGATTACTTGCAATATTGACAGTTGTTTGGCAAATATAGCTAACTTCTCAAATGTCACAATTGTTATTCTGTATCACGAACGTTTAGTTTGTTTTTGGAAATTGACACAAATACAAATGTATTTCAATAGAGTTTGTACTATGACCGATATAAGAACGCCAAGATTTCGTCTCTCGTGAAGAAAAGAATCTGAGAATAAACGTAAAGATACTAAAAGATGTACTACGAATATTTTCATGTCGCTTGAGTTCAAATACAATTATAGCAGTTAATTCACAATGCACTACATAAGAGGTTAGCAATTAAGCAAAGTTGTGTAATTAAAAATGTAAAGATTAAAATTCATTATTGTAATAAGTAGAATATTTACGGAAAACAAAAATGATTACGGAAAACAAGTGAATATAATGGTAATAAAACACGAAATAAATTAATTAAAACACCGATTGCTTAATGAGTAAGGGATTAGAAAGTGGGTCATCTAATGAAATAGCAGTATATATTCTATCAATATCTGCGATTGTACACTAGATTTTAGGTACTGTTCATTTCCTAAAGGCATTTCTACGACATATGATTTTATGGACAACATCAGAGGCGCCGTAATTGTCACAAGTTAATTGGAAAGATTTATTGATAAGCTAAGGCATAAAAAGCTTGATTTTAGCGGCTTTCGTGACATCAATGTGATTACGATCAGTGCGTCATAAGCTAACTTGATAAGGAAAGGACTTTTTTGTTCCAATACTCTCTCTTTCGACTCGGCCTATATACTGTATTTTCATTTATTTTCGTTGGGCTCAATTTTCGTGGTTTTTACTAAAATGGCTATTTCGTGGGGACATAAATTCGTGGATTTTGATTTTTGAAAAAAGCCTTATCTCTGCATTTAAATTCGTGGGGATTTGATTTCGTGGATGAGCCGTCCAAAGAAATCCACGAAATTAAATCCCAAACGAAAATTAATGATTCCACAGTAGTTGGCTTTTTACTAAGGTTCTTTGATTGTCCTAATTCTGGGAAGGATGACTTACAAGTAAAATACACAGTGACACTACAAACTGTAGACAAAAGAGGATGAAATCATAACGAATTAAAGAAACCATTCGGTGAAACATCTGAACTATGAAATACAGAACATCCTCTCCAAAGCAACACCCTTTGGGAGTAGCAACATTAGGTTGGTGTTGAGAGGTTGTTGCTCAAAAGAGGTAAAATTAAATGTTAAATCGTGCAGTGGGAAAAATCATGCCGTTGTTGCAGGAAGGTTGTTACTCAAGAGAGGGCCCCTCAGAAGAGGTTGAACTGTAGTAATATATTTTGTTTTGTACGAAATGCAATCACTTAAACTACAAATGTATATGAGGTGGATTTGATTTCGTGGATGAGCCGACCCAGGAAATACACATAATTAAATCCCCAACGAAAATTGATGATTCCACAGTATATAAAACTATTTTGTACGCTATACTAGTAAATAATCTATACACGTATTATTAGACATCTATATATATATCTAAGCGAAAGAAGGACCGACATTAATTGTTACATAATTTCGGTTTGGTCCGTGATTTGTTGGGAGAGATTCAAGAATGTTCGGGATTGGTCATTTTTGCCAGACAATGTTGCCAGACAGTATTGACTGGATAGACAAAATGATCAACTAATGTGACGTGTACGTATTTGTTCATATCATGATTTGCGAACTTTTCAATTACGTGATGTCAAAAGATTTTATCAAATACCGATAGGTTAGCCCATCTTGAAATTTGGAGAACTCCCATCATTGTGAGACTTGACCGAGAAAATGTTTACGAATTGCAAATACGATTATGTTGACATAATTGAAAAAGCCAAGAGAGTTGTATAGTTATCTACAGTAATACTAACAGAATGTGCCTGTTGGTGTTTTCCCATATATAATTCATAATTTCAAGGTTACATGTCATTGACATTGTACAGTGTAACTTCTCCAAAGAAACATCATTGGGATGTAGCAAAATTATCTTATTGTTCAGAAGTTATTGCTCTAGGGAGAGTAACTTAATTGCTAGATCATTCAGTGGGAAAATCGTGACGTATTTGAATGGAGGTTAATGCAACAGAGAGGGCCGCTCTGGAGAGATTGTGCTATAATTATCGCCTGCCTATGTGAAGAGATTCTTTTGCATACTGTCAGATCTTTTGTGGTTGTTCGTCTGTTTTGTTGTTGTAATCTCTTTCCTATCAACTTTGTTCTACTTATTGTAAATTCATTATGTTCTCCAATATATGAAACAGGCAACACCCAGGGATTTGTAGCGGGGTATACTGATTTTAAACGTTGCCAGCTATGCAGCGCAGACAAACAACAAAACCATACCGAGTGTAATAACTAGTAATATAGCACATCTAAAGAAAACTTTAAATGACAATGAATTCACAGCACCACGAGACGGATCTTATCCAATAAAATTGATGATAAATAAGAAATGAAGCAAAGGCCATGAAAAAAATTGTCAATGTAAATGGCAGCATCTAATTAGGATATCAAGTCAAGTCATGTTCTCCAGCAAAACCACTAGACAACTCGAGTGAAAATCAATGCAAATGGCCTTAAATTATGAGGAATACTGCTTGTTTGCAACGTAAAGGTTCAAATACAACACTACCAGATACTCAGACTAGAGGTTCTTGTTCAAGTCCTATATGCAAGTACCCCATGAATATGATATATCATGATAACACATATTGATTTTGATTAACAACATGCGCTTTGAGGCCAACGACTTAACTGTCTAAAATACACACAACTGATCTGACAACTATAATACGTCTGTCCTGAAATATAGCTATGGCCATGAATATGGAGAATTGTACATATCTAAGATCTCATCCAGTGCAACACCTATATTTCACATACATTTCTTGTTGGAGCGTCCATTGTATAATGATTTAAGGGGTAAATACATAAAACGTTATTATTGGAGAAGACCAAATGTACATTCATAGAACTAATGACTTCAAAATTAAGAAATGTTTCTATATAGATTATATTTATAAATCTTTTGAAATTAGAAATGCACTATACTTTGAATAATATCGCACATAAATATTATTACTGTCGCTGTTCTTTTCCTAAGGATAAATGTTAATTATTGTCTCGTTCTTATATGATCTGAGTAGACAGTAGTTATTTACATACATAGTACGTATTATAAGTTATGTTTTAATCTTGTTACTAATCAGATTAATTAACTGTTTATGTAGTGTTGAGTACATGCGTAGTCTGGACAAGGGAAAATTTCACTCAAATTTTCTCAAATAACAGTTACCACCCTTGTTTAAATACACACAATGCCCGAAAGTAGTGGAAAGAAGACAGTGGCTCAAATAATGACGGCGGTCTCCCTACTTGTGAAGACATCGATTTAACACCACTAACATCGATAGTTGCCGAGCTCAACTGTCAGCAACGATTATTCGATTATAATCGATTATCGTTACATCACTAGCATACATATGAGCCTGGTGTATATACTATTAAACTTTATCATAAAACTGCAATTCTAACGTTTACTATTTCTATCGAATCAACCACGCTGCATTACCAGCAAAGGTCTTGTTAAATGATTAATAGTTGTTTATTTCAGCATGACAGAACGTTATTGTGTAGGTAGATTGAATTTCACAATGTTTATGATAGTTGTCAACCGAACTTAATGCTTTAAAGCTTGTTTCAAGTCGATACTGATTGCACTATAATTGCAGTACAGCATAGAGCATAGAAATTCCTTTCATTTCAAGAAGTCAATAATATGCAGGTCGGTACCTAAACAAATCAGAACCCGACAACAGCTGTTTGGATACATTATTTGTGTCTTTAGTAAATAACATGAAATCATAATTGAAAACACGTTTTGAATTGATGACTTAATTGCAATATCTTGTAATAATGTCAGAATGAACAATACTGGTTTGATAAGTGTGTTAACAGGTCGTTACGTAGGCAGTCAATCGGAACATCTCGGCGTTTGTACAAAACAAATTTCTTGATGACAGGAATGTCCGGGAATGTCCGGGAATGCCCGAGTAGCTACGAATAGTAAACAGCTTATGATGAACAGGATTCAAACAACTCTAAATAAAAGAACACCGTGACAGTGTAGGCATATTTTAGATTATTTAGAAAACTGCATTGCAACTGAAATACCCGCCACAAGGTCACAACCGATTTTTTTATTTAATCGGATATAATGCCATTTTCCAATATCATTTCACTTATGTCGTGACGGGTAGTTATCGTAACAAGCTAGCCTGGACTTCATTTAGGTCTTGACCAGTACTAACCACATTCTATTCGCAGGCTATTACTAAGTTACCCCACATAATTCAGAGGGGTAGGATGTAATATCTTCAGTCAAATTTATCACGGACAGTGTGAGCCTTGCCCGAAGGTTCGAATTCACAACCTCTTCATCAGCTGACCAACGCTCTAACCACTGAGCTAACCCGGGGGGGCTAGGTCATAACAGAACGTGTCATGTTGAGCCCGTAATATCAATATCATTATAAACCTGCTGTGGGTTTGCTTCGGCTACCAAAATGAGCTTGTGTTTTGTTGCCAACGTCTTTGGTATACTTCTGTATGTTAGGTTGGATTTGCAGTGGTGGCCAATGTGTAGGTGGTATTTTGAAGATGTTCGTTATCGTATACAATGAATGGTTAAGGACATGTTCTCCCATTGTATACAATGACTGGTTAAGGACATGTTCTCCCATTGTATACAATGACTGGTTAAGGACATGTTCTCCCATTGTATACAATGAGTGGTTAAGGACATGTTCTCCCATTGTATACAATGAATGGTTAAGGACATGTTCTCCCATTGTATACAATGAGTGGTTAAGGACATGTTCTCCCATTGTATACAATGAGTGGTTAAGGACATGTTCTCCCATTGTATACAATGAATTGTTAAGGACATGTTCTCCCATTGTATACAATGAGTGGTTAAGGACATGTTCTCCCATTGTATACAATGAATGGTTAAGGACATGTTCATCCATTGTATACAATGAGTGGTTAAGGACATGTTCTCCCATTGTATACAATGAGTGGTTAAGGACATGTTCTCCCATTGTATACAATGAGTGGTTAAGGACATATTCTCCCATTGTATACAATGAATGGTTAAGGACATGTTCTCCCATTGTATACAATGAATGGTTAAGGACATGTTTACCCATTGTATACGAAGAGTGGTTAAGGACATGTTCTCCCATTGTATACAATGATTGGTTAAGGACATGTTCTCCCATTGTATACAATGAATGGTTAAGGACATGTTCACCCATTGTATACGAAGAGTGGTTAAGGACATGTTCACCCATTGTATACAATGATTGGTTAAGGACATGTTCTCCCATTGTATACAATGAGTGGTTAAGGACATGTTCACCCATTGTATACAATGATTGGTTAAGGACATGTTCTCCCATTGTATACAATAAGTGGTTAAGGACATGTTCACCCATTGTATACGAAGAGTGGTTAAGGACATGTTCACCCATTGTATACAATGATTGGTTAAGGACATGTTCTCCCATTGTATACAATGAGTGGTTAAGGACATGTTCACCCATTGTATACAATGATTGGTTAAGGACATGTTCTCCCATTGTATACAATAAGTGGTTAAGGACATGTTCACCCATTGTATACGATGAGTGGTTAAGGACATGTTCTACCATTGTGTACAATGATTGGTTAAGGACATGTTCTCCCATTGTATACAATAAGTGGTTAAGGACATGTTCACCCATTGTATACGATGAGTGGTTAAGGACATGTTCTCCCATTGTATACAATGATTGGTTAAGGACATGTTCACCCATTGTATACAATGAGTGGTTAAGGACATGTTCACCCATTGTATACAATGAATGGTTAAGGACATGTTCTCCCATTGTATACAATAATTGGTTAAGGACATATTAAGGACATGTTCTCCCATTGTATACAATGAATGGTTAAGGACATGTTCACCCATTGTATACAATGAATGGTTAAGGACATGTTCTCCCATTGTATACAATAATTGGTTAAGGACATATTAAGGACATGTTCTCCCATTGTATACAATGAATGGTTAAGGACATGTTCTCCCATTGTATACAATGAGTGGTTAAGGACATGTTCTCCCATTGTATACAATAAGTGGTTAAGGACATGTTCACCCATTGTATACGATGAGTGGTTAAGGACATGTTCTACCATTGTGTACAATGATTGGTTAAGGACATGTTCTCCCATTGTATACAATAAGTGGTTAAGGACATGTTCACCCATTGTATACGATGAGTGGTTAAGGACATGTTCTCCCATTGTATACAATGATTGGTTAAGGACATGTTCACCCATTGTATACAATGAGTGGTTAAGGACATGTTCACCCATTGTATACAATGAATGGTTAAGGACATGTTCTCCCATTGTATACAATAATTGGTTAAGGACATATTAAGGACATGTTCTCCCATTGTATACAATGAATGGTTAAGGACATGTTCACCCATTGTATACAATGAATGGTTAAGGACATGTTCTCCCATTGTATACAATAATTGGTTAAGGACATATTAAGGACATGTTCTCCCATTGTATACAATGAATGGTTAAGGACATGTTCTCCCATTGTATACAATGAGTGGTTAAGGACATGTTCTCCCATTGTATACAATAATTGGTTAAGGACATGTTCTCCCATTGTATATAATAATTGGTTAAGGACATGTTCTCCCATTGTATACAATAATTGGTTAAGGACATGTTCTCCCATTGTATACAATAGACGATTCTATTTCCAGCAATTAGACCGCCGCCATTGTTTTATCACGTGACCGTCCGCCATTACAGGAGTGAAAGTTCTTAAGAAGTATGCGAGTTGATTACCGATAAAAATCTATAACCGCAAGTTTTTGTCTGTAAAAATGACACAGAAGGAGCAATTTCGTTAGTATTTGCTAGCGGAGTAGTGTATAATAATGAATATACCTGTAAATAAATGATTTGCCTATCTTGTGTCTTTTATTATTTGTTTAATTGCTAATATGAGACCTCAGACTGTTTCTACCTGTCTTCATACGCAGAAAACGAATGCTTGATCAGATTTTAATTATTCAATTGAATATCTGGTGCTATATATGATGATGATGGTGCTCGTCGTAATTTCTTTATGATTTCGTAATGATGATGATAATTATGGTGGCGGTGATCGTGTGCTGGTTGTGATAAAAACTTTGTTGCATGAATGTGATTGTTTAAAACCACGTTTTCCTTTCAGAACTGCATGATGACAAATTTAATGTGATGTATTCGTTGTCAATTTCATATTCCTGTGTCCACTTTTTGGAATATGTCACATCTGACACGTGTTTCCACACAATGTACTTCCTCTACTACGTGACACACGATACATAATCCTGGGGTAAATCTGAAAGTTAAGAAAAACGAACATATGAACAAGAGACTCATGATGGTAACATTATCGCTCGCATGATCGCTTTCCTCTGGAAAAAAAGTTAAAAATATCTGCATGAATTGACATCTATCGCCCACTTTATCTTCTCTACGGAACCAAGTAGTAACCACGTGACAGGAATCAACTTATTGAACTTAAAGACAAGTTTTCCGGTATAGCTTTATTGTTAGTGCTTCGAACGACAGTTCTAAGATCTCTTGTAGACACATACTATGTTCGGAGATATTCCCTTACATCTTGAAAAGGGGATCTGGCGTACTGGCGGGCAGATGTTGAAAAAGGGGATATTGCGTGCTGGCGGGCAGATATTGAAAAAAGTAGATTTTGCGTACTGGCGGGCAGATGTTAAAAAAGGGGATCTTGCGTGCTGGCGGGCAGATGTTGAAAAAAGGGGATTTTGGTGGGAGATGGTATTTTGGAAATCTTGGATGGTTTCTGCGTGCATTGTTTATGAGCCTTTTTTCTATATCAATAAATTGTTTGGCCTTGATATATGATAAGTTTGATAAGTTAACACTACGGTATAGAAGAGGTAGAGGAGAATTTGTATTAAAACAGTAAATGTTGCACAGGGTAGTTTTAAAATTGCTCATACATTGTGATGTTGATATTGTCAATATTCAACAGTTAACTAGTATTGCATAATATGGCTAGAACTGAAAAGCAATTCAAAATATTATTTTTGGTATGTGAACATATGGTCTATAACACCATACTATATATTAAATGAAGCAGGAAATGAAGAATTCTAATATATCGTTTTATCGCATTTTTGTACGCGTAGTTTTGCTATTCTGTAAAATATTATTTATTTGAGAAGTGTTGAATATTCATGACATTGTATGTTGAAACTTTTAAGCTTCCTAACTGGCGTTTGTCCCACATATATCCAATGTGAAAATAAAATAATTCACCTGTTTAAAGATGTTCAAGACAACAAAAGTCGACAAAATCTTTTAATCATATTAGAAATACAAATGCAATACAATCTCTTCAAAACAGGCCTCATATGCGGAACAACCTTCCGGCAACAACAGCACAATATTTACCCACTGCACGGTTTAGCAACAACCTCTCGACAACAACATAATTCTGCTACTCACAAAGGGTGTTGCTTTGGAGAAGTTGCACTGTATATTGATGATAAAAGAAATCTAAACCAATACTGAGTTAGAATCATTCTTTGCAAATTAATATCCAATCCTTTTCATATGGAATTCATGAAAACAGTTTTTTTCTTGAACTATTTCTGCATAGTTTATTTTATATTTCACAATTATGTAATTGAAATGAGATTGCTTCGTGACTGAGTCGTTAGTCTTCTGTTCTTGTGTTTCACATTTTTTTGCCAATTTTTAAGCATAACATATAATAACCTTTATTTAGACAAAGAAGCTATATACGTATATGATGATGACATGTTACATGTGAAACAAATTTAATTCTTACAGTCGGATTTGTTTAACAAATGCGTTCAACGCATGTTATGTGACAGTAAAATGTAAGCATTTGTTATGTAAGATACGTGTATCTAAAAGAATTCCTGGGACGTAATTACATTTATAATAATGTTCAAAGGAATATGCGCCATTGTTCGTTGTCACATGTAACGCATGGTGTTGTATAGTTAATTAAACCTACGCATCTGCTATGTAAGGTATTCAAAATAGCCTGAAACGTAATTGCATTCATGATGATTTTACAAAAATGATCTGCGTCAATGTTCGAAGTCACGTATGTATTGATGTAATATGATTACATTCTAATTTCATACTATTCTACATTGAGACGTCGACATTCCCCTATATTCTCGCATCGGTAGATTTACACCATCGTTTTCCTATATAACACTTCCTTATAAATTTTCCAATTGGACTCTCGTTCTGGAATTTATTACATACAGAACTGATTGCGTGGTAATCAAAGTAAGGTTCATTCAGAATAAATTCAAGACAGTAGATAGCACTTCCAATAAGAAGTAGTTAGTAAGTATTGCTTTGGAAGAAAATAAATCTTGCTTTATTTCGTATTTAAAGTATGTGACCAGTTCTTCGTCCAATCAGAGATACAATGCTGACATGAGTAATGACATTCTGTAGGTTAATTTAGTTCTGTGGGAAAGCTGGTATTGCAACGTCGCGAGTTTCATGTTTTTAGGACAACACATCAAAGATCAAATCATGGGAGTTGACCTTAATGCTGGAGGTTTTTTATTTATTACCTCAAAGACATTTCAAAATGGAAACATTTTCCCGGCGGACGTAGATGACGGAAGTAGTACTCGGGTTGGTATAAAAAAATTCATGCGCCCAATGAGTGATCGCCTAGAGGAATTGAACAAAGTTCAACTAACAAAAATTGGTTATGAGTACTGGCGCCCGATACATATCCTAGATGTATATTATCTTGTATTATTTGATGCAATACCACAGCACAAATGTTTACCGATTGTTTACTCTTGATAAATTATTTATAATTTTAGTACAATCATTTAACGAAGATTCACACACAATGGGCACGCGGGAATACCTAGTATAAGAACTGACCATGATTCTGTCACGCTTATATTAGCTTTATCGTTACGTTAACTGCAGGGTAGTCCTAAACACGTAAAATAAATTATGTTCTGTTCTATTCTGTTCTGTTCCTTAAAGGTTGATGAATATCTACTTCTAAATCCCAATAGAAATGTGCTCCATATTTATTATCTATGTATTATGTTTCTAAATTATCTGAAACAAAATAATACGCTAAGTCATATGAGTATCAGGTGTATATTAGTGTTACTTAATGACATGACAATGGTGTTAGATGAGGTATGTATGCCTACGCTTTGCCAGGGGGAAATGTAACATTATTCCATGGTCTGATTTAGGTCAAGCGTACAACGGCAACAATAATAATTAAGATGAAAATTTGCAAAATATACGGTACCATATAGTCTACCAAATGTCAGAAAAACGTAATTACCACGTTTAAAAGTAACAAAGTAATTAATGTGTTTTATTGCTTTATGGTGAACCCGTCTCCATGACCATTGACTTCAAATCACTGTAACTTCTCACTGATAGAGGATCGTGAGTTCCAGCCCCGCTACCGACCATGTCTCTCTATTTGAGAAAGTAGGCAGTTGCTTACGGAGGATGGGAGTCTAGTACTGGTCCTTCCCAGGAACGATAATTGTCGTGTAGAACTGGTTACCACTATGAATATATTAGATAAAAGCACGGACTTGGCAATAAAACCTGGAAATACTAATTGTACTTTGACAAGTTTATAGATTGAAGCAAGCTTATTTAAGATCTAAATAAAACCATATTAACAATTAATTTTAGATCTTAATTACTTAAGGAGAATTGATTTGATAAAGCAAGTAATGTCATCAGCGAGAAAATAAAATAAACTGGGACTGACTGTTCAAGTATTTGTTACATTTAAAGCAGACATAAAAAGTCATTTGTCTGATTCATACGATAAAGAATTAACTTTCTCGACAAATCTAGAGTTAGAACCTTGTGGCAGAGAACGCACTATCTATCGACAGGATGGTTAATACTGTCAACTAGAACTTTTATTTTATTATGCACTGTCTACATACGTGTATGAAAACACATACAAAATCCCTATCTGCCATTAAACACAAGCTCCACAATCGCATCAACCCGACCCCCAACATATAGAAACAGTCATATTTAAGACAATGAGTATGCCATACACTTCCTCTTTGTCTTTGCGTAGTGTTACTCTTTACTAGAGCATTGTATGTGGTTTATGTCACAATCGCATCAACCCGACCCCCTACATATAGAAACAGTCATATTTAAGATAATGAGTATGCCATACACTTCCTCTTTTAATTGTCTTCGCATAGTATATTACTCTTTACTGATTTATGTTAAAATACACTACTCATAATTAACAAACGGTCAACTTTTGATTTTATACTTTACCGATGAAGCATATTAATTAAGCCACATACTTAATTTCATCATTAGCTTCATATAAGCAAATTCTTTAGTTATCAACGTATCGATTACAATCATTAATTGACTTAAAAGTTTTATCGTGTCTTGCATTTTAAAAATATTTAGAAATCTTCAGGTGACTAATCATAAAATGTTGAGCAGTATGATTCTGTGGAAATTCACTCGTATAGAATTAGAAAATGAGTAGTTTACCATTTTAATATATTGGTTTATTTTTGTTAATATAGTCAAATTAGCATTTAGCAAACCATAGATTTTGTAAGGCATCAAAATTGTTCAATGAATGTTTCAAGTGGGATCCAATTCTAAATAAGTACAATGATCTTAACCCCATCGAAAGGAATTCATGAATTGTTCTTGAATTGTTCTTGATTTTTTCTTGCATGGTTCATGAATGGTTCATAAAGTATGAATATGAATAATTAATTGACTGGGGTTTTAAAGGCACAACTACTCGTAGCAATTCACATCACATCTATAATAATCCGCACCTTTCTGCTGGAGTGTCATTAGACTTATTACACGACGATCGATATGTTCCATGATGAAGTATCCTGAGACGAAGTGCTAGAAAATTACAATCTCGGAAGCAATCAAGAAATGGCATAAAGTTACAGCAATTATGTCCCAAACAGTGTCATGTTTTCGTTTTCGTGCACAATTTAGTTTAAGTTGATGATTTCGATTGGAGTAAACAGGTTAAAAGTGGTGTCGTGGGAGTGTTTTAACTTTTAAGGTACGCCATCAGGAGCCCCTCATTTTTATCACGAGTTGGCGATCCAGTGACTTGCGAGAGACTTGTTTACCAAGCAAGAACAAATCAAGGGACAGAATAAACTACTCAGCCAATTTGTATTAAACTCCCTCGACCTTTCACTGAGCACCCTTGCCATTGCTGTTTTTAGCAATTTAGCAAAGATATAATGCCTGTGATCATTTTGACCAAGTTTGGTAAATATTGATGGGGAACCCAGTGTAACTAAGACAGATGACAACGATCGAGAACAAAGCCTGTCTATAGGCCTAACGACCATATATTATTTAGGGTGTATTAGTTAGTTGAAACAAGCTATAGGTTAATTTGCCCATGATCCAAACAATCATACTTGAAGTAAAACAGTACTTCGCGGTTTGTTTCCGGTTAAATGCACTTTAAAGATAAGGTAAGTAGGCCGGGACTTGTTTGGCACTCGAATGCGTGCGGAAAAGGCACACAAGTATGATAACGAAGATGTACTATATCTAGGGCCCAATAAAAGATCATGGGCTGCGAAGATCAGGGAGGGTCGCGTAACTTGAAAAAAGAAACCACTTTCATTTTGGACAGACAATGGATGGAGCATTTTTGATATGTTGGCAGTTTTGAATAAATGTCAAAATCATAGCAAATATAGCTTCTATACGACAAAAAGAAACTACGAGTGGTACTGTAGAATCATTAATTTTCGTTGGGGATTTAATTTCGTGGATTTCGTGGTTCGACTCATCCACGAAATCAAATCCCCACGAATTCTAATGCGGAGATAAGACATTTCTTTTCAAAAATCAAAATCCACGAATTTATGTCCCCACGAAATAGCCTTTTTAGTAAAAATCACGACAATTGAACCCAACGAAAATGAATGATTCCACAGTATTTGACACATCATTTGATTACTTGCAATATTGACAGTTGTTTGGCAAATATAGCTAACTTCTCACATGTCACAATTGTTATTCTGTATCACGAACGTTTAGTTTGTTTTTGGAAATTGACACAAATACAAATGTATTTCAATAGAGTTTGTACTATGACCGATATAAGAACGCCAAGATTTCGTCTCTCGTGAAGAAAAGAATCTGAGAATAAACGTAAAGATACTAAAAGATGTACTACGAATATTTTCATGTCGCTTGAGTTCAAATACAATTATAGCAGTTAATTCACAATGTACTACATAAGAGGTTAGCAATTAAGCAAAGTTGTGTAATTAAAAATGTAAAGATTAAAATTCATTATTGTAATAAGTAGAATATTTACGGAAAACAAAAATGATTACGGAAAACAAGTGAATATAATGGTAATAAAACACGAAATAAATTAATTAAAACACCGATTGCTTAATGAGTAAGGGATTAGAAAGTGGGTCATCTAATGAAATAGCAGTATATATTCTATCAATATCTGCGATTGTACACTAGATTTTAGGTACTGTTCATTTCCTAAAGGCATTTCTACGACATATGATTTTATGGACAACATCAGAGGCGCCGTAATTGTCACAAGTTAATTGGAAAGATTTATTGATAAGCTAAGGCATAAAAAGCTTGATTTTAGCGGCTTTCGTGACATCAATGTGATTACGATCAGTGCGTCATAAGCTAACTTGATAAGGAAAGGACTTTTTTGTTCCAATACTCTCTCTTTCGACTCGGCCTATATACTGTATTTTCATTTATTTTCGTTGGGTTCAATTTTCGTGGTTTTTACTAAAATGGCTATTTCGTGGGGACATAAATTCGTGGATTTTGATTTTTGAAAAAAACCTTATCTCTGCATTTAAATTCGTGGGGATTTGATTTCGTGGATGAGCCGACCAACGAAATCCACGAAATTAAATCCCCAACGAAAATTAATGATTCCACAGTAGTTGGTTTTTTACTAAGGTTCTCTCGGTCTTTGATTGTCCTAATTCTGGGAAGGATGACTTACAAGTAAAATACACAGTGACACTACAAACTGTAGACAAAAGAGGATGAAATCATAACGAATTAAAGAAACCATTCGGTGAAACATCTGAACTATGAAATACAGAGCATCCTCTCCAAAGCAACACCCTTTAGGAGTAACAACATTAGGTTGGTGTTGAGAGGTTGTTGCTTAAAAGAGGTAAAATTAAATGTTAAATCGTGCAGTGGGAAAAATCATGCCGTTGTTGCAGGAAGGTTGTTACTCAAGAGAGGGCCCCTCAGAAGAGGTTGAACTGTAGTAATATATTTTGTTTTGTACGAAATGCAATCACTTAAACTATAAATGTATATGAGCTGGATTTGATTTCGTGGATGAGCCGATCCACGAAATCCACGAAATTAAATCCCCAACGAAAATTGATGATTCCACAGTATATCAAATAAAACTATTTTGTACGCTATACTAGTAAATAATCTATACACGTATTATTAGACATCTATATATATATCTAAGTGAAAGAAAGGACCGACATTAATTGTTACATAATTTCGGTCTGGTCCATGATTTGTTTAGAGAGATTTAAGAATGTTCAGGATTGGTCATTTTTCCCAGACAATGTTGCCAGACAATATTGACTGGGTAGACAAAATGATCAACTAATGTGACGTGTACGTATTTGTTCATATCATGATTTGCGAACTTTTCAATTACGTGATGTCAAAAGGTTTTATTAAATACCGAAAGGTTAGCCCATCTTGACATTTGGAGAACTCCCTTCATTGTGAGACTTGACCGAGAAAATGTTTACGAATTGCAAATACGATTATTTTGACATAATGGAAAAAGCCAGAAGAGTTGTATAGTTATCTACAGTAATACTAACAGAATGTGCCTGTTGGTGTTTTCCCACATATAATTCATAGTTTCAAGGTTACATGTCATTGACATCGTACAGTGTAACTTCTCCAAAGAAACATCATCGGGAAGTAGCAAAATTATCTTGTTGTTCAGAGGTTATTGCTCTAGAGAGAGTAAATTAATTGCTAGATCATTCAGAGGGAAAATCGTGATGTATTTGAAAGAAGGTTAATTCAACAGAGAAGGCCGCTCTGGAGAGGTTGTGCTATAATAATCGCCTGCCTATGTGAAGAGATTCTTTTGCATACTGTCAGATATTTTGTGGTTGTTCGTCTCTTTTGTTATTGTAATCTCTTTCCTATCAACTTTGTTCTACTTATTGTAACTTCATTATGTTCTCCAATATATGAAGCAGGTCACATCCAGGGATTTGTAGCGGGGTATACTGATTTTAAACGCCACCAGCTTTGCAGCGCAGACAAACAACAAAACCAAACCGAGTGTAATAACTAGTAATATAGCACATCTAAAGAAAACTTTAAATGAAAATGAATTCACAGCACCACGAGAGGGATCTTATCCAATAAAATTGATAATAAATAAGAAATGAAGCAAAAGCCATGAAAAAAATTGACAATGTAAATGGCAGCATCTAATTAGGATATCAAGTCAAGTCATGTTCTCTAGCAAAACTACTAGACAACTCGAGTGAAAATCAATGCAAATGGCCTTAAATTATGAGGAATACTGCTTGTTTGCAACGTAAAGGTTCAAATACAACACTACCAGATACTTAGACTAGAGATTCTTGTTCAAGTCCTATATGCAATCACCTGATATATCATGATAACACACATTGATTTTGATTAAATGCTCACGTTATAATAGTATACTGCTTCAGACAACAACATGCGCTATGAGGCCATCGACTTAACTGTCTAAAATATACACAACTGATCTGAAAGACAGCTGGTGACGGTGAGTCTTCAACAGAAAATTATTTAATGAGACAGTTATCCTAAAGCCACATTAAAGTTCGGAAATGATTTAAGTTATCATCCTTTGATAATCGCTAATCTGTGGTACAGAATTGTGAAATTGTTCATACAAATTAAAACACGAGTATACTTCAAACTTGATACGGAGAATGCCGTAGATATTCCGTAAGTTTTCCAATAACCAATGGATGGATAACAACATATACGAGCACATGACATGTTAACATAGCAAAATGTATGGAAGTTTATTTTCGATTCGTGTGACGTCACTGCTAGGTGCGCAGTTCAGGTCTTTACGAAGAGTTTACGAAGCTGTTGAAAATGTTCAGCTAATGTTCATTGTATTTTGTCCTCCGTACAAAATACTGATTATTGTTATTTCTCAAGGAAGGAACGACCAAATGAGATCAGAGATGAGTCCCTTCTGTACCATTTTAGGAACATTTTAATATCACAATCTTGCGAGGTATTTTGAAAATAATTCCAATTTTAAGACATATTGTGGCTTTAAAATTTAATTGGTTCAACAAAATCAAGAGAAGAAATTCAGCCCTTTGCGCCTTGGAATATCGCTGTGTCTGATATATTATAAAGTAACTTTATTTCAACATTAATGAGAAGACAGTATATTTTATTACAATGGGGGGGGGGGTAATTCTAGAATTATCCCGTACTGTCCCCCTTGCCTTGGAGAACAAAACATTTCAAGAACGACATTCGTTTGCTTTCAGAGAGTCGGGGCATCGTATTCAATTTTGACACAACCATGTTCAATCGTATGTGAGAAGGGGGGAGGGGGGGGGGGGATTTCAACTATAATACGTCTGTCCTGAAATATAGCTATGGCCATGAATATGGAGAATTGTACAGATCTAAGATCTCATCCAGTGCAACACCTATATTTCACATACATTTCTTGTTGGAGTGTCCATTGTATAATGATTTAAGGGGTAAATACATAAAACGTTATTATTGGAGAAGACCAAATGTACATTCATAGAACTAATGACTTCAAAATTAAGAAATGTTTCTATATAGATTATATTTATAAATCTTTTGAAATTAGAAATGCACTATACTTTGAATAATATTGCACATAAATATTATTACTGTCGCTGTTCTTTTCCTAAGGATAAATGTTAATTATTGTCTCGTTCTTATATGATCTGAGTAGACAGTAGTTATTTACATACATAGTACGTATTATGAAGTTATGTTTTAATCTTGTTACTAATCAGATTAATTAACTGTTTATGTAGTGTTGAGTACATGCGTAGTCTGGACAAGGGAAAATTTCACTCAAATTTTCTCAAATAACAGTTACCACCCTTGTTTAAATACACACAATGCCCGAAAGTAGTGGAAAGAAGACAGTGGCTCAAATAATGACGGCGGTCTCCCTACTTGTGAAGACATCGATTTAACACCACTAACATCGATAGTTGCCGAGCTCAACTGTCAGCAACGATTATTCGATTATAATCGATTATCGTTACATCACTAGCATACATATGAGCCTGGTGTATATACTATTAAACTTTATCATAAAACTGCAATTCTAACGTTTACTATTTCTATCGAATCAACCACGCTGCATTACCAGCAAAGATCTTGTTAAATGATTAATAGTTGTTTATTTCAGCATGACAGAACGTTATTGTGTAGGTAGATTGAATTTCACAATGTTTATGATTGTTGTCAACCGAACTTAATGCTTTAAAGCTTGTTTCAAGTCGATACTGATTGCACTATAATTGCAGTACAGCATAGAGCATAGAAATTCCTTTCATTTCAAGAAGTCAATAATATGCAGGTCGGTTCCTAAACAAATCAGAACCCGACAACAACTGTTTGGATACATTATTTGTGTCTTTAGTAAATAACATGAAATCATAATTGAAAACACGTTTTGAATTGATGACTTAATTGCAATATCTTGTAATAATGTCAGAATGAACAAAACTGGTTTGATAAGTGTGTTAACAGGTCGTTATGTAGGCAGTCAATCGGAACATCTCGGCGTTTGTACAAAACAAATTTCTTGGTGACGGTAATCCCGGGAATGCCCGAGTAGCTACGAATAGTAAACAGCTTATGATGAACAGGATTCAAACAACTCTAAATAAAAGAACACCGTGACAGTGTAGGCATATTTTAGATTATTTAGAAAACTGCATTGCAACTGAAATACCCGCCACAAGGTCACAACCGATTTTTTTATTTAATCGGATATAATGCCATTTTCCAATATCATTTCACTTATGTCGTGACGGGTAGTTATCGTAACAAGCTAGCCTGGACTTCATTTAGGTCTTGACCAGTACTAACCACATTCTATTCGCAGGCTACTACTAAGTTACCCGACATAATTCAGAGGGGTAGGATGTAATATCTTCAGTCAAATTTATCACGGACAGTGTGAGCCTTGCCCGGGGGTTCGAATTCACAACCTCTTCATCAGCTGACCAACGCTCTAACCACTGAGCTAACCCGGGCGGGCTAGGTCATAACAGAACGTGTCATGTTGAGCCCGTAATATCATTATAAACCTGCTGTGGGTTTGCTTCGGCTACCAGAATGAGCTTGTGTTTTGTTATCAACGTCTTTGGTATACTTCTGTATGTTAGTTTGGATTTACAGTGCTGGCCAGTGTGACGGGTGGTATTTTGAAGCTGTTGGTTATTGTATACAATGAGTGGTTAAGGACATGTTCTCCCATTGTATACAATGAGTGGTTAAGGACATGTTCTCCCATTGTATACAATGAGTGGTTAAGGACATGTTCTCCCATTGTATACAAAGAATGGTTAAGGACATATTCTTCCATTGTATACAATGAGTGGTTAAGGAAATGTTCACCCATTGTATACAATGAATGGTTAAGGGCATGTTCTCCCATTGTATACAATGAGTGGTTAAGGACATGTTCACCCATTGTATACAATGAGTGGTTAAGGACATGTTCATCCATTGTATACAATGAGTGGATAAGGACATGTTCTACCATTGTATACAATGAGTGGTTAAGGACATGTTCTGCCATTGTATACAATGAGTGGTTAAGGACATGTTCATCCATTGTATACAATGAGTGGTTAAGGACATGTTCTGCCATTGTATACAATGAGTGGTTAAGGACATGTTCTGCCATTGTATACAATGAGTGGTTAAGGACATGTTCTCCCATTGTATACAATGAGTGGTTAAGGACATGTTCTGCCATTGTATACAATGAGTGGTTAAGGACATATTCATCCATTGTATACAATGAGTGGTTAAGGACATGTTCTCCCATTGTATACAATGAGTGGTTAAGGACATGTTCTCCCATTGTATACAATGAGTGGTTAAGGACATGTTCTCCCATTGTATACAATGAGTGGTTAAGGACATGTTCTCCCATTGTATACAATGATTGGTTAAGGACATATTCTGCCATTGTATACAATGATTGGTTAAGGACATGTTCTCCCATTGTATACAATGATTGGTTAAGGACATGTTCTCCCATTGTATACAATGAGTGGTTAAGGACATGTTCTCCCATTGTATACAATGATTGGTTAAGGACATGTTCTCCCATTGTATACAATGATTGGTTAAGGACATGTTCTGCCATTGTGTACAATGACTGGTTAAGGACATGTTCTGCCATTGTATACAATGATTGGTTAAGGACATGTTCTCCCATTGTATACAATGATTGGTTAAGGACATGTTCTCCCATTGTATACAATGAGTGGTTAAGGACATGTTCTCCCATTGTATACAATGATTGGTTAAGGACATGTTCTGCCATTGTGTACAATGACTGGTTAAGGACATGTTCTACCATTGTATACAATGATTGGTTAAGGACATGTTCTGCCATTGTGTACAATGACTGGTTAAGGACATGTTCTCCCATTGTGTACAATGACTGGTTAAGGACATGTTCTCCCATTGTGTACAATGACTGGTTAAGGACATGTTCTCCCATTGTATACAATGATTGGTTAAGGACATGTTCTACCATTGTGTACAATGATTGGTTAAGGACATGTTCTGCCATTGTGTACAATGACTGGTTAAGGACATGTTCTCCCATTGTATACAATGATTGGTTAAGGACATGTTCTACCATTGTATACAATGATTGGTTAAGGACATGTTCTGCCATTGTATACAATGAGTGGTTAAGGACATGTTCTGCCATTGTATACAATGAGTGGTTAAGGACATGTTCTGCCATTGTGTACAATGACTGGTTAAGGACATGTTCTGCCATTGTATACAATGATTGGTTAAGGACATGTTCTCCCATTGTATACAATGATTGGTTAAGGACATGTTCTCCCATTGTATACAATGAGTGGTTAAGGACATGTTCTCCCATTGTATACAATGATTGGTTAAGGACATGTTCTGCCATTGTGTACAATGACTGGTTAAGGACATGTTCTACCATTGTATACAATGATTGGTTAAGGACATGTTCTCCCATTGTATACAATGAGTGGTTAAGGACATGTTCTCCCATTGTATACAATGATTGGTTAAGGACATGTTCTCCCATTGTATACAATGAGTGGTTAAGGACATGTTCTACCATTGTGTACAATGACTGGTTAAGGACATGTTCTACCATTGTATACAATGATTGGTTAAGGACATGTTCTACCATTGTATACAATGATTGGTTAAGGACATGTTCTGCCATTGTGTACAATGACTGGTTAAGGACATGTTCTCCCATTGTGTACAATGACTGGTTAAGGACATGTTCTGCCATTGTGTACAATGACTGGTTAAGGACATGTTCTCCCATTGTATACAATGATTGGTTAAGGACATGTTCTACCATTGTGTACAATGATTGGTTAAGGACATGTTCTGCCATTGTGTACAATGACTGGTTAAGGACATGTTCTCCCATTGTATACAATGATTGGTTAAGGACATGTTCTACCATTGTATACAATGATTGGTTAAGGACATGTTCTGCCATTGTATACAATGAGTGGTTAAGGACATGTTCTGCCATTGTATACAATGATTGGTTAAGGACATGTTCTGCCATTGTATACAATGAGTGGTTAAGGACATGTTCTCCCATTGTATACAATGAGTGGTTAAGGACATGTTCTACCATTGTGTACAATGACTGGTTAAGGACATGTTCTCCCATTGTATACAATGAATGGTTGAGGACATGTTCTCCCATTGTGTACAATGAGTGGTTAAGGACATGTTCTACCATTGTGTACAATGACTGGTTAAGGACATGTTCTGCCATTGTATACAATGATTGGTTAAGGACATGTTCTACCATTGTGTACAATGACTGGTTAAGGACATGTTCTGCCATTGTATACAATGACTGGTTAAGGACATGTTCTCCCATTGTATACAAAGAGTGGTTAAGGACATGTTCTCCCATTGTATACAATGAGTGGTTAAGGACATGTTCTACCATTGTGTTCAATGATTGGTTAAGGACATGTTCTACCATTGTGTACAATGAGTGGTTAAGGACATGTTCTGCCATTGTATACAATGACTGGTTAAGGACATGTTCTACCATTGTGTACAATGACTGGTTAAGGACATGTTCTGCCATTGTATACAATGATTGGTTAAGGACATGTTCTCCCATTGTATACAATGAGTGGTTAAGGACATGTTCTGCCATTGTGTACAATGACTGGTTAAGGACATGTTCTCCCATTGTATACAATGAGTGGTTAAGGACATGTTCTGCCATTGTGTACAATGACTGGTTAAGGACATGTTCTACCATTGTATACAATGAGTGGTTAAGGACATGTTCTGTCATTGTGTACAATGACTGGTTAAGGACATGTTCTGCCATTGTATACAATGACTGGTTAAGGACATGTTCTACCATTGTATACAATGAGTGGTTAAGGACATGTTCTGCCATTGTATACAATGACTGGTTAAGGACATGTTCTACCATTGTATACAATGAGTGGTTAAGGACATGTTCTGCCATTGTGTACAATGATTGGTTAAGGACATGTTCTCCCATTGTATACAATGATTGGTTAAGGACATGTTCTACCATTGTATACAATGAGTGGTTAAGGACATGTTCTGCCATTGTGTACAATGATTGGTTAAGGACATGTTCTACCATTGTATACAATGATTGGTTAAGGACATGTTCTACCATTGTATACAATGAGTGGTTAAGGACATGTTCTGCCATTGTGTACAATGATTGGTTAAGGACATGTTCTACCATTGTATACAATGATTGGTTAAGGACATGTTCTACCATTGTATACAATGAGTGGTTAAGGACATGTTCTGCCATTGTGTACAATGACTGGTTAAGGACATGTTCTGCCATTATATACAATGATTGGTTAAGGACATGTTCTACCATGGCAGTATTCTCATCATTTTGGTGATGGTCTAGAAGGAGCATTAGCGTGCAGCCAATGACATCATTACGTTTCACAGTATGCTAAGAGTGAATCACAACACATGTAGTAATAAACTTGACGTAAGTGCATAATTTTCTCTTGTAATTTCTAGACGTTGTCTTATTTTGAAGTTTTATTGCCATTGTTATGCAGATGACATAGATTTTATTTGATAAAGACAAATTTATAGACGATTGTAAACCATTGCAGAATTGTATTACCTCGGTTGATGTACTCTCTGAACATTTTCACCATTTGTCCGATCTAGAGCGACTCCAGCGTTTATAACTCTATACGCACGGTAGTTCTTACTTAATATATCAATAGCATTGCTACAGAAACAATACAATATGCTGAAATGATCACCTCAATATCTCATGAAAATCTGGCGTTCGAAAATTGTTCTATATGCAAGATTTTTATTACGATTTATTTATTCTTTAATGACAAGTCCTTTCATAATATAATTTATAGTTCCGAGAGAGTGGCCATTTCGTTATGTTAATTAAAGTTAGATAATGACGATTTAAAGATATTGATATGATGATTTCAGTAATTTATTGAGCTATTTATCAAAGAATCTTTCAAAGAAGATTATCCCTCCTACCACAAACATACCACCATACAAAAGTGGAGACAAAGCATGAGTCCAAGCACCAAATTGTATGAACGTTGGTTATTTTACTGCAGGGTCAATGTTTAGGTTAGGTTAATGTGCTAATCAAAAGTTAACCAGAAACAAACTGGCTGGCTTTGTTGTACCAAGCCATAGAAGACCTCGACGATTCAAATGAGTAAACAGACAAACTGGGGTCTAAACAATATCATGGCATACACTTCGGGTTTAAATCGAACTAGAAATAATTACTGTTCAAATTTACCCAAACTTGTATAATATTATATAATCGCGTTACCAAACTTTATCTAAAAACCCTAATTTCAAAATTAACCCAGTGATTTAAATGAGCCAATGTTTGTATACCACTTTGTGCAGGAGAGTACAACCTTTGATAGGTCTGCGACAAAGCTACAGGAGGTTTAAACAAAATAAACGCATCAAGCCGTCTGGGAATAGGAACCCTAGTGTTTCCTTCTAAACGTCATGGAAAAGTCCTTAGCGTCTCTTTTTATGTGGTCTCATGCCTTATATATTTTATCATCGATGTTATGTTTACTCCCTACGCGGAGTGTTCCCGCGTTATGTTACAACTAAATGAGAAATTTCCGTGTTATATATATTTTCTATTATTTACATGTAATTAGCTAATAAGACTACACTACAACAATAGAAACAGTGTCAGATCTAATTATCCCTAGTGACTCGCAATGGTTGCTAAAATGCTTAGCCTAATGGAAGCTTTGCGACACAAAATGGTGCAATGCAAGATTAGTTATTGCCGAATGCTTTGTTGATACCAAGGTAGAAGATACTGTCCATCCACGCTACGATATTGTAGATTATTATTCCTCAAGTGACTTATTTACTCTATAGTCTTATGTGACGTCAGAGGGTGACAATCCGTAATGTTACCCTCTGACATTACATTTCGGCCCGCTTGCCATAACGAAACTGCACTCACGCGATTTTACCGGGTGTCGAATTTTGATCCATCTCTGTCGTATCGAATACTTACCTTGTCTAGACACTTTAGGCACTTTAGTAGAGTATACTTGTAGTTTGACATCCGGTTTTGCAGTAGAAATTTTGACAGCAAAAGTAACTATGGTGTCAGAAAGAAGCTTCCTTTTTAATTTCTATTATAGTTTCGTTATATTTGTTAACATGTTTGTTGAATTTAGTGTCTTTCTTAATTGTTTTTTTTGTTCGGTATAATAAAATAAATATCACATCCCACATAGGGTGATAGAACTTAATGTTCACCCTTGACAAAGTAATGTCAACCTCGGCTAAAGCCTCGGTCGACATTACTTGTCTCGGGTGAACATTACGTTCTATCACCCTATGTGGGATGTGATATTTATATAATATTGCATGACACTCTTTAAATTAATTGTTGGAAGACACATTTGTCTTAATTAGTTAGTATGGGTACTTTATTAAATGCGGAGGTCTACTGGAGTTTACACCAATGATTTACCATTCCTTTGTCAATAAATGAACTTGGTTTACTGTCAGTTTTACAAAAGTTATACGAGGTTCGCTTTAAAAAAACTTTTATAACGACTATAATGATGAATTATGAAGAAGTAAGACGTTTAAAGCAAAAGGCTCACTAAATTGACATACATGTACAAAATGTACATTGAGATGTCAGTTTGGCAATGGATTTTCCTATTACCACTCTCTAGCTTTCTTCTGAACCTAAATAGCATCATTGCTGTGATGAAAATGTCAAATGCAGATTGCAAATGACGTTGATCGATAAGGTCATAAATGTGTATATGCTTGCAGCGTATGTTCGAACTAATTAAAACAGTGGTTCTGTATTTGTGTTCTATCTGATATTGTTTCCAATGTCGTAGTGCTGTCA
This sequence comes from Lutraria lutraria, assembly GCA_964023205.1. Lineage (NCBI taxonomy): Eukaryota > Metazoa > Mollusca > Bivalvia > Venerida > Mactridae > Lutraria > Lutraria lutraria. The sequence goes on along the minus strand of OZ026841.1, from coordinate 4,241,682 downwards.
TAACAGTGCGCATTGTACAAATATTATAAAGATATTTTTTTCGGGATGCGCATTGTACAAATATAATTATATATAAAAAGATATTGTTTCCGGGATTTTCTTTGGTCAATGTGTCTTTGACGGAATAAGCTTAAATTCGACATTTTTTGTTCGACCGAATCGATCACAGGTAATGTAGACCAAAGAGTTAAAGTGTACAATAATTGTTGTGTTTGGACTTGCCCATAGCATGATCAACGATCTTCTCAATTACATGGTGTTAACCGGCTTTAATAATTCCTCACTCCATTTTTCATTGTCTAAAATGACACACTTAATACACACATAACATATGATGTTAATGGAAAATAGTTAAAATACAAGTAAGAGTACGTGCTTGACTGTATATTGAATACAGTATACTGACGAAGACGAATATTCTGTAGAACTGTTTGCGATTTCCCAAAGGTTAAGAAACGTGTTATTATACTTTTATACAGAACTTAATAGGAGCGATGTGTTCATTTTCTCTATGAGAGACATCTTATCTTGACAATAATGTCATAAGACAGCGCCTTTTGGTGTTTTTACGACAATGATAGTAATTGGAAACTGAACGATAAGGTGGCTCTATAAGAAACGTGTTATTGTACTTTTATACAGAACTTCATAGGAGCGGTGTGTTCATTTTGTCTATGACAGACATCCTATCTTGAAAAATGGCATAAGAAAGCGCCTTTTGGTGTTTTTAAGACAAGGATAGTAATTGGAAACTGAACGATAAGGTGGCTCTATAATGACCATTGCTGTCGAATGGGTAATAAAACAACAGATAAACACAAACATAAGAATCAGAGAGTACAGATCCCGTATTTTTGCTGAATATCAAGTACTAGGTTACCCGTGGCCACTCACAGATCCCTTCAAGTTCATCGCATTATTAATTTCGTTTGTTTGTTTGTTTCATCGGGTTTTACGCCACTTTCAACATTATTTCAGTCATATTGTGGCAGGCAGTTATCCTAACCAGCTTTCCTGTGCTTCATTTAGACCTCAACCAGTACTAACCACATTCTATCCGCAAACTTCTGCCAAGCTTCCCCACATAATTCAGAGGTGGAGGACAATTTAACATAGGATGTAATATCTTCATTCATATTTGTCACGGACAGTGTGAGCCCGGCCGGGGGTTCGAACTCACAACCTCTCGTTCAGTCGACAAACACTCTAACCACTGAGCTAACCGGACGGCCATTATCAATGGAAAAAAATAGCCACCTCATTAAAGTAACCAGATAGCATTACATGTAGTCTTAATTTGCAACTGAAAGTTTGTTTGAGTTTTACCCCCCTTTCCAACAGCCATACGAGGCGGACAGTTCACCTAACCATCGTTCCTAGGAAGAACCAGTACTAGACTCCCATGTATCGGTAACTTCAGCGACCTTATCCACTCGACCACGGAGGCGGGTCCAATTGAAAGTGAACATTCATGTCAACTCGGATGGAAGATAAATAGAGTCATTGATCTGGGAGAGTAAATTTTATAATGTATCACACAGCAAGTTCAACATCGAGATAAAATAACAATACAATCTGTCTAGAGTGGCCCTCTCTTGAGTAACAACTTCTCAACAATGACAACATAATTTGCTTCCCCCAAAAGGTGTTGCTTTGGAGAGGTTGCGCTATACGTAACGTCTGTATCAGAATTGTCGCAGATTCCACAGTGAATATGTCTTTGTGTTGCCAACCTACTTTTCAATTTGTAAAATTCATTTTTGTAATACTGATGCTAAAATTAAGCCATAGCACAAAAGTATACGTACTGCTAATGACTTGAATGTCAATTAAATCGCTTACAATCCTTAGAGGCATTTTCTGGAGAAATGTTCTACGTAAACTTTTTAATTAGATCTCTCTTAAAACCATACTGTACACTATTTGCCGATCCTCTTTTTAAAAGCTGAATACATATCAATTAAAGTGAATTCGTATTTCCATTAAGTCTGATAAAATTCTATGGATGGAGTTGGACCAGTTGAATCGATTTGTCTCCCCACTTTTGTATCTGTCAACCTTTTAAGACAACCAGGTCGCTCCGATTTTTAAGAAGAAGGTAACTTACCCACGAAGAACCAAGCTGCGCTTCCCTTGCTTCTAAAGTTTAACAAATTCTAAAGATTGTTTTAAAAATAAATTCTTACATACGAGTACACGCATTGATTATATGGATACATAAGTAGTGTCGTTGGTAATTTACGAAATTTTAATCAAATAGTCCTTTGCAATAACTGGGGAATGCTCCTTAATTTGTTGACTATAATTATAAAGGATTTGGTACAGACAACGATCGTTGGTGGTGACGTTCTACATCTTTTTGCTTTTTTGTTACTTTGCGTTCGTTGTCAAGCGTAATGAATAATGTTTTGTTCTACAGCAAGTACTTGTCCGTAGAAAAAAGTATTTGTCATTCATAGTTTGTTTAGTTACCTCAAAAAAAATTCTAAACGAAATAACCTGACACATAAAACCAGATCGAATAACAAAAACAATGTCTCTGGCCCAATAGCGCTCGCAAGCGAAAGCTCTGTAGGGACACATGACTTGCAATGTTTTGTCAATGGCAAGAATTCATAATTACAAACATGCACTGAAACTGATAAAAAATATTTGAAATTTCGTGTTATAACGTCTGATTGTCAAAAAACAAAAAAAACAAAACAAAAACAGGTTGATTAATGTGTTAAGAGATTATTCCGTCAAAACAACTTAACAAAAACTATTTGAAATTTCGTGTTATAACGTCTGATCGTCAAAAAACAGGTTGATTAATGTGTCAAGAGATTGTTCCGTCACGACACGCAAGGAATATGGACAGTCACACTGAATTGTCACACTTCTATGGTGTGTATAAAGATAGGGTCAAACATCCTGAAAGCATAAATTCTAGTCGCGTGACTTCTATGGTGTGCATATAAATATATTGTCAAGCATCCCGAAAGCATACGTTCTAGTCGCGTGACTTCTGTGGTTTGCATATACATAGGGTCAAACATCCCGAAAGCATACGTTCTAGTCACGTGACTTCTTAGGTGTGCATACAGATAGTGTATGGGATGCTTGACAATATTTGTATGCACACCATAGAAGTCACGCGACTAGAAGTTGTGCTTTCGGGATGCTTGACAATATCTATATGCACACCATAGAAGTCACGCGACTAGAAGTTGTGCTTTCGGGATGCTTGACAATATCTATATGCACACCATAGAAGTCACGCGACTAGAACTTATGCTTTCGGGATTAGGAACCTATCTATATGCACACCATAGAAGTCACGCGACAGGAAAGTTTGGTTTCGAGATGTTTGAACCTATCTATATGCACACCATAGAAGTCACGCGACTAGAACTTATGCTTTCGGGATTTTGAACCTATCTACATGCACATCATAGAAGTCACGCGACTAGAACGTATGATTTCGGGATGTTTGACCCCATCATTATGCACACCATAGAAGTCACGCGACTAGAACGTAGGCTTTCGGGATGTTTGACCCTATCGATATGCACACCATAGAAGTCAAGCGACTAGATCGTACGCTTTCGGGATGCTTGACAATATCTGTATGCACACCATAGAAGTCACGCGACTAGATCGTATGCTTTCGGGATGCTTGACAATATCTATATGCACACCATAGTAGTCACGCAACTAGAACGTTTGCATTCGCAATGCTTGACAATATCTATATGCACACCATAGAAAGCACGCGACTAGAACGTATGCTTTCTGGATGTTTGACAATACAACTGTGTCTTCTATCTCTTATGAGCATGCATCAGGCGAATAGGTAGAAGAGCGTCTAAAATTAATAGACGACCAGTCGAACAGTTCGGAAGAGCTCTACCTCTTTCAGCAGCTCTTCGGTTTGACCAATCGAACCGGCCTCTAATATGTTATACAGTGTTCGTCTTGATAGTGGCGCCTGTTTTAATGTTGGCGATCGGAACCGCCTAATCTAGACCACGCCAATATCATATCATCGATCTCTAACGTAAGCACAGCCAAGTATTTTTATCAAAGAAATGTAACTTTTGCGATCCAAAATGCGTGTTATCATCATTGTTTTAGAAAAATACTTATCTGTTTAAATAATTATGTTTGTATAATCGTAAATGACTTTCAATCTGTTTGAATCATTTTGAATGCGTAATAAACTCATACGTGTATAACTATATGTAGATGTAGTTAGACAAACAGTACACATGCAGTCACAAATCGCTGTAACATAAATCTGAACATTTCACAAATTAAAACTAGGTTTAATAAATTGATACTGTAGAACGGTTTAATTTTTGCGAGGTCAAAATTTCGCTTTTTGGGGTAAATAATCAGCTGTTTTCTTTATTCGCGTGTTAATGAATTCGCTACGTCGCAAGACTGAAAACCGGACGTGGTGATCAGAAAAAGTCGCTATTTCTGTATATACTCGTCTTTTAAAGACAACCCCCGACTTTTTGCTACTACGTTTCTTTGAAACAATCGAAAAATTGTATCCCTGGAAAATATTCACCATCACAATTCATATCAACCTGTAAATGAATGACACCAGTTATAAAACGTGTTATATTTGCATAATATTCGTCTGGTACCATGTGGAAATCGTCTGATTTTGATATTGTGATATACATCTAAAGCCATTGTTATTTGGTATTCCCAGATTTTATTTTTATTTAAGACTTACGTCTAGTCGTGTGTGTTGAACACTGCCAATATATCGTTGTAATACCGTAGAGTGCGGTTACTGGGAATTCCTAGGGTTCCGAATATATTCATAAGATTCACATTTGCTGTATATATTACAATATAAATACATTATTTAATATCTTTCTGAGAGGACTGTATAAAAAATTGCCAACCCAGAAAAATAATGTTGACCGAGGCAGCAAAATGATTTAATCACCGAAAACCCATTTCGACCGTACGCGCATCCTGTCTACGCATGTGACTTTACTGGCTGTTTTGAAAACTTTGAAGCTTCTCAGCTTTGATTTTGAGGATGACCATCACATGTAGATGACCCCTATTGAATTTCAGGTCAGTGCGTCAAAGTCAATGTCACAGCGACTTTCAAATTAAAACCTTGTCCGCCCACTGACTGGCGAACGATTAGATCCAAGGTCCTCAGACTTGGTTTGGGGGTTGATCATCGCATATAGATAACCCATATCGATTTCATATTCAGTAGGTCAAAAGTCAAAGTTGGCCTTTGTGGGCATTATTGTTTCACAAACACTTCTTGTTTATACATGTAAATACATATACTTTTTACACTTTTCGGGTTTGGCGATAGATGTATGACGACAAAAAACATAATTCAGAAATACCATGCCATGTACACCAGCATTACGGCTAACACAAATTGAGACGTTTCTTATTGGCATTGTGGTCCCTGACAAAAGAGACAAAACAAAGCTTGGGGAAAATCGAAAACGATACAACGCGATATTGCTTGTACCAGCATCATAATCCAAATTTATATCGCTAAAGATATTCAACGTATGAATCATAATGTGGAGAGAGTGGTTATTTCTCCGTATTACTTATATATCAAATTTAAGAGCTAATGAATTAATTACTTTTCTAGAATATTTAGTTAATTCAATAAGTTGTTCAAGAAATGCCCATTAACTACGTAATCATCAAATAGTGTCAATACATCTAGCTTGTATTTGTCCATAAAATGTCTCATATTGTTAATCAAATCATTAGTAGTACCTTATAGTTAATTCTCATCACGCACGTACGTACGATAGCAACTCCTACCACCAATAGGGTTTTCAGAGCATCAAATCGATATGAGAAAAGATTGAGAGGAACTCTATGAAACATATATGCCAGCTGACTAAAGCGTTTTAAGGTTACTTCAATTTTAATGGAAATATCAAGGTTTGCTTAGCTTTCGCTGAGTAACCGACGGCAAAATGTCAAAGAAATATATTCCTAGAATTCTTCCTATCGAGTTGCATCACGATTGTACGAATGCAACACGTACTGTATCGTGTTGGTAATTTATTAGAATTAGTCGAGATGATTGGATCGTAAACAGGACAATCTGTGCGGAAAGGTCGACTTTGTTACATGTGATTTTCCTGGGAAATTATTTTAACAACCTCCTTATGAGCAGCAGGTCGAATCCCATGTGACCATTTTTTTTTACGAAAGTTAGATACATCAAAATAGCATGGAATAAAGCCACATTCATTTGTTAATTTTGTTCTTTTTTTGGCCACAAGGGAAGTGCCTTGTTTTTCCTGTAGTTCTCGGGTTTACGCTTAAAATTTGATTACCTATATTGTGTAAATTCCCTTGATGTAGTCATGCCCTGTTATTAACGAGTACATTTTGTAAAAACCTAAAAAAAATATTTTCAAATTGATTTTTTTATACGTAACACTAAAAGCAATAGAACCGTTATAAACATGGCATAATCTGATTAAATGCTGCATTTTCATTTATTTTTGTTGGGCTCAATTTTCGTGTTTTTTTTTTACTAAAATTGCTATTTCGTGGGGACATAAATTCGTTGGAATTTTGATTTTTGACAAGAAATGCCTTATCTCTGCATTCCAGTTCGTGGGGATTTGTTTTCGTGGATGAGTCGACCCACGAAATCCACGAAATTAAATCCCCAACGAACATTAATGATTCCACAGTAATCCTTTCTAATGGTTGTTTGTAGTAACTTACATTCATATTATAAGTTATGTAAATGACTATGGTGATTATTACAATACATGCGTCACAAATAGGGGTAATATATCATGTTTAGCCATGAGAGGAACCAGTTCAGACATCATTGGAATTCTAGTGAGCAAATTTGATATCACGTGGAATAAATTGACTTGAAAATGGAGCCAGACTGAAAAAAAATCATATTGTAGTGTTTCTTACTTGTTTTGTCTTCGTTTAATTTCAGACCTAACACGATATTTGTGAAACATGAAATACAGTGTATATTTAAGTGTCGAGAAAGGCGTCAGAATACAATATATTATGTGCTAGACGAAACATGATGCATGGCACTTTAAGAACAATAGAAGCATCAGAAGATTTGTCGTCAGGCAATGTAGGCGAACAATAACAATAAAATAAAGGTATCTAAATATCTACTTAATGGGGCGTATTGGTAGAGTTTGAAAAAATCCCAAGAAAAGGCGCGGGTAATAAATTCTACACTCTAACAAAGTCTCAACAAAACAACCGCTGACAGACAGTATTATACCGGTTTAGCTTGTGTCCATAAACAACAAATCGACTGTATTAGAAGTAGAGGCAGTATTAAATGTTGCGAACAATTCGATAATGGTAAGTATCAACCCTCTGGGTCTTATATGCAAAAATGGATAATTATCGCAATTGACTTAACTTGGCACGAATACCTTTAGTTCTCATCATTATTATGTGGCCTTACATGATACAATCTTTTGAATTTCGTAATACAAAACAATAGATAAAATAATAGTAAAATATAAGAATTATATATTTTTGCTCTAAAATAATATTTACATAATATATTTCTTAAGCCACACGTCGTAAAAAAGCTGTCAGAAGCTTTTTTTCTTATTTTTTGGCAATATCATTGAAAAAATACTGTGCTACATGACTGTCTAAAAAAGAAAATTTCGGAATGTTTCTATTTAATATACTAAGTAAAAGTCAGTTTCACCGATAAGACATCTTTCTAGTATGTAAAATAAATCTAATTTAAATTTTCCGTCAAAAAAGCAAATGGGCTTTAATAGCTTGACCTCGAAATTGAGAATGGTGAACTGATCTGGCCTTATTTGAATGAATCATATATTCTTTCGAATATAGTGTCATAAAAATATCTGCTTCAATATCAATTTTTTGTTTACAATAAACACTCATTTCCTTTCAGAAACGGCTGTCTATATTCCGGAAATAGATAAATAGAAATGCTGGCAAGTTATAAGCAAGCTGTTATCATAACGGATATTCCACAAATCGGAAAATACAATGTATAAGTTTGTTTCTCAGCATTGTATTGGTAGAACTTTTTACTGACCTTCATTTAGATATATCACATTCATGTTCGGAGATTTACTCTTTTAAATGGAGACATAAACATTTATCGATAGCCGAATCCGAAATAAGGACCGATATCTGGTTTCCTTCTCACGTAATTGGAAACAAGATGCTGGTATGCGTTTAAAGTTTTTTTCAAAGAGTCACGTACGCCGTACGTTCAAAAGTATTGTGACAATGTTGAAGAGCGAAGGTAACATTGGTGAGTCCATAAGAGAATTTGTTGATGGAAGTAATATTGTTTTAGTCAAGATTGCTTTTTGACATCGACGGTCTATATACTATATAGGTACGAGTACATCCACATGTCCAAAGTTTTGATAAAATGGCAGTAGGATAAACTTTATACAAGTAGTTTCAGACATCATGGAGCATTTGAAGTTTGTGACTTCTCGACATACGTGGGCCAAGACTTTATCTGCCTTACAGTTTTCACCATATAAACTACATGTAATTCAGATTGTAAATGGCATTGATAATTACTGTAAGGAAATGCTTTGCTCGGAGCTAATAAAAGGCTTTTTGTCATTCAGTTGTGTTACTTAGCTATTATGTACAGAAAACTAAATCACAAGAACATAATTGTACAATACACGGCTTTTCAAAACGTTTTCTGGTCGTATCCATGGCAACTACGGACAATATCAGTACTTAGAATATTTACTATATATTGTCATTATAACAGGAAAATTATCCGCAAAGAATAAGGATTGAATACATATCTTGGAGACCATTCTAAGTCCAGTATTTCCCTGTCTTACTCTTTTCATGAACAATGAACGTGACCTCCTATAATCTATAATCAGTTCATATACCTACATGCTTACTGAATTCTTACACAGGGGGGGGGGGGGGGGGGGGGGGGGGGGGGGGGGGAGAAAAGGGACCTAACATGCATGTACAATTTAAAATTCATTCTCCCCATGGCTAGTAATTTCAGCATGAAAATGTTTAATATTTAATTCATTCGTCCTTATTACCAGCGCAGTAGTCTTTGTTTACAAAACATAAAGGCTAGAGCCAAGCCTTTGCTAAAGGTCTTCTGCAAATAAACACCATCTTGTGTTAAAGATTCGTTTCTTCATTTCTCCTACAATCAAATATGTTTTATTTTTACCTGCCAGTATGACCTCTCCCCCAATAAACACAATGTGACATTCTATGGTAGGTACTAGGTAATGTTACACTTCGTTGGATACCAAATGTGAAAAGACTAAGAGGATCACCAAAGACAACATCGCGCAGAGACTGGACTTGACCTGAGATGAGGCAGCATGACACGCTAGATACTGGTAAAAAGGGGGAAATCACACGAAAAAGGCATGTTTTGGAAGAAACAGTTAATAGACTTTTAGGGGTTATAGCTTTTTTCCAACGGGATGGAGCTGTCAGCATCGCTTTCGCTTTCTCAGTAAACACGGCCTATCATCACGTGGTATATTGTTTTGATAATGATTGATACCACAGGGTCTAGAACAATGACGGAGTAAGTTTAAGCATATCATTAATATATTTAACACAGACACGTCAGGAAATGTTATACATCTAGATTCAGATCAGTACGTAACTGTAATGCATTCTGGGTAGAACTTGCATTTACGATAATGAATATTGAGCCATACTTTTAGCTTAACTTCCTGACGTCCAGACACATTCATTTGTGGATCAACATAAATAACATTATTGATAACATTATTGATAACATATTTTGAGATTTGTAAACAACACGAAATGAAAACACAATTAACCATAATTTACATATTTCATCTTATTTGGAACACCAGCGTACAACTTCATTTTTGGATTTTAGAAAAGATGCGTTTAAAAATTGGCTAGTTAGTCGCGTAGCTGTGGTGCAGCAAATTAGCCTCTTCGTGTTAGATATACAATCCTATTTAAGTTAGTGCTCATTGCAGAAAGTTCCGACACAGATTCAACAATACCAAACAACTTATATTGATAAATTGAAGTTATATTCGCTTCGCCTATATATAGGGGACGTAACTGAGACAGAAAACTGTTGTTAATATCTTTTTGATTACATCCCGTGAATTCATTCTTTTATCAATAGAAAAATCGTAAATATATTATTGAATGATAACAAGAGATGTCTCGTGCAATGCATGATTAATTCATGTTGCACGAAATACTCGGAGTGTATAAACAGTTAGCAAAATGAATATAAGTGCTCAAGTTACGTTTTAAAACATTTTATAAATATGATAAATTTATACTTTCAGTGTCAATTTAAATGAAACATCTGATGGAAAATGAAATGCGTTTATACAACTGATTCTTCTGGAAAGAATTTATAACAAATAGCGTAGTTTGACTCTGACTTCATCATCAAAATAAGGAAACAAATGTAAACTTGAATGACATTACAAAACTAGATATTTCCAACGATTGGTGGAATCTACCGAACCAGAAATGACAGCACCAAAAATAACATTGATACATTTCATATTTCGTTGAGAAAACTCATTTTGTAAATACAGGAACACCATTGGTAGAATAAAAATCGGTCTTCATAAGAAGTGTTCTTTATTCAGACGCAAAAATAAGCCAATAACTAAAATAAATTAAAGTACTGGACAAAACAGACACAAATACAAATGATCTTTGGATCAGGTTTTAACGCCAATATATATATCTTAAAGAAAATCGCTGTTTTCATGGATTGAAAAACAGTGTTTACAATGTACATTTATACTCAATCGAAATATTCCTACTGACAAATCTCATTTCTTTACATGAATAAGCATTTCTGTTTACACTGTACAATGGAGTTAATGTGAAAATGTCACAAGTTATATTAAAAAGATAATTACGAGTGAAGAAATGGGATTTTTCTATATTTCTATTGAGTACACAGTATGTCAGTCAGTATAACACACATTTCTTTTTCGTTACATACCTTCATGATCAAATACGCCGACGATTACAATTAAACATATGTGTTCATTATAAAAATCCATAGATTGTCTTACCTTTCGTGCGAAACACGTTTTATGAAATTTCCATTTTTGGGGTAAATTATCTAAAACTTCAGTCTCTGATTGTTACTAAAATGTCTTTTTTTTACAAACACTTTCCTGAAATGGAGTATTAAGATAATACTGTACACAGCTTATCAGCCGTGTTTGGCTTTTGATATTTATTCAAGTGAGGATTTGCATAAAAGGAGTGATTAAAGTTATTTGTACGATTCTGATAAGAAATCGCTCTGCAATGCATAGTCGCTACATTTTTGGCACTTAATGGATATGGTTTTAAATTGGTTAACACTCAATAAACCATATACTTTGTACCACTTAGATAATGAATGGAAATTTGGGGAACTTGTACATAATAAAAGCTGCAAAATTTTGACATGATTTAGCAATTCGTCAATGTATAATCAACTTACATATATAAATCATGTTGGTTAATTGTACATGTATAATCAATGTAAAGTATTAGTTTATACATTTATCAACATTTTAAAGGCAGCTAAAATGAATGCATCTGATTATGAACTCGGCTCTTTAAAAATACAATTAGCCGAGTTCATTTTTTTCACAGTGGCTTAACGTCGCATAAAAAATCTGGTTCGTTTGTCGACTTTTCCATACAATTTAAAGATTTGGAAAAGACCACGTACGCACGTACTTTCTCGGATTGAATTCAAACTCTCACAGTTGCATATTTTAGGAGCTGGTGGCCACCTGCTAGAGGCCATAGTCAGATCACTTTGTTTTTATAAATCTTAATAATATTGGTAGTAAACTTATCTCGTAGATGAAACTTTAGAAGTTCTGTATGAAGTTTACAAAAACTGAAATATTAGAAGAGAATAAACAACACGGTAAAATCAACATTAGTCTTCAATGATTATTTTGGTATCATTTCCATGTTTAACTTTACGAATAGATCTCCGTGATTGAGTGAGCGCGGTCGCTGCCAACGAGTCCCTCACCGCTATATATTATAAGTTTTGCAAATTCCACCAGGGACCAGGTAGAATTTTACTTGAGTATCAGGGTTAGCTTGCGGAAGGTCGGTGGTTCGAGCTATTCAGAAACATGTCAACCAGTGTTAACGTTCGTCCGACATTAAAACTGGAAAAGTCGCCAGAATGACAATCAATTATGAATATGTCGAGTATATAATTATTATATATATTCAATAAAAGAAAGAAAAGTAAAGTGATAGAAATCATGGCCAACTTTCATGACCATCATGAAATCGGGGAAATCAAGGGAATTAAGTCAAATTTAGGGTGTCATCAGATTATCACCAGAGTTACCAATCATTAGAGCACTGTGTTATTGCCTATCTGCAAGCATGCGTGGTATACAGGACCATAAAACCAGTCATGTGTGACTAATCTGACCTTAGGCATCTACTGTTGGATCGGGACTAATCGATGTTTCAGTTATTCTATAACATTTTAACTTTTCATATCAGCTGGGACCATTATATATGGTCCAAGATATCAGGCAGACTAATTTAAAGTAACAACTTTATATAGTTTTTATAATTTTGATAAGGTTATGATTTTTTATAAAATAAATATGTTTTTATCGTTATCTTGAAAATTACAAATGTGCACGTATCAGTTTTTTTACATAAGCCGAATAGAACAAAATATTTCTTTATTTCACAGACAGTAATTATTAAAACTGTTCTGTATTTTTATATAAATACACCGTGGCTTTAAACAAAAAACGTAAATGTTGAAAATCTTATGATCATAAAAAATGCTTAAAAGTTTAGAATATTAGTGTTAATTCTTCGTTTTTATACAAGTACACTGCGGCTTTAAATTATATAAGAATTTAATTTTGAAAATCACAAAATTTAATAAATAGAATGTTTTGTAATACTTCGTTTATGAGTATGCATGTTTATAAAAAAAATCTAGTTTACTGTGGATTATAGACTTCATTCACAGTTCTATGCATTCGTAAACATCTCCCCGTTACATATATGTACATTGTCTTATATACATGTTTACATAAAAGCAGTTGGTAAAAAGTGATATTATATATATAAGCACATCCCCAATCTTTATATAAGTCCCAGAAGCATAGTGATTATTACATTAAAAGGCACAAAATCGCGTTTAATCAGCATATTTTTGGTATACTGTTGAAGAAAATAGGATAGTGTACAACTGCAGTAAATTACATTGATGCCATCAAATGGCCTGTCAATTTCTCTTTTTTTCATAGTTGGGTTTTCACTACACACGCTGCTAATTTATCATTTGTCAAAGACAATGTTTAAAAAATCTTTAAACGCGCTTGCAATAATCCTTTCCGATGTATGTTAATAGGGGATATTTGTGTGTAAAGATTGTTTTGTTCTTAACTCCGAACAGCCCTTTCTCCTTTATAAATGACCTTTCAACGATTTAGAGAAATGAAAATTTACAGTTTACTCCCTCAAATACATTTTACGGATTATGGATTTTGCAATTTTATGCAATGAAAGTCTGACCATAAAACACAGACAGCAAGGATGTTACTTTACCCGCAGGCTATATTCTGATTGGAGACAGATAATAAAGCAATTTAAGGGTCATAAAAGATCCAGTGTACCTCGGATTTAATATATAATATTTAACCATTGTCATTGTTTTTTATTTAAAACATCACTTTCATTCAGAAATAGTAACTTAAGTTATTAAAACTGAGCACATTACTCTAGAAAACTTTAATCAAAATTTACATTGAATAATTACATCACGTATTTTCAACAACAACAAAAAATACAAAAAATGAATTGAGTCTGTTTAATAGGCGATTATGTGTGCAATTATCACCTGGAGAATTAAGCAGATACTTATTCTATTTTTCACACAATTGTCAAGCGTTACATTCATTTAACAAGTTTAACATTTCATTATAAAAAGTAACATTGTCTTATTTCTTAGTTCTCATGTACACTACTGTAAGTTCATTAATATCAGGAAATGTTTTCAAATTTAACTAATATACATTAAAAATTATTTAGAATATCAAGGACTTACATACATACATGTATGTATATAAGTCCTTGAGAATATGAAACAATTGTTTAATAATGATACTCTAATTGTAATCTTCCTTTCTTCACAAATACGACTTTTCTCATTTAATAAATATTAGAATTAATTTATTTGCGTTGATCTAAAGATTTAACATAAAACCGAACATAATGTGTGGTAGTAGTATATAGAGATATCGGTATCTTCGGTATTCTTACGGAAAATACCGAGTATTACCGAGACGATAAATTCTTATTTAAATTAACAGGTCAGTTGACTAAAAGTTAAAAAGGACTTCGAAGATGTCAATTAAGCCTAATTATTTTTATATATCTTAAAAGTAAAATAAAATACCAAGACAATGTAATAGTAACAAATTTTGTAATATTTTAACAAAGTGGTGTAAATCTGAAACAAAACGGATCATAAATTCCTAAATTGGCATTTTTTTCGGTTTTACAATAGAAAGTAGAGGCCGTAAAAAAGATGAAGGGTTATAGTTTTTAAACTTAAAAAGGACCATTGATTTATTATTTTAAATTAATAAAAAAATATTCATAAAAAGGCAGATGAATTAAACAAACTTTTGTGATAGTAACAAAATTTGTGAGTTAAACAGAAAGAAAGTTATGACGAGTTATTTAACAATAGCCTTCTTTATTCTATATAAAAAAGATTATCGGTTTACCAATACTGGATGGTTAAAAAAGTTGGGGATGTCTGAAATTTAGAATTGAAAGTGAAAACAAAATTCGGCGGCTCTCTGACGGCTGAATTGGGTTATGTTCTTCAACTTTCAACTTAACTTTAATTAACAATAATCATATGAACATGATACAATGGTATACAAATAAATAAATATATATATAATATATAAAGAATATACATGGTGAGAAGAGATATTTTCAGTAGGTTTTATCGGTACGGTTTAGGAAGTTTATCAGTCGTTGGAATACAATTGAAACAAACAAACAAACAAACAAACAAACAAACGAACGAACGAAGCAAAGCAAAGCAAAGCAACGAACTTAACTTAACTTAACTTAACTTAATTTAACTTAACTTAACTTAACTTAACTAACTAACTAATTTAATATAAGACATAAGGTTTTAGTAATGATATTGTTAACTCAATACCATTGTAGAAGTATAACTTTTTACAATTATGTAAACAAAAATAGCTATTTTAAAGTGTTCACAATCTGACTAAAGTATTCGATCTTCCTTACGGCAAGATCTGATGACGGCCTATACCAGTTTCTATTTTCAAAAAGTCGGAATTTCCATGATCACTATTTATATCTATTTATAATTCAGCCAATCGTATAACTCGTTTCATCGGTACTTTGGCCGAATGAACATTCTACCTGACGATGTTATTTAAACGTTAGTAAACATTAAATTACGTATAACGTATTTGTCTGCAACCACTTTTTGATTTTTTTAGTAATCCTGATCGATTCGGCCATAGTGGTATAGAAAATTTAATAAACACGCATGTCACATGGGCGCTATCATTACATTTAGTTGCGTAAGAATAGGTGTTCGTGATAACTACAAGTCAAATATTGTTTTTTACTGCGGTTAAAAATAGAATCAGATCACTTTCAGAATCATGAAAGTAAGGCGCTGATTGGCTAGTGGAAAAGGTCACCTGAGGTGACCTTCTATAGGCCGTCTTCAGATCCTCATAGCGTAGCGGGTTTGATGATAAGATTTTAATCAGATTGAAGTGTTCATAAACATATTACTGATCAAGGGAAGTAACCGCTGCGGTGAGTTTTGGTGTTTTTGGCTGTGTCGTGCCTAACAGGTTTTACACGACGTGCTATTCTCACTAGACACAATCTACAGATCCGGACTAGAAAGTCAATATTTTTGTTTTCGTGAAACAGGAACAGTAATTCATGTTCAAGATGGCAACACCCCAAAAGGTAGTTTTACTTGCCTGTGGATCTTTTAACCCACCTACAATAATGCATTTAAGACTATTTGGTAAGTAATTTGTCATTATTTTGCCGGCAATAAAAATATTATGATTGATAATCTCACAGGTGCATGACGAATCTGGTCTGACACGCCCCCAATATACACATTATAAATACAAGGTATGCAACGAGTCGTTTTTCCTACCTCATACTGTCCCGAAATAATGATCAACTGAGGAAACAAATGAAGACCTATGAGCAAATAAACTTATTCAGTCGGCGCTTAAATAATTATTCTTCCTATTAAACACATTATTTTATTTCAAAACGAACTTAAAAGCAACGTTTTAGTCTCTGTTTCTACGAAATATTGCCGTTTTTTGGAAAATCGAGTTAAACCTGTCCCCTAGATTTCACGCTTTCACTCATCATTTTGGCGTTTTTTCCCGGAGATTTATACGGAAAACATGCGTGTTTTGGCATGTACGTATTTCTATGATGTTTCGGCACTGATTGCAGGTATAAAGACAATCCTACCTGGTTAACTAATCGCAATAATTGTTAATTTCTACAAATAAACTATCCTTTCGCTGACACAACGGCCATTTTGATAGAACAAGTCCACATGTAAAGCTGACGTCACATGAAGTTATAAACAAACATTTTCATTGGTTGTAGTTAAAACACATGTAACTTCTTATTATTGTTGACCAATGATGTGATAGTTTACATGAATAATTAAATAATGCGGACTACTTCGGTCAAAATGGACGTTGTGTCAACGAAAGGACGGATTATTTGTAGAAATTAACGATTATTGCGATTAGTTAACCAGGTAGGATTGTCTTTATACCTGTAATTAGTGCCGCAACATCGAAGAAATACGTACATGCCAAAACACGCATGTTTTCCGTATAAATCTCCGGAAAAAACGCCAAAATGATGAGTGAAAGCGTGAAATCTAGGGGACAGGTTTAACTCGATTTTCCAAAAAACGGCAATATTTCGTAGAAACTGAGACTAAAACGTTGCTTTTAAGTTCGTTTTGAAATAAAAAAATGTGTTTAATAGAAAGAATAATTATTTAAGCGCCGACTGAATAAGTTTATTTGCTCATAGGTCTTCATTTGTATCCTCAGTTGATCATTATTTCGGGACAGTATGAGGTCGGAAAAACGACTCGTTACATACCTTGTATTTATAATGTGTATATTGGGGGCGTGTCAGACCAGATTCGTCATGCACCTGTGGATAATCTCATTTCACTTTCAGCTGTCAGATGAAGTTGAAATCGAAACTAGAAATTATGTCTTTTTTTCAGCGTGACTGACCGAATGGAAAAAAAATTCTGATACTTTATATATATATTTATTTCTTCATAATAACAATTCTTGTAAAACATTTCCCAAACAAGAAATAAAATCAATATAATTTATTGCGTTGAATAAGTTACATATCAAAATTCAGAAAAACATTTATTGATTTAGGTTCAGTCATAATTTTTTTTAAATGATTGCTTCTAGTTCTGACCCTAATATTCCCTGAGATTTTATTTAAGCTCAAGGAATAATAAATACATGACTCACTGTAATGTTAATTGTGAGCCACTTCTAACAGAATATAGTGAAGCAGGGCTTGAAAATTCCACTCATCGGGCGAGTAGATTTTTGTGAATGCTAGTCCGACGGGGCGAGCACAAAATCAGGCATTCAATCACCCTAAAATTAATTTAAAACTGGAAATATCTCTTTCCAATTCGATCCGAATCAATTTAGATTCACGTTTTGTTTATGTTAAATCCGCGTTCGTGAAACGCTTGCACTAGACAATAATGACTAAAAATAGATTGTTGCCCTGTACCCGGCCCTGCGGCATATTTAAAACACCGCTACAAGTTAACAAGTTTAACTGCGACAATGCCTCATTCGCCGGCCTTTCTATTTATTTCAAGAATGGGATTTCTTACTTGACAAATTAATTGGATGCGTTGATTATTGTTGGTCTTGTATCAACGGACTCAAGTAAGTGTCAAATCCGTAATATCCTTACCATGTTACCTGTTTTCTGATAATAAACAAGTGCCCGTTTTCCGAAAATGAACAGACGACAGAAAGCAATTTCAAGTAGAAGAAGCATTCGCAATAAATATCAGTGTTGCTACTTGAAAGACGGCTTGATATGTACGCAAATCACGGTGATCCTTAGTGATTAAAGATTAAAATGCCAGTTATAAAATCTGTATCGTTCATGTATGTTGTAATAATTTATGTCAGCATCCGACGTAATTTTCCCGCAATCAGTCATACATAACAGAAGATATACATCCTTTAAAGTCTTAATCATAACTTAATTACATTCTGTAGTATACAAACACTTAATTTTCTTAAGGGCGAGTTGGTTCTTCTAAGGGGCGAGTAAGAAATTGCAGTTACTAAGTAGCACCTTGAAAAATTTTCAAGCCCTGTGAAGTAAGCTCATAAGTTGAGTGTCTGCCTGCGGAGCTGAGAAATTAACTGTCCTTTGTTGAACAGTGTTTTTTCTCTGTTAATTAACTTTGTCTAGATGTATTAACAGAATAGTTGCAACTAATGCAATGGTCCCGTACAACTTGAATCACGTTCTAGCACCATGGGACAACTTTCAGTAAAAGGCAGTGTTAGAAATAAATAAGGGTTTGCCCAACCAAGTTGAAAATCGAGGGGACAAGTTCACATCCCTTCCAATTGTTCCAGCAGGCAAATTCATTTTCAGTCATAATTTTCTGTCCTTGCGTTCATTCTTCATATCAGAAAGGTAAATTGTTCTTATTATTCTCATTGGTCAAGGAGTTTTCAATAAGTCAATCGAGGTCAAACGAGATCTGTTGTCTGAATTTTCAAAATGGCAACCTTTCCATTTGTGCAGTCCTGAGGGTATGTTTCTCCAGAAAAAAGATGAGGAAAGTTGAATAAGTTATTTAAGTTTAACCACAAATATTGTAACAATAATAAACATGTACTGATCTATGTAGAAACCTATTTTTTAACATTAGCATAACTATATGACCTGTAAGGTATAACATAAATAATACTGCACACATACGACTACAAGTATTGTGTAAGCTAACCAGACCTTTTCAAAAGTTTGCAAGAGAACCTCGCTGTTTTTGTTTGGTAATGTCATATTTATAACTACAGTATGGCCTGTTTTGTTATTCTCTTGAAGTTTTCCCAATTCCTATAATGATGAAGGAGAGCCAGATAAAAGTGATCGCCTATAACTAAAGGTTCTTTTATCGTTTTCTGATTTTCAAATGTGATACAGTATGAAAAAACATGGGCAAGTTGAAAATGCATGGGCCGTGTTAAAGTCAAACAGAAATTGCCCTGTTGACTTGAAATTATTTCTAACACTGTACAAGGAATAATTTTTGCACAATTCCTTTTTTATTTGGGAGTTTTTTTACCAAATTGGTTTGGCATGGGGCCATTTACCCGCACCTTATTTGTAATTAAAAATTGGTGGTAAAAAATCTCTTATTCATTTTGATGAGGCAGATATAATATTGTGGTAACTAAAGCTTACACATTTAATGATGTTATCTGTGAACTTCAAATAAAAAATAATATTTATGATTTAGCATTTTTGAATTGTTAAACAGTTGAAATTCTTGTGGTAAATTGGTATTTGTCCTATGGCCTAAACTAATTTAACCCATGATTTTTTAAAATTTTTACAATAATTCAATGTAATTTAATGTCAGATATATCTATGTAACAATATTTTAACCATCTTGTTTCAATGTTTCAGAATTGGCAAGAGATGAATTACAGAGGGCCGGTAAATATGATGTTATCGCTGGAATCATGTCCCCAGTTAGTGATGCTTATAAGAAAAAAGTGAGTATTGTTTAGGCTCAGTGTCCTCATTGAATTTGAAACTTTCTTGATTTCCTTAGTGCTGCATCATGTTTAACACAAGCTATTGTTTCAGTCTTCACTCTGACCTACTAGCCCAAAGCCTATGACATGCCAGGGCTAGTCAATTTCTATTTGAGCTTGTGAACTTTCCGAAATTGGATATTGTTTATTTTCAATAGCCCACTTGTAGTTTGACTAGTACATAAAAAACACTGTTTGCGTAGTGTTAGTTGACTGAAAAAGATTTAAAACTTAAACCTAGGGCTCAACTTTAAATTCTTTTGCCAGTCGCAATTTCTTCAAATTCTTGCTAGTACACATAATTTCAACTGGAAACATTTGAAATCCACTAGAGCAATTTTTTCACGACATTTGTTTTTCTGAAATATTCATGTTATAACAAAAAAGGTTTTATTTTATGTATATGTAATTGTATTGCATAAAAAATTAAGTTATTACGACACCTTCACTTCCACTCGCAAAAAATGCTCATGGTCGTAAAATGAACTAGCTAAATCTATTTTTCTCTAGCATTTTGCTAGTTTGCTAGTGTTAATTTGAGCCCTGCATTTTTTTAAGAAACATATATATGTATAAAGTCTATTGATGTACCGTTTTACTTCTCAAGAGTTCATAATTTATCAATTGTGTTCTTCCATCTATAAAATACCTTGCTGTACAAAAAAAACCCATATATATATGGATGTTCTTAATAACAGAGAACAAGTTTTGTTTTTAAAGTTGGGTATAGGGGCCTATTAGGTGAGTAGGTAGCGTTACTTTAAAAATAAAATTTTAGGATGGCCCAATATCATTTTTTAAGTACATTTGTTGTAAAAAAAGTCCCAACCTTAAATTCTTTATCTAATAACTGTAGTTTATTGCAATGGAAATACTTCATGGTGCATTAATCAATCTAATCAATTTTGATCAAAGTATGCAAGGTTAAGTCTATTTAGCTAATCTGGACAGAATCTGTTAATGATTTTAATTGTCTGGGAGCAGATGCTTAATATTGATTAGCGAGGTCTCATGATTTTTATATTTTATTATTTGTTATTGTTGATACAAAAAAAAAAAAATGACAAATTAGATAGATAGATATTTTGTTAGCATTTGTAACTTATACATTATAGGTATGTACATTAAAAATTATGTATGACAAATTAGACAAAATAAATAATGCATCTAAATTTCATGTACATTTTTTTACTCCCACTCTGGCAAATAATTTGTTTAAAAAAATGTATCGATGGATTTTAAGAAGTTATTTTTTATGTACTATATTATACTTTTGTACTTTATGGAAAAACTCTTTGCCAGATTTTGTTGTGGGCTAGGAGTAATTGATGCCATAATTACTGAAAGAACATGTTCTTTCTCTGTACTCCCACATTTCATTTAATCAAATGTCACTGGTAATATATACTTAATTGTTCTTGTTGACGCATGGCGTTTTCAGCAATGGAAGTATTGATTTCAAGTTGAACACCATCCCAATGAAACCATTTTCTATCGTTTATAAATACAAGGTGTATGTTACGTAATTAATTTCCAATATTTCTTGTTCAATGGTTGATAATCGCTCGATATTATCTATGTTTTATCTTTTCTATCAGTGATATTTAAATCCATTGAAAGTGGTTATTGTGTTTTGATAAAAGTAATTAATGCCAAAACATTTTTGTACACAGATCTAATCAATTGATTGTCTGTACAGCTGTCTCAAGGGATTCTGTATCTTGATTGTTTGACAGGTTTTCCTGATTTTCGTTTTAGCTAAATATTCTAGTTGTTGTATTTTGGAAGGGACGTTTATCTTTTTTTAAGGCCATTCTTAAAAAATGTTTTGTTTGGGGTTCCACCATCAAAATGTTTTTTAAGGATGGCCTATAAGCTTGTTATTCACTGAGACTTTGTCTTTGTGAGAAGTTTGTCATATTGTCCTGAATTGTTTTCTGTTGTTAGTGGCATGAAGGATTTGTTTCAGTGGGTTGCAGGGATTTTTTTGGGGCGATTTTATCGCCGAAATTCGGTCATATTCCCCAATTTTTTTTTATAAGTTCATTAACATCACTATTGGTAGAAAATACCTTATTTTGCTACTGTTTTATGTGTAAATAAGAAGAATAAGTTGAACATTGCAAAAATTGTAGTTATGCGTTTTTTTCCCAATTTTGAAACGCCGCAAAAATTCCCAATCCCAAGGGTATGGGTCATATTCCCAAAATACCGGGAAAAAACCCTGGGTTGTCAAGAACAAAAAAAACTTACCTATACCTGCCCTATTTTTAATGAGCATGATCATCATGTAACCAGAAACAAACTGTTTAAGGCCAACTGGGGATCTTGCACTTGTACTGATTAAAAGTTTTTATTTGTGTTCATATAAAGTATTGCAAAATTGTAGTTATACATTTTTCCCAATTTTGAGCAAAATGCATTACTAAAATTCCTATTCCCAAGGGCAGGTACCTGGTTAACACCAGCAGATTCAATGGGATGGCGCTCCTGCCCCCCCCCCCCCCCTCCCTAAAAGTCCCAGTAGGTAGAAATGAAAATATCATACAATGCAATGAAATAGCATTCAATTATTCAATTCCTTACCTAAATATTACGCCCCCAAAAGCCTGAATTCCTGGATCCATCACTGCCAGGTCTAAATGTTCCCAAAATACTGAAATAAAAACTATTTAATTTTTAGCCAAATCAGGTAAAATATCATCATACTCAACAGGGCTCTCCTTAAAATGGCATTTTGACTCTTGAAATTAGCAAAATAAGGTTTTTGACTCTTGAGCTAGAATTGGAACCGAAGGGTCAAATTTACTATTACATTAGTAGGAAATTTTGTTGACTCTTTAAATTTAAATTTAATTTTTGACTCCCAACTTTTTAAGTCTAGGGAGCGCCCTGCTCAACATGTCTTAGTTTCAAACTTGTAGCTGTCTCTATCATATATTTGTGCTATTACCAAGAACTTGCGCAATAAATCTGTATGAATATATAGTCGTAATATCCATTAACTCTCATAGATATTGATCAGACTTACCATACAAAGACTTCTAGCATGCTAGGTTTAACTAATTCAATTATTAGTATCATTATACCCAAGATATATCTGTCTGCCTTAATTCCGTTCCTATGTCTATGATTAAAGAACCAGTTTAAAAAAATGCACTCATCAGTGTCTCAATGTCAGCATAATTCCTTTTCCTGATATTATATATTTTCAGACAGCTCTCGTCATATGCAAACTTGTCACTCTAAGATAGGTTTACAGTTATTTCCTATTATATTTGAAGTTTCGTTATTTCTCACACTCTGTTGCCTGTATGAAGTTTGTTCTGTTTAGATGAATTTTGGACATGAGGCTTAAATTAAAATTAAGATTGTTTGCCATTTACCGACCGACCGACCCGAAAAAATCATGCTGACTCAAAACATTTTATTGCAAAATCTGGGAGAACTTTATTTTTATACTTGGGAAAATATACATGTACTCAGTGCTTTCAATAAACATTTAAAGTAATGAAGGAAAACAATCATGTGTGTTAAGGCACTGAGTAAATATTTATGGTTAATATCAGCACACAATAAATGGTTGTATGGTAGCAGAATACATAAACTGAATACAGAATGCTCCTTGATGGAAGTGTAAATTCATACTAGGTAAAGGTGAAATTCAGAAATAAAATAAAATATTTTTCCTACCTACCGACCCTCATCTAAAATTCCGGGTCAGTAAGGGCAAGCAAACATATTTTTATTTTAGGCCTGATGAAGACACACTGGAGTTACTGTTCAACAATTTTGTGTCTTATATAGTAAATTAAATCTTTTGTTCATCGTCCAGTCTTTCAGGTCCATCAGGGGTGGATCGGTGGTCTGGTGGTAACATTCTGGACTACAAAGGTTGTTGGTTCAAATCTCGGCTCTGCCTTCCAGTATTTCACATACAAGTCACTGTAGTTTTGTGACTTACTTACTATTTCAGTTTAGGATGAGAATTAATGTTATTGACAATGTTAAACATGACAAATGTTTTAGCCTTTTATGAAAGTCGATTTGATGGTCTTTTAAACTGTTTTCTCTATAAATTTCAGCCATTTTTGCTTTTTCTAATCTAAGTATTCATTTTTTTGTGATCTTTAGAAATATGATTTTACATTAAGCTCTTGTTGCTAGGATACTGTTACAATTTGGTATAAATTACGCAATAACTTAAATTATTTCTGCTTAACAATTATAACTTCCTTGTACACATAAAAACTTGGTTTTGAGAAGGCATAGTAATCGCAAATTTGATCTTGTTTGTTTTCTCCTTGAAGAATTTAAACTGAAGGAAATAACAATGCTAGTTATATCATGCTATCTAAGAAGCAAATTTTTAATTGTGATTTCAATTTTTATAAGCCCATTACAGGTTTTTTTTTTACTAATTTTATAGATGACATTCTGTCATATTCCCAATTGAAAATAGTACCTTTTTTCCTAATTCACAGACAAAAATTCCCGATTGAAATTTCCAAAAAAAAAAATTAAATTAAAAATAAATGAGAACTTTAATCTTTGAAAACAAGATCGAGATTTTTCACTGTGACTTGTAATGACAAAGTTCCAATCATGGACAGTGATTGTTTGTATTCATTTAAACATTGCAAAATTGCAGTTGGCCATATTTTTCCTAATTTTAACAAAACACAGCTGAAATTCCCGGTCTCAAGGGATATAATGGCCAAGGTTACTTAAAATAAACCTGCGTCACAAAGGGAAATATTGTTCAGCTCTTGTGGCTGGTGGACATGCAGCATCCACTGTTTGTCCGCTATCAAAGTCAAACACTTCCAATTTAATATTTATCAAATATTGTTAAAATGTACACAATAACCTAGCTATTGGCGTGTCACATACATTTACCATGGAAAATCAGTCTTCGTTCTATTCTAGCCCTGACTTAGCTCAAAGCCTTGGGCTAGTAAATTTAAGTTTGGGCTCAGCACTTTCTTAAAATCATGTATTTGGGCTAGTGGTAAATTGTTTATTTTCATAAGCCAACTTAAAATTATAGCTTTGAAGTTGGAAACAGTAGACTTCATAAGTAGGAATTTCTGTAAAATGTAATGACCTGCAAGCATTTAATTATTAGCAAGGTTGTGTTTTTTTCATGGATACTGTAAATTGAAATGCCAGAAGGGCTGAAAAAAGGTTTTGAGTTCATGTTTATAAGGATTCCTCTAATTGGTTAATTTTTCCAGCTCGCCCAATCAAAACGAGTGAATTCTCCTACTCGTCCAATCAAAACAAGTGTTTCATGATCATGAATTTAAAATCTGGAATCAGTGAATTTCTGTATTGGCGTCTTCAAACAAACAACTACAACAACAAGATATTCTACTTCTAGATCAGATGCCCTCAAATCCCCCGCCAATATATTTCACCCCGTCAGCTTCAACCTCACTCATATCCCTAGATTTAAAGGTAATATTCTGCAGCACGATAAGGTTCTAATAAATGAGTGCGTATATTTACTGAACCATTATCTGACATTTAACTGATTCTCTTATACGCCTTGTTGAAACTGATCAATATATGAACAAAAACAACAATTTTCATCAAACAGAATATGTAAGACCATCATAATGGTCACATATTATACTTACCTATTGAAGAAATGCTTAAGATAATCTAAGTGCACGTCATAACAAGGTTACTGTATATTCATTTATTTTTGTTGGGCTCAATTTTCATGGTTTTTGCTAAAATGGCAATTTCGTGGGGACATCAATTCGTGGATTTTGATTTCTTAAAAGAAATGCCTTATCACTGCATTTAAATTCATGGGGATTTGATTTCGTGGATGACCCAACCCACGAAATTCCACGAAATTAAATCCCCAACGAAAATTAATGATTCCACAGTATTTACGGGTTTGTTGAAAATCGACTGGACTGTAAAACACCTTGAGGTTGACTGGGCACTCATGTTATCGATCCTGGTAATAATGAAGTTATACTCTGCTATGTTCTATTATTTATTGTTGAATTAAAAGAGTCTGAGATATGATTGTGAATAGTACCCTAAAACAACATCATTATGGTAAAATTGACACTGATTTTATGTTGAAACAAAATGTGCTGGTACTTGAGGTAAGTATATGCTCTTCTTTTATTATTGGTTCAGCTTTTCCATCACCCTGAGGAAATATGCCAAAAACTGATCAACACATTGTTTAGTAGGAGAATCCAGGACACAAAATTAGGGGCCATTTAGGTGCATCTGGTACAGTTGAAATTCTGTCTTCAGGGCCATTGGGGTAATTTCTTATATCAGTAAAACCCCTAAAAAGAGCCAGAAAACCAATAGCTCAAACCTAATCTTTATCATTAACCTAACTGATTTGGCTCCCTGTTGGCCTGTTCCATAAATGAATTCAGACAGGCTGTCCTCTCAGCAGGTCAGGGCCTAATAAAAAAATGTCTTATGGTCACAGAATATACCGGTAGTCAAATGAGAGATTTTTTTCCCTGATATTTCAGTAATTTCATATTTATATTGATACTGATCTTAGTATTATGTATGTTTGATCTTAGAATCTTGCCTGCATGGCCATGTCAGAACATCAACATGTTTGTATAGCTTTCTTCTCAAAATACTCTTATTGCTGGTATATGACAAATTGGCTTTCAGACAAGTTGATGCTTGAGTGCTATATAGAATTTGATTGCCAATAATGTGAGAATGCAGATTACTTTAGGCCTGCCTCAAGAAATTGTTGATTTGCAGTAAGTAGTGACCAACTCAATAATTATGTTTGATTGTGTTTCATGACCCAAACATTTAAAATCGGGTCTACAACTGTGATGCATAGGCATTTTATGTTAATATCATTAGGCTGAAAATAAAAATAAGTTTGTTTGGAGTGCTCCAACCCAGAATTTAACACTAGATAGGTAGGAAGGGTTAGATTTGTTCACTATGTAACAATAGTAAAAAAAATGCCCCCCAAAAAACATGATTTTGTTTATTTGCTATGATTTTCGTGAGTAGGTAGGAGCACTCCAAAGAAACTTATTTTAAATTCAGCATTATGCTTGTACCAAAAACACAAGGTTGGAAAATAGAATGAATTTTTTTGGTCAAAATTGCTAAAAAATAATTGGGGTTGGAATTTTTTAATGAATCAGTCTTGTAACTGCAAACCTATGTCTTTTCAAAAATAGCCTTAACCTTCCATTAACTATAATTGCCATGCTATAAATCAGGCATCATTGTATAGATACTGATGTTTAGAAACGCTGTAAATTGGCCAATTTTCATAATTTGTATGAACGCAATTCCTTAACCTGAATGGAATTTATACATCTCCTGATTAGCTCCAGTTTCCTTTGCATTGATTCTTTTCATGATCATAATATTTCACAATTACCATAATGTGTCCAAATGCCATAAGTAATGCGACATTTACAATTAAGCCAGAAAAAATAATTGTTTCCATGGTTACCTGACCACAACTCTATTTTTGGCACCAACTCTAATGTTTCTACAAGTACATTATCTGAAATACAAAAAGAAATAATATTGTAGCACAGCCAGTCATGCCACGTATATTCACATAAAAAAGTCTCAAAAGAAAAAGAACTTGTTTTGTTGCAGCGAGTTTAAAAGCCATTTTTCTAAGACATTTCCGTTATAAACAGCAGCCTGAGTTAGCTCTAGTTTTCCTGATCTGTAATCGTATCAGTACTAACTGACCCTTCCACAAAATTTAGCAGGCAATTGACAAATTTTCATAGAAGGGTATGACTTGCCAAAACCTGGATTCGAACTTGCATTGCCAGCTCTAGCACTCTAATCATTGGACATTATAGTCACAGCCTTTCAGTCTAATTTTATACCCTTATTTTTTGGTCAGATAATCCTAAACTTGACTTTTGTTTTTCTGACTCAGAATCAATTTATTGGTCTCTGTTCCTTTTATAGAGACAGTCCTAATCAGAAATTCTATACAAATCTGTGGTTTATTTCCAGCAACATGTATATTTAGGTCAGTATTGGAACTAATTGATGGTCAATGAATTGAATAGCTAGAGGTTTAATTTGGTAAACATGTTGGTGTTCTAATCAATACAGTGTGATAGTCTGAACGGTTGATATCACTTTAACCTGCCAGATAAATCATTCATATCTGATTGGCTTTTGGAGCTGAACTTTTAATCTTGAATATTTCTATTTAACCCTATCTATTTTGGAACTGAAACTGCAAAGTTGTTGGCACCAGGATACATGTAGTAGAGCCAGGCCAGCGTGCACACCCATGCAGTCTGACCATGCACTCTCTTTACTGTTGGGTGGCTAACTACTGTTTTCGATGTGATGTCCCGTAAATTGATAATGGACTTTTTCATAATGAAGTTGGACAAGTTTTTATCTATACCGTTTTCTGTAACATTATGCTTTGGGTACAGCGGGAGGCCAGTGTAGTTTTCATTTGGCGCGAATGTAACACTGAAAACTGTATAGAATACAAAGAAATGACAACTAAACATGGAACATACTCAATTTTCTGCTAGGCATGCGCTACATGGCGTGAAAATTTAAATCAGAATGACATGCACTTCCAGCTTCTTTTACTCCTGATACTTCGTGTAAAAAAGTGCTTCCCGCAATACCCATTTGTGACGTCAAAAGTCATGTGGGTTATCCACACGGCTGAATGATACAAATAAACAATGACTTGTCTGAGATGAAGCTGATACAATATCAGTCCATAGTTGAATGTGAAATTTTTAAATATTTGTTGACTGTGAGTGTCTTTTTTATGATTGTTATATAGGCGTACAACATAGAAACCTTATGAGTACCGTAAGTATATAAATGTATGTGTGTAGTAAACAAGGATTACCGGTACATTTGGGAGAGGCATTTTTCAAGACATTGAATAATTCTTGTCTAACCATCATTAAAGATGAAATTTTAACAGTAACTGTTTTGTGATAGGGGTATATTTGGTTTATAATTACATGAAATGAATATGGTACGTTGTCTGTTTTGTATAATTGTTTCAACTTCAATTCACTGACATTTCGGAACCACCAAATATATCTCCAAATAGTATGTCCCCTTGACATTTTAATTAAACACCTTTTACCTTTTTTGAAAAATGAAATTCTTTCTCATATAGTACATGCTTTATGTACTGCAAATCTTATTTCGGCAAACATTCTCAGAAATGCAAGGTCGTGCAGTTACTGTAGCCAGTAGTTTTTTTGCAATACATAATAGTTCATGGGATTATGAAAACATCAACAAAGAAAATTGAATTAGTTAGCTAGCAGATAAAATTATAGCAGGAACTTTTTTACACCTAATATTTAGAATCATATCCATTACGGGTTGATATATTATTGAAATGATGATAAAATTGATGAAAAAAACTGTGATCAAATGCTGCATGTCCTATTGGGGCGTTTATTTATATTATTTTTTTGAGATGAAATAATTCTTTTTAAACAGGCAACATGATCCGTGTACTTTAATAATTATTTGATTGAATAAACAGTAGCCTACAGTACTAGGTCCTCGTTTTGGACAGAATTATTGATACAGTTTTAAATTTTGTATCAACTCAGAGATATCCTTGCATCACAAAATTCATCTCATTTCAGGCCTTCATGCCTTTGATTTTACATGGGGCATTCAGTATGGTATATTTGGTGTATAATAATGTTGTCAGTGAGTTCTTCATTAATGGTGCATGGTTTCCATGGCTACTTTAATCAAAGTATTGAAATCACTCATGGAAGCTGAACTAACATAGAATTTTACTGTAACATTGACTGGGAACCAGTTAAATTAACATTGAAATGGTGGGTGTTGGAAAAATGTGATACTATGGCCTGCATCAAAATTCATGCGTGTAACTTCCAAAAACAAAGTCATAATAATATGACAATAATAATAATAATAATAATAATATAAGTTATACTTTCTTACATTATGGTTTCAGGTTATGTTTAATTTAAATGTTGTGTGTGTTTATGTGTGTTTGATTTGTTCTTTGTTTATATTTGGTACCCGCAGTGAACAGATTATGCAACTCTTAATTAATTAAGCCATGTACATTTACATAACAACAATTTTCAAATCCACTCATTTTTAGCTCACCAGAGCACGAATGTGCTCAAGGTGAGCTTTTGTGATCGCCCTGCGTCCATCGTGCGTCGTGCGTCGTTACGTGGCGTCCATGTTTACTTAAAACAACATCTCCTCCTACACCGCTATGCTGATTGCAACCAAACTTTGCTGGAATGATCCTTGGGTGGTCCCCTTTCAAAGTTGTTCAAAAAATTAAATTTCATTAAAAACTCTGGTTGCTATGGCAACAAATAGAAAAAACTTAAACAATCTTCTTGTCCGAAACCACAGGGCCTAGAGCTGAGATATTTGGTATGTAGCATTGTCTAATGGAACTCTACAAAGTTTGTTCAAATTATTCCCCTGGGGTCAAAATTGGCTCCGCCCTGGGGGTAACTTGATTTTACATAGACTTATATAGGAAATTTAAAAAATCTTCTTGTCAAAAACTACAATGCCTAGAGCTTTGATATTTGGTGTGTAGCATAGTCTAGTGGACCTCTACCAAGTTTGTTCAAATTATTGCCCTAAGGTCAAAATTGGCCCCGCCCTGGGGGTCACTTGATTTATATAGACTTATATAGGAAAATTTAAAAAATCTTCTTCTCCGAAACCACAAGGCCTAGAGCTAAGATATTTAGTATGTAGCATTATCTAGTGGACCTCTACCAAGTTTGTTCAAATTATGGCCCTAGGGTCAAAATTAGCCCTGCCCTGGGGTTTATTCTATTTTATATAGGAAAATTTAAAAAATCTTCTTCTCCGAAACCACAAGGCCTAGAGCTAAGATATTTGGTATGTAGCATTGTCTAGTGGACCTCTACCAAGTTTCTTCAAATTATTGCCCTAGGGTCAAAATTGGCCCCGCCCCGGGGGTCACTTGATTTATATAGACTTATATAGGAAAATTTAAAAAATCTTCTTCTCCAAAACCACAAGACCTAGAGCTAAGATATTTGGTATGTAGCATTATCTAGTGGACCTCTACCAAGTTTGTTCCAATTATTGCCCTAGGGTCAAAATTGGCCCTGCCCTGGGGTTTATTCTATTTTATATAGGAAAATTTAAAAAATCTTCTTCTCCGAAACCAGAAGGCCTAGAGCTAAGATATTTGGTATGTAGCATTGTCTAGTGGACCTCTACCAAGTTTGTTCAAATTATTGCCCTAAGGTCAAAATTGGCCCCGCCCCGGGGGTCACTTGATTTATATAGACTTATATAGGAAAATTTAAAAAATCTTCTTCTCCGAAACTGCAAGGCCTAGAGCTTAGATATTTTGTATGTGGCATTGTCTAGTGGACCTCTACCAAGTTTGTTCAAATTATGGCCCTGGGGTCAAAATTGGCCCTGCCCTGGGGTTTATTCTATCTTATATAGGAAAATTTGAAAAATCTTCTTCTCCGAAACCACAAGGCCTAGAGCTAAGATATTTGGTATGTAGCATTATCTAGTGGACCTCTACCAAGTTTGTTCAAATTATTGCCCTAGGTCTAACATTGGCCCCGCCCCGGGGGTCACTTGATTTATATAGACTTATATAGGAAAATTTAAAAAATCTTCTTCTCCGAAACCACAAGGCCTAGAGCTAAGATATTTGGTATCTAGCTTTGTCTAATGGACCTCTTTTAAATCTGTTCATATAATGGCCATGGGATAAAAAACGGCCCAGATGGGTCACTTGATCTTACTTGGACTCGTATAGAAAACTTCAACAATGTTAATCTCCAAATGACCTTTTCTCCTGGTGAGCATTTATAGGGCCATCATGGCCCTCTTGTTAACCCATGAAGAAGGTTAATTATTTTGAAGAATTTTCGTCATGATTAAGTCATTGGATTAAGTCATTGGATTTAAGTAATTTGCAGCTTTCCACATTGATGCTTGTTCATTAGTAATTGACCAGTCACAGTGAGTGGTGGACTAATTTGGTATGTTTATTTAAGAAAATTCTTCCGCATTAAGTAAACACTTGATTAGGTTACTTATAGATACATGTAGTTAAAAAGAATTTTCTAAATAATCTCTAACCTATACAGCCGTGGTCAAGTGGTTCAGTATGTGTGCTAGATTTGTAACCTGACGTTCTGGGGTCGATTCCCTGTCACAGCAGGTCATGCATACCCTTCCATAAGAATTCGACAACAATGTCGATATCCTTCCATATATGGAGATGTTGCCAGCTCCTATTGGAAAGGTAAGTTTGTACTGGTTAGAATACCAACCAGGCAAACTTGGTAGGTCAACCAGCCACTGTTTATATAATTATATGATTATATTATATAAATGATTTTTTTTAAAACAACATTAACTACAAACCAGTCAATAAATTACTTCCTATCTTATACATAGAAGATATTTCAAACCCTTGTTATTCTTATCATCGATTTTCTACTGACAGGTGCATTAAGGTTTAATAGATATTTCTCACTAAAACCTATATGTTGTTGTCTTCAAACACTCCTGTCTGGCTGTCTATTCTAAACAACACTTACGCAATTTATAAGAGAATCATAGATGCGAAAATATGTTGTTCTTAACTTTATAGTGAAATTGTACTTCTCAAGGTTTAATTTCTACAAATTCAAAAACCATCTAATAATATATTCATCCATTAAAACTGCTCTGAGCTTCTAAGATTTGTGTGTAAAAAAGGTCCGCTTTGGTTTAATTTAAGCCAGGTGGTATCAAAACAAACTGGATAAAATGGTGATATTCCAGAAACTAGATCTGTCATTTAAGGCCACCTCACTATTAATACTGAAAGGTCCGTCACCAAAGTAGTTTGAGTATCAAGGCTGTTCTATAGTTCTGAAAGAAATGGATGATGAAATTGTAATTATAGGTATAGTCAAGCCTGTGTTAGTGGCCATCTCTGAATAAAGACCATCCTGTAAATAATGGCCATATTTAAAAAAAAAAACATTATTGATTTAGAGCAAAATAAGGGCCGTCTGTCAATTAAGGCGATATTTCATCTTTCCCAAGGGTGGCCTTTGTTTACAGGTTTTATTGTATTTGTAAATCAATGGTATTCTTACTTTATATTGAAAGTACTGTAATTGAATGAAATTATTAACATATAATTATTATGTATACTGATACATTGTATTATGTAAATTAATACTTATACAATATTATTACAAGGTATTGATTATTCATAGCTGCTAGACTGATTGCTGTGTATGTTTAGAAATGTTGTTTAAAAGTTTTCCCTGGAGTTTGTTTATATATCTAATTATATGTACAGTATAACCCTGAAAAACAGAACTCCCTGAAAATCAAGCAATTTCTGAAATCCCACTTTTTCTGAATTTATAAAAAGTTTTCTGAAAATTCAAGTTTAAGTTAAAACTTTATTGTCGAAAAAGAATATAAACATTATAAGACTAGCGATGAATAACTATTGACTGACAAAGAGATTGGAATTCTCAGAAAACCAGAGTTTTGGTGCAGTTTCCGAAGGGATGTGATTTTCAGGAGATACCCTAGGACATAGTAATAGTGAAGTGCTTCTAGACTTGAATGAATACTTAACAATGTCTGTATTTCACTATGTATTCATGATACAGTAAAACCTGTGCTAGCAGCCACCTCCGAATGAAGGCCACCCCATGAAGAAGGACACAATTCATCTTTCCCATTGGAGACCTTTGTTTCCAGGTTTGAATGTATTGAAGACCCGACGAGCTTGCTCTGGGAAGGATAAATACTTCACTATATGCATGCAGTCCTTCACTACGCCGGAGTTCACTATAACTATGTTTTACTGTATTTGTATATTTCAGGATCTTGCTCCAGCTGAACATAGATGTGCCCTGGTGAAGTTAGCATTGAAAACATCACGATGGATCAGGTATTTGTTCATGTTGTGATAAAGTTTATAAGCCTGGAGCAAAATCAATAGCATTGATACAGCAAATGATGCATTCATGAATTAGAAATCTTGTAACCTATTTAATTTCTATTTAAATTTTACAATAAAGATTACGAAGCTCTTGAATTTCAACAAAAGCAAGATTTTCAAATAATATTTTTTCCTTTTGGAGTACAGAAGTATCTGATTAATGCCAAGTCACCATCTGAAAATGTGTTTTTTCTGTTCATCCCAGATTTTATTTTAGCCCCAATCAATTTCTATTCTTGCCATATGAATATTTTCATTTTCAAAAAATCCCCTCCAAAGGGCCCTGATTCCATTCCTCTTAAATGTAGAGAGAGCCCTAGCTGTGTTTGGTTTCTATGTAATGCTTTAGAAAAAATAAGTCTGCCTTTATCTCGATAACATTGGCAAATTAGTTAAAAAAATATACTCAAAATGTTCTTAGTTTGTCGTTACTCACTTCGTCCATATAGAGAATGTTTGTTTTTGTGTTGTAGATTAGATACTTGGGAAAGTGAACAGCCCACCTGGTTACAGACTGTGAAAGTTTTACGCCATCACAAAACCATACTTGATAACCAATCGAATACGGCGGTGAAATGTACGCCTTCAAAAAAACGAAAGAAAGACATAAAAAACGAAGGTTTGTATATAACGCGAAACTTAAGTATTGAGTTCACCTTCAGGACCTTTAAATATTATCTACCGGTAGTATGTTGAAAATCATTGTTGCAATAATAAGATAAGATTGGAAAGTCTGTGGAATTTTAACTCCTTACAGAGCATTTCTTTATGAATTCAGATAATTGTATTTCACTTTTATAACCCACTTCTTCATTGATTTGTCTGAAAATTCAAGTATCATTTGTGAATCAGTGTCCCAAATGTTTTGTATAAAGATTGTAATCTGCAGAATTTCTGAAAGTTTCCTTAAATATACGATCACAGTTTTATCGACTTGTAAATCAGCAAGATCGCAAGCTACATGTAGCCCAAACATTGGTTCTATTTTATCTGTTTTTATTTCCCCTTCTAAAACGAGAAAAGCATGATTTTTACACGAAATTTAAGTGTTATCATACATAAAAAGATGATTCCACTGTTGCCTGATGCTTCTTTCTATGTCTGTGACTATTAATAATTCCGCTAACGCCTCAACAACAGTATTTGAACTGATTTTCCTAAAGCACTAGCCCGACCTATTAGTCAGCAATGAAAAGACAATTTAGCACAAGCCCAATTTATGCAATTTTGAGAAAGTTCAATAGCCTGAAATGAAATGAATTCGTTCGACATCTTATAAGTTAAACTATAGTATAAGATCGGTATCTTTGTATTAAATCAGCATATATTCTGATGCCGTATTATTTTTACCAGTGTACTTGATGTAATACATTTTATTAAATTGTTTTATTAAATTTATAATATTTTATTATAGACAATATTGAGAAAGGTTCACCTATCTCCACAAACAATAAAGATGCCAGCGGTCGTGAAAATGTTCAAGTAAAGTTACTTTGTGGAGGTGATCTGTTAGAATCGTTTGCTGTCCCTGGTCTTTGGGCGCCGGAGGATGTAAGTTAATTTATAATACGCATTTTCGACAATATGTCAGTTTAAAATTTCACTGGACCAACAGTCTATTGACCTGTCAATTTGTACCAGACCGGCAGTGATACAGGTTGACTCAGTCTTCTCGGATCGATGGCTGAATTCGAAGACTGCAACACCCCTCCCCCCCCGGTCCAAATAAAAACAATAACAGCTGTCACAAAACAACACATAGGAAACTGAATACTTATATGACTTGTAGAAACTATAACAACAAGGTTTAAGTCTGTCATTCACTGTTATATACAGAACTAATGTTGGCATTTAGATTCATATATTTGAGGAATTGTGTAAGGCATTCCAACATTACCAATATGGGTGCTTATTAAACTTTGTCTGTGTTGTAATCTAGAGAGATGATTATAGCTGTATTTTACATTTAACTGTTGACGTAATGCTGTACTGGTAATTTATCATCGCAGACAGTGAATAATGTAACTTACTTGACTAAATCGCTTCAAACATGCAATAAATATAGTTTGAATTTCAAGACTTTTATCTTACCGTAATATTGATAATGTACTTATTGTATGACAGATATTGTGAAACCTGTTTGCTAAAGCCATACATGAACCATCGTAATTTGGTCTGTATATACAGTGACCTTTATAAGAAGGTATATTTGTATCAATAAATGTATGTTTTTTCGAGTGGCTTTGCAGCCCCTTTTTTGTTTTGGGGAAGGGTCAAATAAGATTGCAGATATTTGTGTCATAAATTTGAAAATTGAAGTTGTCGTGTATTGGGAACGCAATACAGTTTTGGGTCTAAATCTTAATGGAGCAATAAACTTTATGGAGTGGGCTCATATATATAATGCACCAGTAATTTCAATGGCCAATGTCCTTAGCTATTACTTTTTTCAATAGGGGATTTTTTTAAAGAAATTTTAGTACTGGTACTTTTTAACTTTAGGGGAATGAGACCTTATACTAGCCCCCAAAATTGCAAAAAAGGGGCTGCGTTTGTTTTCATGTTGGTTGATTATATACTCATATGGACTTTGGCTCAGGTTTGACTGTTCTTGATATGATATTATATTACCGGGTAACCCAGGGAAATAGCGTCTGACAAGGTTTTCCTCTTATTTTAACATATTTATTATCCTGTAGTTAATTGCTTCACAAGGACTTTGCTGTTATCTGTGTTTAATGACTGACAGATAACAGTGGAACGATTATGAAAATGGATCATAAAAATCAATTACTTTGAGGACTTGGCTGTTTTCTCTGTTTTTCCCATTTTTGCTGCTTAATGAATCAATGTAAAATTTCCCTGTGTTTTAACAAATAAAAAATCACAAGATGCATTTAGAGTTTGGTTTTTTGCTCTCAAAAAGATACAATACCAGTAATTGTTCTTGTTAAATAATGGCTTTGAGCCGTAGGTGCTTGGTATCAGAAGTTCATTTTATCTGATCTGACGTCCAGCAGTGATTTTTTCCGCATTTTTTTTCACTACCCATGCCCGTTAAAAAGGGAAATTAAGCGCAAGAAATTCAAAAGTGGGGAAATATATATATATTTATGGAACCAGTGTATTAATATGAAAATTGTAAGCCAGTCAACCTATTTACGTTACCTTAAGACATGACAGCTGTGATACCTTGTAGTTATTATTTATAAAGAAAATTGAACAGTGAAAGAGCGATCAGAACATTCAAACTTGAGAAACCAAGTGACTATGTTTTGATCAATTTGAATTAGACTGTTTGTAAGGTTTCTTTATTGTGATATTTAACCAATTGGGAACAGGTTTTTTTGCTTGGCCTGATGTTGATTTTGCTTTCTGGTTGTGGGATTATGTTAAAAAATTTCAAACTTTCTGTACTTTTAAAATTGTTACCCTTATCAATTTACTGAAGATATATTTAGTCCTGTATTATCATGATATTAATAGTACTATATACATGTAGTATATATAATACTATATAATACTAGCAACCCAAATTGACATTTTTTCTCTATTTTCACCCTCTCAACAACAGCTACCTCCCTGTTACAGCCAGTATACTAGCAACCCAAATTGACATTTTTACTCTATTTTCACCCTCTCAACAATAGCCACCTCCCTGTCAGTATACTAGCAACCCAAATTGACATTTTTACTCTATTTTCACTCTCTCAACAACAGCCACCTCCCTGTTACAGCCAGTATACTAGCAACCCAAATTGACATTTTTAATCTATTTTCACTCTCTCAACAATAGCCACCTCCTTTCAACGGTCATTCATTTATTTTCCCATCAGTGGCTGTTGTAGGAGGTTGCACTGTTTCTCTGAAATGGGCCCTTGAATTCTCTGTTATAGTCTGTATGTATTATTTAGTCAGCAGTGACAAGCAATATATATGTGAACCAATATAGCATCTACTTCTGATATAGAAATAGTCTTGCATGTTAAATCAGTGTCTGACTCCACTCAGCAGTTGTTGTAATTTTCTCAACTCTTGCATTTCAGATTGAAGAAATTATTAAAAATTTTGGACTAGTGTGTATAACACGACACGGATCAGATCCCAGAAAATTTATCTATGACTCAGATGTACTGACAAAATTGCAGGTGAGAAACAGTATCATCCTGTTTTATGTTTATCTTGTTTTTTTGTGGCCCCATAAAAACTGTCAGTTTAATTGATTTGTGATACTTTCCTTACTGTGACAATGTCTGAGCTCATTTTGTCCCAAATTCAATTGATATTTTCTGTTATTTGTCTGTTTAAAGTAAATGTACTGTGTAACCAAAATCAAACCTTTGAACAAAGTCCACCCTTGGGAAAGACATAATTTGGACTCTATTGACAGGTGACTTTAATTCAAAGGTAATTTTGTCCTAAATAATCGAAGTGATCTTTAAAAGAATGGCCTTTATTCACAGGTTGGATAAAATAAAGAAAATTATGTCTGCCTAATTTTCTTAATGTTTGTCATTTTTTATTGTCTGAAATTTAGTTTGTTTATCGCATTTCTTTATTGAATTCATTGTCATTACAGGACAGTATAACCATAGTAACGGAATGGATACAACAGGATATTAGCTCGACAAAAATAAGGTTTGTCATCATTTTAATTATAAATATCAATTTTATTTTTGGGAATTTCTTTCACCAAATTGGGAAAAAGAGGCTTTTTGCTATTGGGAAAACACTGAATTTTGGCATCTATTATAGAAGGAAAAATGGCCTTGGATTTTCTGTTCTTGATTTAACTCTGTGATATATGAACTAAAAGTTCTACAAAACTTTGTATTAAGTGTGGCCAAGAAAGAAATAGTTGTCTTAAGGGCTTGACCTAACCGGCCCAGCTTAATTTGGTGCTGGTCCTAATTTTTCAAACAGCGAAATCTGAAGTACGGAACTATTTGTAATGGAATTGTACCTCAAATGTATGAAAGGTACCGGTATATGGAGAAAGAGAAAAATAACTGCTTGATTTCTCTTAATAAATAATCAATAGTGGTGAACAAAATTAATGGTCTTAGATGCAGACTTCAACTGAATTGTAACGAAGAATATGTGCTGTGCCATGAGGTTTGATCCCATGTACCGTAGTTACAGTAAAAGTGTACTTGCTTGCTAAGCTCCTCAGATTTGGTTGGGAGGTTGGTCATCACATGTAGATGACCCCTATTGATTTTTAGGTCAGTGTGTCAAAGGTCACAGTGACCTTTAGCACAAACATCTTATCCAACAAATAACTAGAGAACTATTTGGCCTTAGCTCCTCAGATTTGGTTGGGAGGTTGGTCATCACATATAGATGACCCCTATTGATT
Source organism: Lutraria lutraria (assembly GCA_964023205.1). Lineage (NCBI taxonomy): Eukaryota > Metazoa > Mollusca > Bivalvia > Venerida > Mactridae > Lutraria > Lutraria lutraria. The sequence goes on along the minus strand of OZ026841.1, from coordinate 4,202,348 downwards.
TTAAGGTCAGTATGTCAAAGGTCACAGTCACGACCTTCAGCACAAACATCTTATCCAACAAATAACTAGAGAACTATTTGGCCTTAGCTCCTCAGATTTGGTTGGGAGGTTGGTCATCACATGTAGATGATCCTGATCCCTATTGATTTGAAGGTCAGTAGGTCAATTAAGTCAAGGTCTTACTATCCAGTTGACCTGTAGGGGCCATCCGTATTTCAGTTCAATATGCTTTCTATGAATTTAGTTTTCTAGATGTTGTTGTTGTTATTTACAGAACTGCACTACGTAGAAGTGAGAGTGTTAAATACTTACTACAGGACTCTGTGATAGATTATATAAAAGAACACAGCTTGTATGGCGTAAATAAGGACAAGTAAGAAATCTATACCTGCGGGTTGTGCATGTAGTCATAATTGTGTTGTTGTGACAGTATTGTAACTTTGTTATTTATAATTAGTTTGATCGTATATTTTTTGTTTAAAATTTCTGTGACCCTCAGTGTAAATGAAAGTCATTTTGTTTATTAAGGCTATGTTTTTTTATTCTAAAAAAAAACAGTATGCATGTTTTTAGTTCTTGCCAAAATATCTATACTGTTCTCTATTAAGATATATACAAGCAATTTATCAGAAATATTTTTCAAGTCCTTACTCAGTACTATTTTAACGTGAACTGATTACGTCATTTTAGTTTTGAAAATGTTTTTGATAATCACTTTACCTTAGAAATAGATTTATTGCTCACAAAATGATGGAAAATCAGGTTAATTTTAACGGGTAACCCGGAGGCCCTGGTTTGATTATCTCGCAAAGCTACAACATTTTGAAATACTATCAATAAAAAGCATAAATACCCATTTCAAAAAAAAAAATTACATACCATATGACCTTTAATTTTCCCTTTATCTGGGGCAGCTCTGGAATGACCATAGCTGCCAAATGTCATTAAACAAAATATAAAAATAGTTCTTTGTAAAGAGTTTTATTTTAACTTTTGATGTTGTATGATGTATTCTGTATTTTTTTCTTGATTTCTAACATCTGAATGTCTCTGTATCACTATTATTTTCTTTGTATAAAATTGTTTCATTTTGTATCTAACACTATTCTCTTACTCCAGAAAATTTCTGTTAATCAGGGAATGTCCTTTTGATAAAAAATCGTGTTGTTTCTCTTAATATCCGCAAATTATATATAGTTTAGTGTCGGTAGGTCATGACAATTTTTTTTCAAATGAATATATTTCGGGGTATTTGGAGACATAATTTTTATGAAAATGGGAAATATTTGCAAGAAAGAGATAGACAAAAATAGAAAAAGGTCCAGGGTCTGAAAAAATAGGGTTATTTGGGATAGTGGAAGCCAGGAATATTTTTACACCTGATAGTAATGCTGCAAATAAAGTCTCTCTTATTAAAGTCATAGAACTTTTATTTATTCATTTTTTACTGTATTTATGTGCAATAAAAGAAATAAAAACATTCTTAATAGTAAAACCTTTTCTTTGCTGTGCAGAGTTAAACCAGTTTTGGATAAATTTGTAATGAAGTTCTTTGAGGTTTTTGCGGAATTCATGAAATTTGTACAAAATTGTACTCTTAGTTTTTGAAGCTCATTTGAAAAGCAAAAATACTACAGTATTGTAAAAAAATCAAATTCATTTTTGTTTGGCCTAGAGAACTATTTGAGTTATGTGGGAAAATGATGATGATACATACATTTCATCTTAATTGCTTGTTAATTAGTTTTCATATCAGTGAGTGTGTGAATTATTTTATTCTTTCTGTTGCATTGTGCTAAGAATAAGTAGTATCGAGGTATATTGGTAAGATAAAAGACTTTCATTATGCCCCCCCCCCCCATTCCCCACCATCAAAGAAGCGGGGGTATTTTTTGCTTTTCACACGTCAAGTCAGTCTGTCCCTTACCAAACCTAGCCTGACAAATAAGTGGAGAATGATTTGCCCTATTGTCCTCAAACTTGGTTAGGATGTTTTTCTTAACATGTAGACGACCCCTATTGCTAATAAGGTCAATAGGTCGAAGGTCATGGTCTTACTATTCTGTTGGTGTTTAGGGGGCATCCGTGTTCAACAAACACTGTTGGTTAGATTAGGATGGGAGCCTTATAACCTTTGTTGCATTTAATAGATTTTATAAGTTTTAGTTAATAGTGCATGTCTGATGCATTTAAACAAATAGAAATTATTGATATTTTCAATTTGAGATATGTACTTGTGTAGACGCCCGATTCGTTGATATTGATTTTACTGCCATGGTCACTTTGTGTGTATTATTCTTTATTTCATTATTTGTTTATATATTTGTACAATTTGATTTTTTGTCTTCATTGTTGTATGCAATATGTTACATTATTTCATAGATTATTTACTTATTGTGTAAGTATTTGATATTGTGATTTTCTTTATTTCATGTATAAATTATTAAAAAATAACCTGTTTTTGTTGTACTTTTATTGTTTATTTTTTAGCTCTCCTGGGCAGGACTGTCGCTATTTACAGAATAGTTACTTATCATTTACATCTGTAACAACCCTGGCCCCAAGGTTATAAAACTTGAGATCGGTCACAGAGCTCAAATCTCACATCTTGTCTTATAAAGTTTCTAAGTTGATTATGTTCAGACAATAATGATATAATTGACTCATTAGTCTGACAGCATAATTGATCTGAATATGTATTTAAACATTAATCAGCTGTCTTTTCAACCATTATACTTCGAGAATGGAATTGAGATTCGTGCTTCGAGACTGTACTCAAGTTCTATAACCCCGGTGCCTGGTCTTGATATAGAATAATAGACAGTGTCAGTCTTTATCTATTAAAATATCAGTCTGTTAATCATATTATATTTGTTATGCTGCAACTCATATGCACCTGTACAAGTGATTGGCATCTCGTACGGTAGGCATTGTAATATTTAGTATACATCACTCCTAGAAATGGCTGAAACAATACCGTATATTAGTACAATGTACCTGATTTTTAAAAAAATTTCTGAAAAAACAATCAAACAAGGAGATCTTGTTTTAACTCCAAAACACATATTTCAGGATGTGTGCCAAACTGTAATAAATAAGAGGGTATGTTATAAATGATAAGATATAATCATCTATACATGTAGTTTGACAGGAATGTATTCTAAGAATACTGTATAAAATACTTGCTCTGTCTTTGGCAATTCTTGCCCCTTGGCAGATTGTGCAGTATAGACCAAAGGGGTTTGTCACGAAAAAAATTAAAAATTTTTTTCCATGTAACCAATATATATATGGGTTACATGGGAAATTTTTTTTTTGATTTTTTTTTCGTGACAAACCCCTTTGGTCTAGACTAATTATAGTATAGTTATGATATACATTCTTCTTTTTATCACAGGCATTAGTAACAGACCTTTGATGGAAAATTGTAATAAATTCTATTCATAATAATGCTCAAATTTAACTGAAAGGGGCCACTGTGTCAAGTGTTTATGATTTCTGAGTGATAATCAAATCCCACCTTGGACCAGAAAAAACTCATAACAGATTGTGAATGTGAGGTAGTTGACTTCCGAGGATGGTCAGTGGTTCTACCAAGATATATGTATGCCTGTGATCTTACTGAAAAGGTTACCAAATGACCTCTGTTCATAAATTGTTCCCTGCTTTATATAACTACGATTATATGTAATGTAGTTTTAGGGGCAGGTAACTCCAGTCTAAATGACCCCTAGATGGCAGTGTGATGTTAAACCTATGAGAAAAACAACTTCATCTCGCATGAAAAGAACTATTGTCGCAGGATATGACCATGTTCAACTGATATACATTGTATATGATAAAAATTGAATTAAGTTGTTTTAAGTAGACTTTATTACAATTTTCCCATCACATGTCAGTTACTGCTGCATCTGTTCACATGTATACTTGATTAAAATTGCTAGACTACTTTGGAGGACAAAGCATGTTTGCATTTAAACAGATTATATCAAAACTTCTCGCACGCAACAGCTGTAACTGGGGGCATAATTATATTGCATTGTTTTTAGATACTTAATGAGTCAGTGCCAATCTTTGAGATACGTGTGTGTAAACAGAATATTAGTACATGCATGAACAGTGCAACCTCTCCAGAGCGGCCCTCTCTTGAGCAACAACCTCCCTTTTAAAACAGCATGATTTTTTTCCACTGTACTATTTAACTATCAATTTAACCTCTCTAAAGCAACTACCTCTCAGCAACAACTTACTTTTGCTTCTCTCAAAGGGTATTGTTTTAGAGAGGTTGCACTGTATGTAATACAACTGACTCAGACATTTAGTAGATATAAATGAAATGCTTGTCCAGCTAGTATATTTATCTATTGAAATGTTACACTCTGGGCCTTTCTTTTATGAAGTATCTGAATTCAAGAAGCAAGTCAATGCAGATAGAGACATTTTCTGAGAAACCTGTCCAGCTAGGTTATGATTGGTTTATGGTTCTGCCTAGATGCACACTTAGGGTCTTCGCCCTCCGTTTAAGCTTGAAGTTGCCAAATTACCCTAACTGAAGGAGCGACATATAAACCCCGGATTAGAAAATTCACTGGTTAAGATGAAGCTGTCAAGTTATATTGTGCTCTTGAAAATATCAATGCATTTGAATTATAATGCTAGAAAATGAACACTTAAAATGGATCGATGACCATAAAAGGCTTAAAACCTGGATATTGTTTCTTCGAGACAACGAAATTGTCAATTTGCATGGTGTGATACTTCAACCATGCAAATTGGGAGGAATAAAATCTCAAGTATTTCACTGCTGTTTTAGTAGATTTCCTTAATGGAGCAACGTAAAAGGAGCTTAATTGAACACAATATATGGAAATTAATCTTGAGCAATGCTTCTGTCTGATTAACTTGAATGTGTGTGTTTCTTGAGTCGGAAGACTTTCCTTGTTTTATCATCATACGATATGTTTCAACTCCTTGAATGGCATTCTTAGTTGGGATCTGTTAATGTAAAGTTGGACCGATAGTAGGGGTCAGTGCAAGAAAGTAACTAACCCCTTATTTGTCAAAATGGAAATAGTCCCTTCTGGCACTCACAGTGGCCTTCAATTTCCAGTATCACTTTTGTATGAACTTTGATATACATGTATTATGGTAACTTGTGACTTTCTGATTTCAAGACATTCAATTGTTCCATTATTTTAATACTGCATTGAATTTTGTTGTTCAAAATTTCAATTTGAATGAAATTAGATTTTCATCAAATGTCAAGAAATTTTGCTGTTATGGTGTTAATCCCTAGTCACAATCTTTTATTAGGGTCCATAACAGAAATTGACATTAGCCCCTATATGCCTAATTGTTTATTATATGTATTGTGCCAAAAAAAGTTATTTTCAAATGCCTTTAAATAACTTTGAGAAGTTCAAATATGTTAAAACATCTGCATATACTTTAATTTGTCATTTCTATATTGTAATTACAAATGTACGGGTTCATGTATTTATCTTATATATCTAGTGCAGTATTGCATGCAGTCTGTTAGTATATATGACCATAGCTTCTATGGCATAAAACCTACTGTATTTTACAGCATATACATGTATACATAGTTCCCATATCTACAATATTTACCTCCCTTGGTGGCCATCTTGCTTGGCAAATTTCTTATGCGCTTAATAGAAAAAATCAGAAAATTGGTTATTAAACAACTTAATGTATAAAAGATAACTTAATCATGAAGTTGTTAAGGCCATAATCACATCAGGTTTAAGAAAATGTAGTTGTCACATGTAAATATCCTATATTTAGAATTATCAAAACAAAAATATAAATATCTTCTATTAGTGCTTGTTGAATTTGCCAAGCAAGATGGCCGCCAAGGGAGGTAAATATTGTAGATGTGGGAACTATGTATACCATACTCTTGCAATATATTTGATGCGTAATAGATATTAATTTTTTTTCTAATTATTGCTATTGAAAAGATTCAAATTAATTCATTTTATTATTTTTTGCTAAATTGCTGTTATTCACAATCATCTCGATGTAAATGGAAAGTCAGTTTTAAGCAACCAATTTTGTCACATATAATGACTTTACCGTTTACAATTTAAAAAGACTAGATAATTGGTTAAGGCATTAATAGTTTTTGTAAGGTCAAAATAAAATAAATGAGTAGATAGGTAGGAATTTATTTTTTTCTGTTCTTGAAAGCGTGCAGAAAGTAGAAAAGTGAGATAGTGGATGTACCATCCCTCTGACCTAATTTCTTGACCGCCTCTGTGGTTGGGTGGTAAAGGTCGCTGACTTCAAATCACTGTAACCTCTCACTGATAGAGGGCCCTGGGTTAGAGCCCCGCTACCGCCCATGTCTCGTAATGTGAGAAAGTAGGCAGTTGTTTACGGAGGATGGGAGTCTAGCACTGATTCTTCCCAGGAATGATGGTTAGATGAACTGTCCGCCTCATATAACTCTGACTGTTGAAAAGGGGCATATAACTGATATAAACAAACAAACAAAATCAAAAGTTTTGGATAGCGGAGAAAAATTTGGGTAGGTCGGGTGTCCAGAAACAAAGAATATTTTTTGCCTTGAAACATAATCTTTAGATAATCCATTGTATTGTTTTATTCCATGAATCGTTCAGAGTTTGGGCATCACATTATATTCCTAGTTTTAGCATAATTACTTACAAATGTCAAATTTGCCGTACTAATCATTTGTATTGTTATTTTCATATCTGGAATAAAACAGTAAGTATTTAGAAAAAGCTACGCCATCTCCCATGTCAGATATTATGGAATACGTGGAGACAGGTTTCCCAAATGAGACGATTACAATCATCAGCGCCAAAGAAACTCCAACCAAGTCTTCGTCAAGAGTATATGCAGACAGACCAGTTATTGACGGTTCATCCATGTCGCCTAGACACCTACAAGGGAGTCCAGCTAGACTTGGTCGAGGCATGTCACCATCTGGTTCACCAAGACGCATGATGGAAGACAATGATTCCGACCCAGAGAGGTCAAATTCACCTAAAACCCCACCGCAGAACGTGGCTTGTTTGACCGATATTGGAACGATCGTCCGGCGTGTTAGAAATGTACGTGTGAGTTTCACACCAGAAACACGTGTTTTTGCTTACGCTGCCACGGAAACCTGTGTTTAGCTTACGCTTTTTGTTTTTCAGTTCTTGTATGTATACTATCTTAAGCATATCACTGCTCTATAGCAAAACGCCATTATTATGTTTTGAAATCCACTTTTTTTAATCTAAACAATAGTTCAACTTTCCATAGCATGAATTTTGAAGTGGACCTAAGTATTAAGCTTGCTATATCCTCCATGCAAATTTAAACTGGTTCCCGATCCATGTTGCATTTCAAGTCTATGTTAAAGTTCAGTTTCCATGGGTACCGGTACTTTCAGTACTGTGATTTCTTTAGCGGTTTTGTTGTCAGCTTATTTTCAATATTAGAAATGTGGATGTTTCAGTTAATTCAATGTCTATGAGCTTTTGAATAAGTTTCATTGTCTTACTAATGGCACAAGCACTTTTAGAATATTTTGTTTATTTTAAAGTAGTAGGTTTTTACAAGACTCAAGCTTAAATTTTCAGTTATGTTAGAAAATATTTATGGGCAGGCGCTACAACTTCTAAACAGTTGTATTGAATCTAAGGGTCTAATATACTAGTATTGTGTAGCATTAATTTGTTAACCATTTATGATATTATATACATGTAGTTGCTGGTAGACACATTGTTTATATATATATTAATATTATCATATTTAGCTTTATTTTGTTAATTTCTTGGTGCTGTTGTAGTTATTTTTGTTGTTTCTCAAATACCTCAGAAAAAAATGCATGTTTGTAGAAGCATTTTATATGGACTTTGATATCAAAGCTTCTAATATGTATTAATTCTCTAAGTGTTCAGACATGTTTTGTCAATATTTATATGTCAATACAATTGTTGCTATAAATGTTACTGCCAAAGATGTATAATTTTATGTATGTATTACATTATGTGGTAAACTGGTTCCCGTTAACTCTGTCTGTATAAAGCCATCCATGAGTGCACTGTGACATGGAATGGGAACCAGTTTAGTTAAGTGGCTGCTGGTGTTGTTGTTGTTGTTTAATTGTTGAGGTTTTTGTACTCTAGTCTCTATATACCCCTTACTTCAACTGCTGTTGCTCCAAGCCAAAGACCAATACTAATTCAATACTGTCAATTATTTTCTAGACCTATTTATACCGTAGTCTTACTGTATTGTCATTCTATCATATTGAGTATGCCATTCATTCATGACGTGCCATTACGTTTGACCTTTATGGAATGTTTGTGATAAAACATATATAACTGATGCAATTGCCAATGTATTAGTAATAGTTACCATACATCGAGGGCTCAGCGCAACACTGTCGTAACTTGTTCTTATTTCAATATGAGTTACTACACTGTTGCATTGAACCCTCGACATATAAAAGTTACAATTGTTATTGGTAAACCCCAAAATTAACCAAAATAGTATGTATTCTGAAACATGCATAGATCTTCGGATTGATTTATTGTTTGTAATAATTAGAATGGCAAGATTTTTTTTCCAAAATTTATATTTAATTTTTAAGTTGTACACATACACCGGATGGGTGTGGAAATGTGGTTTAAATCATAATTCCCCAATGCGTTCAAATATACTTGGGAAGTCTTCATAACCTTTTAAATGTTGTTGCATTAATCTAAGCAAATCTCTTAAAAGCTGAAGCTCTGTTTTACCATTTGGTATACAAACGTATAAAAGCATTAAAATGTGGCATTTATCATAACAAAGATAATTAAGCTACTGTTTTTGAATATTACATAGTTATAACTAAATACTAGTATGAGAGTCAGAATGTATCCTTATTGAAAATGTATTAAGTATATGTATGCACTTATTATTCCATTGGCACCACTATTGTATAAATCTATTTAATGTATAGGTCAATCACCTTGTGTTATCAAAGCCCCATTAGCATTTTGGATGTTAAAATCAAAGTAGGTCTTATTTTACCTATAAATATATCTTATTAATGAAAATGACTTTTATTTGCAAAAAAAAGCATTCCAAAATTTTCTTTTTTAATCACTAGGTACATATAGGAATATAGTAAAGTATTTTTTTCAATGATATTGCAAAAAATAAGAAAAAGCGTCTGACATGTACTACAAGATGTGGCTAAAGAAAGGCTATGTAGATATATTTCTTATATTTTACTATCATAACAACTGTTGTTCTGCATTACTAAATTTAAAAAGCTTATGGGGCTTTAAGGTTCCACACCCCCAAAGACTATTTGAGAACCTGTATTTGTTCTCTGTACATCATAACATACTCAATGTCATGCTGTATTAAAAAGCCTATGTTTGCCAACATTACTGGACATGCAATTTAAGTATATAAATAACTTTTTCATCTTATCATACTGGTAATTTTTTTTCATTTCTTATTTTTTGTTTGAAAAAAAAAATTCACATTGCCGTAGGAACTGGGGGAGTTGATACTGCTTTCTACGGGCCTGATTTACAACCTCACAAAATTTAGTACATGTAGTTATTTAGAAATGTAGTCCTGACATTTTATTTTTTTTGTGTATGAATGTGGTTTGATTAATTTAAGATCATATGTTCACTTCTTCTGAAAAGGAAGGCTACTTATTTTTTTTTTTTATTATCATTAATTGACAATTATCTTCCCTTCCCATAAAAATGATATATATTATTGATTTGTTGTTACTTCTTTAAAAATCTCATGCATGGTGTGTCACCACTGACAGTCGTTTGATATTCTTTAATCAAAATGAAATACACTTGAATGTTGCTGTTCGATTTTAAACCTGAAGGGTCAAATTTTACATTTTTACTTTTTGTACACCCGTTTGAAAAAGGGTCCTATTATGGGAACACCCCATGACGGGTGGAGGAGGGGGGGCAGCGTCCACAAAGGTGTCTGCTTTCTAATTCAAACAGTTTTATTTGGATCCGCACCAAACAAGACGGAAATGTTTATGGCCATGAGATCTCTGTGAAATTGATAACCACTTCTGAGTTATGCCCCTTGATGCTTTAAAAATGAATTTTGATGCGCATTGTTTGTGACCCAGCACTTTTGTTTGCATATAAAGCAGAATTATTTTTCTTTAAGAAAATCTTCATTTTTTAGGATGACTGTCACACTTAAGTTATTTGTTATTTTGATGCTATAAAGAATGTAATATTTAAGTATTATTTGGAATGACGTTACAAATAAACTGGTTTTCCCGAAGTTCTCATCATTAAAAGAGGTTGGAAATCACACAGTGGCACTCACTTATTAATGTACTGAAGTTGTTTCTTTTCAGGCTTTTGTTGTGCTTTCCTGCACATATACTCGGCATGTTACATAGCTTCTTTGTTCGAAAGATTTCGCATACTTGTACAACAAATAATTAATAATCAGTCAAAGATTACATTTTGGTATCCCCAGCAATACACCATTTTGCTTTTGCTTACATTAATTGGTGCCTGAATGTTGTCGAATTTCAGTTTACATCAAATTATAAATTATTATTTTAAGCAATGCCATAGCTGTCTACATTAATTTAATTTTCTTTAAAAAAAATTCAAATAGTGACTTCTTTTTATTTTGCAGTACAACATGCCAGGACTCTTTCAACCAAAGAAGATTCAGCCGAAGTAAAAAGAAAAAAATAATTTAAACATGAATATTTCTTTATATTGTAAAGTCAGTGTTGTAGGTTACTGTTTGGTGACACCATTTTGTGATACTGATCTATGCTGTTATTTCTTGTTATTGTTGTGTATATTTATTGTGATCAAGTTATTTCCTGTAATAGGAATAGGAATATACAGTGCAACCTCTTTAAAGCCACACCTTTTAGGGAGTAGCAAAATCATGTTGTTGATGAGAGGTTGTTGCTCTAGAGAGGTTAAATTAACAGTTAAATTGTGCATTGGAAATAGAACAAGATGTTGTTGAAAGGAGGTTGCTGCTCAAGAGAGGGCCGGTCTAAAGAGGTTGAACTGTAAATAAGGCAAGTGTTCAGTTATTCTGAATAGAAGTCACGGACAGTTTAGTGGCACATACAGTCAAACCTGTTTTTATATCCACCCTTTGAATAAAGCCATTCAATCTTTAAAACATGTCATTGATTATTAAGAAAAAATGACCTTCCAATAAATGTCACCAGTCAATAAAGGTCACATTTTGTCTTTCCTATAAATGGTCTTTTTTCACAGGTTTCACTGTACTATATATTTGCTTAGTTCTATATACAATGTGATACATATGTCGTTAATACTTACAAAAGAAATTGTGACGCCAGCTGATTCGTGATATGTGGAACAGAATTCTTCAATTTGGAGTGGTGTTCTGATGTGTTCTTGTACAATCTAGAGACATGAACTTTTGTTGACATTTTATGTGATTCTTGATTTAATAATAGAAATTTTTAAAACCATTTGTTTTGCTTGGGGATTTTTCCTCATCGTGAAAATATGTTATCTATGATAAATCTATAGTAGCATTTATTCATTGTGTGGGTATGTGATAGCTACTATGTGCACACACGATGGTTATTACATGGGCACATGATAGCTATGACTATCATGTGTTTATGTGATAGCTTTCACATGGGCATGTTAAAGCTTTTGCATGTGCGAAATTGTAGTAGCTATCGCTTGCCTATGTGATAAGTAACATAATTATTTCCTATATATTTCCATATAAACCTGACTAGCTATTAGAATAAAATATCTTTCAGATATAACTTATTCATGATCTCTTTCAATTTCTTCAGTAGTTCGATCATGCTTGTGTGACATATTTTTTGTTTGTTTCTAAACATGAATCATAAGTATGTTCTTCCATGAATTATTGTTTTGTGATTCCACCAACATGATTGTACATTTGTTTGGTAGTTTAGTTGTTCAAGATAGATGGTTTACTTAAGGGGTATTAGAATTTACTTCTCTGCTGAACGTATTCAAGTGTAAGGATAGATTATTGTGTATTTATATTATCTATGTCAATTTTTTTAATGTGCATGTTTTTGTATCAATGTATTAATGATGATATACCCATGTTTTGCTGCTAATTCTGAAATCTGGAGTTCTAACATTGTGATGCACTGATATACGACTGCAACTTCATGAAATTTTAATATTATTTGATTTATCTTTATCAGCAATTAATCAACTACATTGTTTGAGCATAAAAGATGTTCTCTTGTGGTAACAATTGCTATTCCAGAGTAAAGTAGAATTTTTTTTAGATTTTGATTATTGTTTTTTAAAGCCTGTGTAATTTCAGATAAAAAAATTAAGGAAGTGGGTGAACGTTACTGTTCCTCGGACATAATAAGAAGTCTATAAGGGTCAGGGAGAAAAAATAGGGCAGGTCGGGAAATTAGAATCTAACAATCTTTTTTAAGCCTTAGTGAAAAAAATAGATGTCCTTAGATCTTTATTTATAGCTCGTATTTTTCGCTCAGCTCGCTTATCCCGAGCCCTAATGCCCAGTACAGTAAGTTGGCAAAACTTTGGTTGATTGCCAGATTCTCGCACCCATATATTGTTAGATGGTATCAACAGAATGTGCAATGATGTAATTAGTAAACATGATAATATGCTTTATTTTGTAGTTTAAATCCTCTCCCCCCCCATTTCCCTAGCTGTATTCAAATAACATGAATACTATATATACCCATTTTATACAATGTTGTTCATACACAATGGTTTTTCATTGTTCAAAATATTCGGCAATAAAAAAAGTATGTGAAATACGGGTATATTGTTTTTAAAATATGTTATGATTGTTTCTGATGATAAGGCTAGTGTCTTGATTTAAGGTATTACACCCCTAAAATACTAAGACATATTTGCATGCTCAATTCTACACAAAACTGTTAATATTAGAAAAAATAGTATTGCCCAATTGTCATTTTTTCTTGGATATATAGTTACTTCAGATATTTCAATTTATTGTTTATTCATTTTTAGTTCTCTGTGAGAGTTGTTGCCCTTGTCTGCATGAAAACAGGAAAATATTACTTTCAGTAGATTTTGAATGGTGGCCAATATTTTTTATATCAAATAAGATTGGTACTGCAATATTGCATCATTTTCATTGAAATCAATGTTCTTTTTTCTTTAATCTTTGAAAACTGAATAACGGCCATATAGACTTCAATAACTTAAAAGAATGTTATTGCTTTTGAAAAATGTCAAGGTAAATAACATTCTATCATAGAAACTTCTAAAAAGTATGAACATTTCTAAAATCTGTCCACTACATTTTTAGATAATAATTTTGAGAGAGACTTAAAGGATTGTAATACATTAAAAGACGTAGATTAGAATGTAATGCATTTGTAAATTTATCATGTTATATATATCACAAATGTGTTTCTTGATGTAATTCTAATAGAGTGTGTCTTGTTAAGAAAATCCCAACATGTAAATTAATTCCTTAAATTTTATACTTAAACCTTATACTTCTTAAACAATACTTAAAATCGAAAATAAATAATTAATTCTTGTATGTTTTATTTATTTTTCATTTTTTCATTATTTATCAATTTGACAAACCAATTACAGACTTATGTACGAAGTTCATGTATACCTTTGTATTCTTAAATTGTCTGTTCAAATGTTTACCATACATGTATGCTTTTATTAACTGTATTTTGATTCTATATTGTGAATGTTATTATCATTTAATATTAAAAGCGAGAATTGTTCAAACAAGTTTGTTATTTATACTCTTTTTTTAGAAGAAGTCAGAACTTACATACTACATATATAATATGTAATATTATACTACATTCTTACATTCTCAATAAGCAACAAACCATTTGTAATTAAAGGAGCTAAGTTCACTTAGGATCATTTTTGGTCCTGTATAGAATTTTAGTAAAATGAATATTAAGTGAAAGTGTCGAGTCTGCATGTAATATTATCAAATTAATATTTCTGATTTTACAGGGCTATTTTAGCCTTTTTGTGAACTTAGCTCCTTAAGTTGACCTGCGTCGAAATAAATTTGTGCTAATATTCTGTAATTGTTTATACATGTAGTTATGTGTGTGCTGGCGAGTACAAATCACTATCCAGGGTTGTCCTTTGTTATATGTATGTGAGGAATAACTAGTGACATCTCTGAACAGAAATATTGGGATGCCGTTATTGAATATATATGGATACATAAAGGGCTAGCATGTTGCAGGAATAGTACATAATGGTTATTAAGGCCTAAAATACGTATAAAATGTTAAAAAGATATCTGTTTCAAGTGAATTAATAAGGAAAAATAATCAACATTCCATAGGCATTATATACTATTTAATAGCCTTATATGTTATACATATATATTGATGACTATGTATATGTACTTAATGTGATAGAGGGGAACATAGACCTATATCGTATAATTATATGTCTTCCAAAGTGTAATTAAATTTTATTGACCATTCCTTATTTAACTAAATGTTAGTCGAAGGGTCTTTGACGATGATACGTTTGCATTACAGTGCAGTTCATCTGTTAAACTGGTCAAATGACGAAATAAAAAAAGGCCAATTTAGTTATGGGACCCAGAACTAACTAAATGTATGACCATTTTGTTGACAATTCAAGCAGACACGTATTATACATCTCTGATTAAAGGTAAATAACTACCATAGTAAGCAGAGACTGAAGCTTACTTATTTAACTCCCCTGAAAAGTTACCATTGCAATAACTATTAAATATGTGTACATGAATATTGATGAATATATCAAAGAGATGCCAGTTGCATACATCTGTAAAATAACTGATCCTGTATTCCCTAGGTCTTCAATATGAGGGGCCACGAACAACCACTCTGGGTAAAGATTGGTAATTACGGCGAGGTACGGATTTTAACATAGTCAAGTTTCGTTTCAAACTGGTTCCCGTTCCATGGTGCAGTGCACCAAAGGATTTGTACACAGAAGTCAACGGGAACCAGTTTAGTTTCGTTTTACTTACGTTAATCAATGAAAATGGATTCTTGTTCTGTTTGTGGAGAAAATAGTGTAAACGAAGACTACGAAAATGGAAGAAAGATCAGAGTTTGTTTTGAATGTGGCTCGCTGCAAGATGATACTGACGAGTTAACTTCAGAGTCGCAGTTCGAGGTGAAATATTTACATTTTCGGACAGTAGATCTATAGTAATTTTCGGACAGTATTTTTCGGACAATATTAGGTGTTTTTTGATTTAGTGGTTTTAAACTTGACTTCCTTTCTCTTGACAATTTCAGTTATGATAATGTATGTCAGTTATCCATTTTGAACATGATAGTCAATAGGGCTATTGTCTCACAGATTTTGATAGCCAGAGCTTATTGAAGAGTCATAGAGAATAAAAAATCAGAAATATATTATATAGTGGATGGCTTTGCCAGGGTCCTTGATAGCAACAGTCTTCAAATTAGTGGGTTGCCCCCTGCCCGAAATGATTTTTCCCTTCTTTTAGTCTTTTGGAGGGCATTTTACCTAGTTTTAAAGAGTGTCCTTCATAAAGTATATAGTCGGGCAACCTGTCTAAAAAATTGATTCAAAGACTGTAACAACCAGCTGAATGCTGAATAATCCACTTAGAAACAAGTTATAGCTGGTTATGAATCTCAAAGTTATAACAATATTGCTGGAAAAATGCCTGGACTCCCAAGCAGGCTTGTTAGTCAACAGGAGCCTGTTATTCAATCCGGAAAAAAAATTATACTCAATAAAAAATTACCTACGTATATAGAAAAAAACAACAGGAGTGCAATGCCTCCCACTCCCCACCCACATCGCCGATACAAGAATCTCTATTAAACAGCGGTCAACGCGTGAAATTCTGGTCTACATAGTTAAAGGCTATAAAAAGGTAACAAATGCAGGTCCTACCCTTGACATTTTCTCAGTTTTGCTTATCCTATTTCAATAAATCCAAGAGTTTCTCCTGCGTGATGTCATCAGCCAGCCAAAGATACTGCTGCGGAGCGAAAGGTTTAAATATTAATTTTACTCTGCTAAAATGTATTTCAACATGCATTGCTTTCAAAATATTTTCTGATATTGGAAAATGAAAGATTCATTTTATTTGTTAATTAATTTCCATAAAAGAATTGTTATTAGAGATTTGGAAAAACCCAAGGGGAATTAACTCTAAGATTGATTACATCATCCTGTCGATAAAATACAAACGTTCTGTACGGAACGGTACGGTTGCCCGGAGTTTATACATATAACACTTTACTCCGGAGCAGCATCTTTGACCCGCCTTATGACGTCACGCAATGGCTACCCTCCGCTGGAGAAACTCTTGGATTTATTGAAATAGGATAAGCAAAACTGAGAAAATGTCAAGGGTAGGACCTGCATTTGTTACCTTTTTATAGCCTTTAACTATGTAGACCAGAATTTCACGCGTTGACCGCTGTTTAATAGAGATTCTTGTATCGGCGATGTGGATGGGGAGTGGGAGGCATTGCACTCCTGTTGTTTTTTTCTATATACGTAGGTAATTTTTTATTGAGTATCATATATAATTTTTTTTTGATTGAATAACAGGCTCCTGTGGTTAGTCTAACTTTTAGGCCTGTTGGCCACAAACTTATTGAGAACTCTGTTGTGCATTACCGAGCTATCTTCCCTGGTTCTTATTGATGTTCCATATGTTTCTTTACTAGTGTTTTATCATCATTATGGTCCCATGATCAAAGCTGTCATTTACCTTACACTGATTATATATAATTTATTTCTGCTTTACAGGGTACTACCATAACACAAGGTCAATGTTTTGGACCAAAAGGAGGAAAACCTTGGATGAATGTCAAGTCACAAACAAAGAAAGAAAAAGAAAACTGTAAAAAGGTGATTAAAAATACTTCTCATCAACTTCATTTCTCTGAAGATATGATCGACGAAGCATTAGAATTGATGGAAAAGGTTTACGATGGTGAACTTCACAAACGTACTAGCTGTGTAAAGAAAGCATGGTGTCTTGTGTGTATTTATGTAGCTGGTAGGAATCATGAATATCCGCTGACCATACAGGATCTTTGCTCTTTTCTTGATATAGAAAATGGTGTTGTGAAATTTGCTTCTGCTTTGAAATGTCTTAAGTTGAATTATGATGTTCACATAAAGGTCATAGCTGTTTCTGATGAAACCAATTCTCTTTTAACAAACTCTGGCTTACCTGGCGATGTTCTCCATTTAGCACAGAAATTGATAACGTTACTGCAAAGACTAATGATAACACAAGGTAGACAAATCTTACCATGTGCTGTAACTTGTGCCTATTATGCATGGAAAGCCTCAGATTTCTTTAAAAATAAAAAAGTTTCAATAACCGCATTCTGCAAAATGTTTAAACTGAATCATAAAGTTTCATATAGAAAAGGAGAGATTGAAAAGGCTTTCAAGAGAATGGCAATGGAAATTCCTTGGGTCAAAGCATTGGGACAAGACGTTAAGCAAGTTGAACCACATCTTAAAGATATCATTAAATATCAGTCTTTGCTCATATCTGAAGCTGTTCAGTCAGCATTAAATACCGTTGATGATCAAAGTAATGATGCTAAAGATGAAAGCAGCACTGATGACATTAATGTGGCTAAAACCTTTCGTAAACCTTCAAAGAAAAGACTTGCAAAATGTGTGGACAAAGAGAACGACGGAGAGATTGAGATCAATGGAAAGTTACCAAGAAAAAGACGTAAATCAAAACATGGAGAATGTGATGAAGATACAAATGATGAAGATTCAGAAAGTTTTGATTTAGGTTCTGACGATGACACAGATTTGTACATTTTGTCCAAGAAGGAGATTGAAGAAAGATTAGAACTTGAGAAACATTTAATTGGTGAAGATGATTCTTCATGAGTTTGTATACTAGCTACATGTAGCTTGGATTTAGATTATCATTCTAAATTAATAAGTGACTATTTATGTTTAAACAACGAATAAGCAGTTGCTATAGAAATAATTTAGATTGTAAAACTTCATATGTGCTATTCAAGTGATTCTGATAAATGCTTAAAATATTGTATTGCAGCATGTATCTTTTTTCACTCAAGTACTTTTCTTGTGTATCATTTATTGGCTTACAGTCTGAGTCTGACAATATTTTTATCTCAGTATGTTGTTAGTATTTTCCTAGGGTTTCTTAAACAAGATCTACACTTCATCATTTATGAATGGTTGTTTTCTGTCTTCAAATTAATTTTTTGTGACAGGTTGCGTTGCCCGACAATATAGTTTATGAAGGAAACTCTCTAAAACTAGCATGTCCCCCAAAAGACTTAAAGAAGGGATAAAATCCTGTCAGCAGGGGGCAACCCACTAATTCGAAGACTGCTGCTTTTGGTTGTTTTGATAAAAAAATACGGTATTCAAAAGCAAACTCCAAATTTCGTCCTTTGTTTGAAGATAATTTCTCTCTCAAGATTGACTGTATCTTGATGGGTATTAATTAACTCTCTGAAGAGCAGTATTGAACATAGCATGTGTTTTTAATTATATTGCAAAATAGGCTTATAGCCTGCAGGGTACCATTCCACAGGCCTAATAAAAAGTTAGAGTCGGGGAGAAAATTAGGGTAGGTCGTCCAACCAGGATCAAACGTCTTCGTTTACACCATATCACAACTGTTGACAAATTAGTCGAAGGGTCTTTGACGATGATACGTTTGCATTGCAGTTCATCGTCAAAGCCACTTGTTCTTTAAAAGCTAACAGGTAAACGACTCAATCTGAGTCGCGTTCATTTTTCTACTTAATGCACAAATTTCCGTAAAACTTGTGTACAATTCGATGAATTATAGTATAATCTATCAATATGACCAAAAATATACCTTCAACAGACGAAAGTTATCAAATATTTTGCCGATGTTTCATACTACCCTTAATTTCAAAATTTTCCTCGTAAATGCTTTGGATTAAGTCTGTAGCATTCCGGAAAGCATGTAAATTGATCTGATTCAATAGACGCATGAACAAGCGTCTTAAGCTGTTGACTTTGAAAGAGGACAATTCCATAACTAAAATGGTCAACAAGACGAAATAAAAAAGGCCAATTTAGTTATCGGACCCAGAAC
Source organism: Lutraria lutraria (assembly GCA_964023205.1). Classification (NCBI taxonomy): domain Eukaryota; kingdom Metazoa; phylum Mollusca; class Bivalvia; order Venerida; family Mactridae; genus Lutraria; species Lutraria lutraria. The sequence goes on along the minus strand of OZ026841.1, from coordinate 4,183,196 downwards.
TATTGACAAATTTATATTTTGAATAGAGTACGGAAATCTATGTCATCTATGTAAAAATCTTTCTTTCTGACTGAGCCTTAATTACTTTCAGTTTGCAAGTTATATTTTTGTCAAAATTTAAGTCTTTGGTCATATCCTGAACTTTCTGTTTCCTTTTTTTGTGTCATCCTGAGGATATATATACATGTACTGGTACATCTAAAAATTTATTAGTATAATAATTATGTCATTAAATGTATTATTCTAGTCTTTGTAACAATGTGTTTTTTAAAACATTCATATATTGTATTGTACCATACCATGTGTTTTATATGCTGAATAAATCTATCTATGTCCAGCATTTGTAACTAATGTGCTATTTTTGGTTTCTAAACTCATCCAAAATGTACAATGCCATTTTGAGAAATTAAATTAAATTTAGATGTTTTTAGAGAACTGCTATAAGAAGATATAAAAACGAAGTTTTCTCCAATCATGATTGATGTCTTCTGATTCAGTTTTTTTTTATTTGATTTTGTCCCTCTGTTGATGGCCCTAGACAAAATGAGTGTATCTTGAATCTTCTTCAATGGTTACTGCTCCATATTGTCACTATTACAATTCTGCATTTTTATTTATGCTGTTAATGTACCTACAACATATTAGTACTTGGATCTTGGAATATTTCTTCCCTTGAAAATAAAACATCAAAACAGGAGTGGTATTATAATTAGATTAGCATTACCGGTATGCCATGATTGCTTATTTTCAGTTTTTCTTTTGAGTCATTGGTGTATATAAAATTGGTGCTCTAGTTTGAACAATTTATGTGATATTTTCCTGCATTTGTATATTAAAAATTTGATTAGTAAGGTAAGTCTTTTCGTGAATTGAATGATTTGTCAAAGAAATATCAGCTGGACTTCAAATAATAGATTAAAATATACTTATCATTCTATTCTTGTTCACCTGGAAACCATTCATGGATCATGATTAGTGTTATTGAGTTTCAGTAAGTTAACTAATTGAATCCCATGTGTTCATCATTTTCTTTTCTTTCTGATATATTGTGATTATTAATTAAAATGATCTACCATCTGAGGCTGATGGCTTTGATGGTATAAGCTGATAAGATATTCTTGGAGTATATACATTGACCATAAAATTATATTTATCAAACTAAATTATTGATGTATTTTACGAATTCCTACCATATCCCCAAAGTATCTGAAAATAATTCAGTTTATACATCATGTTCAAACAAGAAAGTGAAAATGAATACATGTAATTTTGGAATGAGGTACAATTTAGGTTTGAATTTGAACGTAACTGAGATGTTCTATACAGTTATAAGACGCCATCATAATAGAAGCAGAATGATAATGTTTAATTTGGCCACCAAAGAAAAGGGGTTATATTGCTTTGCACATATCGGTCAGTCTGTCCGTTGGTCCATCTGTAACCAGACCTTGTCTGGGCAATAGAGAACTATTTGGCCTAAGCTCCTCGGATTTCGTTGGGAGGTTGGTCATCTCATGTAGATGACCAGCCCCTATTGATTTTGAGGTCTTAAGGACAAGGCCATACGATCCAGTTGACCTTTAGGGGCATCAATGTTTCACAAAAACTTCTTGTTCATTTAAATGTGTGGTATTTGTGACAATGTCATACAAGTGAATATATTTACTTGCATATTATGGGAACCTAGTTACCTACGTGTAGTATATCATATAGTAAGTACTGTATATTATATGGTATGCATTGTATATTACTATAGAAATACATAGTATTAGTATTACTAAAATTGTATTCCGATTTAAATTCTCAATGTATGGTAATGAAATTTAGTCAGCAAGATAACAATAAACAATATAAAACACTCTGCATTTTCTATCATGTTTTTTCCCCATAGAAACGGTCAAAAGCAGCTCTATTTTAGTAGAGTCATAGATTTACATTCTGTTAAGTATATTCCTTGTTGACTGTAAGGAGCCTCACATCAGCTCCGAGTTTGTAGGAGTAACATTTGAGAGACATGTACAGTGGCCGTATTGCCTGAGTAAACGATTATAAAAAGACACATTTGAATATACAGCACAATTAATAAATCAGTTTATTTGTTATGTGTAAGATACAACATGATCAATTGGTAAATATCAGAACTCTGTGTTTTATTTCAAATTGAGTTTCTATGAAATGAAAATACTAATTGACCAATCAAAACAATATATTTCAAACATGAATGTCCACAGTAACACACACTGGCTGACAAAAGTAGCCAATCACAACAATGTACGTTTGTAATTCAAATGTGAATTTCCACTGGTTGACAAAACTAGCCAATCACGTACAACAATGTATTTTAAACGCGATTTCCACAGACCGACAACAACAAAAGAGGAGCCATTCGCTTTAGCAATTAACTATTTATTGACATGACGTACATCTCTGTCAAATACATTATTATTATGACAGACGCAGATTTGTTTATCATTAATCAATATGAAATATGTTTCCTTGACCATATAATTATGTTGCAATGACCAATCTTGTCACTTGATAATACATGTTTGGTGTAAGCTTTAAAAAAAATGTTGGTTGGCTCTAAGACAGCCAGACTATATACGTGGCCATAGGTTTGCATTTTAACCGTACTTTTTTATTTACTGCATTTGGATATTACTCATATTAGCCTCGCTTTCATAGTTACAATAAATTATATAAGTCAGGTATAAAACCCATTTATAAAAGTTACTATGTTTAAAACCATGCATATCATTAACAAACCACTATAGTCTATAGTACATATGGGGCAAAACCTAGTGTGAATCGATTCAGAACTTCAGAAAGAACTTGAATATTGAAATAGCTGCCTGACAATAACTAGTACTCTAATTAAGTCTTTTAATAAAATGAATACGTCGTTATATTGTCTGATTAAACGGTGCCATAGATGTTTTAAGATGGATAAGGTATTACAAAGCCGCATTCTGACGGATGCTCAATTTTATTAATACACACAGACTAATCTAACAATCAGAACTTTATCACTGAGCACTTCAAAGTAACATCGTAAGGCACTAAAGGACTATAATTATATGAGTTTAACTGAAGAAGTCTAGAACTGTACACGTGAGAATTAGAAACTTTGAAGAAAATACATTCACGCATACGCCAACATGACGACTTAGTTAAGAAAACTTTTTAATCAAACGGAATTAACAAAATAGTTTACGGGGGATCAGACATTTTACATGGATGAATAATTAGGATATTCTAAGTACTTTATTGAAATTATGAAAGTTAAGTCCATTGTGTATTTGATTCTCCCGAGGGACTTGCATGTAATCAAGGACTTATATACATACATGTATGTATATATAAGTCCTTGATGTAATATAGACACCTGGTTCCTCTCAGCATATACTTCTCTTCGGCTTTTCCCAGAGTACAACATTAATAATTACATGTATACAACCAAGGACTTATATACGTGTATATAAGTCCTTGATAAAACATAATATTCTACACTTGACCAGTTTTGATCGAAACACTTAATACGAAAAGATAGCTCATGCGAACACAATGATCAGTCATAAATTCCATGTTCCTATAACCATACATAAATATTTCGAACACTTCTCTTAATACAAACACGACAGTCGGTTGCCGAGAATGATGATCATTCATTTCATGTGGAAATACATGCATGTCCAATACCAGACAGCATTCCTGGTTGGTAGCCTTCTAAGCACAAAACACATGCTCGGGTCTTTGCATGCTCGGATAAGTGAGTAGTCGAATTCACTGAGTTCTTTTAACTGTTAATATGTGCGGCAAGACTTTAGATTATACAGCATCTTTAGAATCATAAATGTATAATGGTTACCCCACTTCTAGCATCTTTCGCTTATTGCAAAACTGGATTTCTAGGCAACCAAAGTATATTAAGGCTATACGCTTGACGTATGTTTCCTCAGTCAAGCCATATCGTCCATCTAATCTATATCCACATATGACCTTCACGTTCCGAGCGACACATATATTATGCTTGTCTGACAACCCCTAGTTTCGAGCTAAATCACCGTTTGCTTATATGTACGGCCCATATTCCACGTTGTTATTAAAGCCAATATATTTCGTATTTCGTTGTCCATGGCATTTCATCTGTAAATATTGTCGTAATAGTGAGCATGCTAAGTCTTTGTTCATTACAACCGTATAATGTTCACAGAAGAAATAATTCAAACGGCCTTGTTTGTGTCTGGCCAGACTAAAGGTTCATAATTAATCGCAAGCCATAACAATAACAAACATTTTTGTGATTTGTCATCAATGTCTTAATTGTACCTAACGCAATTTTGATTATAATTTTTCTCAAGTTAAACAGTCCTTCCTAAACAGAGATTCCGTTTATATAGGTACCAGAAACATTTTTCTTTTCATTGTATTATATAAAACTTAATATTTATATATGACTTAATTAAGTTGGTCCCTGCGCTGAACTAGAAGGGACCATATCGTCAGGTTCATTCGAATATGTATACTCTAATAAATACTTAATTCTTTGTGATGGTTATAAGTTATATTTTTGTTAGACAGCCGCCCAGCAAACGTTATCATATCGGCCCGACATCGGTTCCCGATATAGCAACGGATATCGGGCCGATATTGGACCGATATGTAATGTTTGTTGGGCGCTATTGTCTGATTAAACTTATGATCATTTCGTTTCTGTTATTTCTACTTATCGATCGTATCTTTTTACGTGTACATGTATAGTACATCATTTTTCATTATATTCAAGAGTAGAAATACAAATTTTAAAAATTAACCCAAAGTTTTATGGCAAAAATTTAGACATTAAATCTGATCGAAAAAAATGCTATAAAGAAATGAGATATGCGTAAGTCCTAGAATACGTTGAAAGATTTTCAAATCATGACCGCACGGTGTGGTGACAGACTGTTCTTCCTTGTGCTTGACAATGTCTTAGATCTAGGAGTATCCAAATTTCGGTGTGGCATCGGTGATGGTGTGGCTGATATGGTGAAAGTCTCGGACACGTTCGTGCGACTTATCTGAAATTACACCATTAACAATGTTTACAAGAACAAATGAGCAGTGAAACCTATGGAAACCAAAAACTCAGGAAAATCAGAAATCCCAGAATGCCTAGCTAACTTCTCCGGCTTTTCCCGATTATTTGCTCCAATTTCACAAATGACCATGTTTGCGTCAACTTTGACCGACTACGCACGACAAGACTTGCTGATATTAACTAAAACTATATTTTTTTTGATATTTTATACCAGATCATATGATAAGACACTTGCGCACCGAAGCTACAGATATTTTGCATGACAACTCTAAATGCATGCTATTCGTCCTTCCAGCTGTAGTTCGAAGCTGTGGCTTAAAGTATCGAAAAGACGCACCCGCTTGCGTATAGATAAAATAAGCTTAAGAATTCTCGAAAAGATTCATACAAATTCTCCCCAGCCCCCTTATATTCAACCTTACAAGAAACAAACTAATATTTTAAATACATATATATAAATGGGGAAACCCCAATGTCACCAAGCGTTAGAGCCGTGGGAGGTCTACAGTAAAACTACCAGAGGTAGTGGTGTTAACATGTGATAAAAACATTAAAATCAGCTATAATAAAACATGTATGACCGATAAGCCTTGACATCGAAAAGGGATAATTGAGAACTATAATCTATTTCTTCATTTTGTTGAAGGTACAAGTAGTCTACACGAACATGTCCGACGGAAAAACACGCAATACATTTAGCAAACTAACATTTCAGAACTATAATTTCTTCATGTGATTATTACATGTATTCCAATGTATGGTTTTGTAACATTATTCAACTGTGTTTATGTTGGATATTACATGATACATTGTATTTTCTTTTAAGAATGAAATTTAATAGTAGAACATGTTACCTGTGATGATCTACGTCGTCTATTGTTCAACCTGAAATATACTTTTAATCGATCCTTCGTTGATGCCGACATACACCAGGACGCAAACATCACTGGGTTGACGCACGTCGACAGATAACCAAACCAGGCAAAGGTCATGAAGGTGATGTCAAAGTGTCCAGAAATATCATCTCTCTCGTGTATAAAATAATGAACAAGTATAAGAATGTTTATTGGACACCAACACATCGCGAACAGTGTAACCATGGTGATAAGATACTTCTGAAATCGCTTTTCCTTTTCAGAATCGATATCTTCCTCGCCTACATGCGTATGGTCATCTCGGCATGTATGTCTTGTTGATATGGAATCAGACAGGTGGCTCTCCGAAGTGTTTGCCCACGTGACTTTGGGGGTGACGTCATCATTCTTGGGTTCGGAGTGCGGCTCGTTGTTGATATGCCTGTTGTTAAAGCGAACCTCTGTCGGTGGGATGACTTTGGATTTGAGCTCGGCAGATATTTTGACGAACAAAAATGCGATGATTGTCAACGGTAAGGCATACAAAGCCACAAACATTGCTCGAAAGTATTCCTGGATTTGCCTTTCCATGTTCACAAAGCAAATACCTGTACCGGTGAAATTGTTCCCCAATAAAGCACCAAGATCTATATACCTGACATATACGGCATGGGGAAGGACCACACAAATAGCTGCAACCCAGGTAGCTATAGCACACAAACCGGTAGGAATACGAGATTTAAATGGGTGGACGATCATTCTATAACGATCAATAGCAATCATCAGGAAGTTGAGCATTGATGCGTGTATAGGGAAGAATTGTATCATTGGCAAGAAGAAACACATGAAACTTCCAAATATCCAGTTCTGCACGAGCATGTTTGCTAGTGATATTGGTAAGGCGAAGATGCATTTAATAAGGTCTGAGAACGCCATATTGCCGAGAAAAAAGAACGAAGGGTTGTGGTACAAACCACGCTTGCCCATGACAACGAGCATCGTTATATTCCCAATCATTCCTATAAGGCCGACGACGGAATAGAGAAATACAAATATCGGGTAGACATATTTAATAGACTTTTTAATGTAAGGTTGGGTGAAATCAAATGTGGTATCATTTCGTCGTTCCAGCCACCAAACAACTTGGTTCAAGTATCCAATCTCTGGTTCTTCATGTGTCATTGTCTGTGTACGAGTTGCTTGGTCCGATTATGTAAAATGTGTAGCGCAGCAATCGCCTCCTTCTTCTTTTTTATAAGAAGTTTCTGAAATAAAGATAGTAAAAAACACTTTGACATAAAGTACATTAACTTAAAATTAGCGTAGCATCTATCTCCTTTCTTTTCCCAAGAATATTCTGAAATAAGTATAGAGGTTATAGAAAACATTAACTTATTAATTAGCTCAGCATCTGTCGCTCAGCATCTGTCTTCTTTTTCACAAGAAGATTCTGAAATAGAGATAGCGAAGAACTTAGATATAAAATACAAGTACATAGACCTAAAAACAACCGCCATGAGAAATATATATTTTATTAGAAAGTACACAGTTATTACACAGCTGATTGGGCAGATAATGAAACAGAAAAACATGCACGGCTAGTATTATTTATACTCAACGTTATGTAATTAGTATTTGGTTGAGCAAATTCGTCAGTGTACAATGTCAATATAGCACCTATGTCTTCGCGACTATAAGTTGGGAAATAAATAGAAATATAGATTCGATAGAATGCCGGTTATCGAGACGCCGAACACATGACTATGACAGTGAATACGTGAGGATAAACATTATGTTTATAATTATGCTTTTCAAAACAAGTCTATAACTCATGTTTAGCAGTATTGGTTGTGATATTAACCAGCCCCATTAGGTCAGTTAGTGGAGTATCTGATTCGCAAGCAGGAGGTCGCGTGTTCTAGTCCCACATCGGGTACACTGTACGGTCATTTAAAGAGCGTTTTTCGCCAGAGCCGTTGTAGACAGGTGCTCGTTGTTCACGAGTGTCCGTTAGCTCAAGTTGACTGTATATAAAAAATGCTGGTATGGGTCTAATATAGAAACTTTTTTGGTGTAACTTAATTAGAAGCATTATATTAAGTGATAATCTTGTTCAATTTTGACGTAACACATAAACACTCTCGCTTTCAACAAGTCCGACTGATTTAACCCATTTTCCCACTGATCCCGGATTGCTTTCCGCCTAGGTCATTCATTTTCTGGCCGATGTGGTTTTATTTCTTAGTCGTATACGTGTAAATTTATTCAGATCAAGTCGCGAACAAAGAAGTAATAATTGAAACGCTTAATTCCCACAAAGGTAAAGATTTTCTTGATAACATCCGAGCAATTTGTCCATTATAACTAGTCTCTCTTACCTAACACGTCTGACTTTGTAATATTATCAAAAGTTCACGATCCAGCGTCTTCTAACCACACCATTTCCTGTTAAAGATCGGGTTTTAATTGGTACTCGGGAACTTCGCCGCAGAATTTCAGAAGGTTAGCTGATGTTTTAAATTGATCAAATCATGATAGAATTTATTATGTTGACAAACTGTTAGTGTTTTGATCCAACATGTCACGCTCAAGACAACGTGTTCATTTTAAGTTTATTCACGAGAACATCGGAAAGCAATTTTTTTTTTAGATATGCAAAATCAATAGGAAAAGCCACTATGTATATCTTAATTAGTTAACAATTGTAAGCCATTAGCGCTAAAATTTGATAAATTTCAAGACTTAATGATTACATTCAGGACTTATATTTACGCAAAGCAATTAAAACAGTCTGATAAAATAAGGTTAAAACAAGGCCCATGCGTAGCAACAATTACTTCATGGACACTTTTATCTGTAGGTAGAAGCCATTCTGGATATAATTCCCTAGAGGTATGAATGAATCTATTTTTCCTACCAAATAATCAGTGTTTGACACTGTGCAATCTTTTTCTATAATTGTAGATTAACGTTTAAAAAAACACGCAAAGAACTTTACACGCTAATCGTCTAGAGTCGGCATGCGGATGGTAGTTCCAAAAGCCTAAACAGGAGCTAAAATGTTCTAAAAACTATATTTATTTGTGTCGTGGTCATGGAGACTGGAGTTGCTTGTATAGCTTTAAAAATATAACAGACAATGAGTTGTCGTTATTTGGCTTTTAATGTAGAAAGCCGTAACATCATGTTTAAAACACAGTAACATATATTTTTTTAAACTACTATCTGGTATTTGTCTGAAAAACCTGTTTTTATATCTGGCTATTTCTCTCGTCCAAACTTTTACATTAGTGTGATAACTAGACACACACAGACAATACAATGTAGTTGTCAATGTTCAGTAGGTCGTATCAACTTGTCAATGTTCAGTAGGTCGTATCAACTGACTTTCCCCCCAAAACTGTCCTTGTCGGTAGTATGTCTACAAATTATGGACTTAAGATGACGGAACTGTCAACGGTTTGTTGAATTAACGGCGGAGATTTTATTAAATATATCTAAATATATTGCTAATGATATGGAAACTTTGAGATCTTTGTATATCTATATATACATCTAGTAAACCAGAATCTGCATCATATATATAAAAAGTAAGATTTTTAGGATAAGATATAAAAGATCCATGGACGCGGCTGTAGTCCAGTGGTTAGTGCGCTGTATTTATAACCGGGCAACCCTGGTTAAATTCCGGCCGCGGCATGTCACACCTATGAAAGTTTGATAACTACAATGTATGTCCATTTTCCTCTACATGTCGAGAAGATGCCAGTTCCTTGTGAAGGGGTGAGTTTGTAATGTTTAGAATATGGTCCAGGAAAACCTGAAGGTGAATTGACCGAATTAACTGAACATTTTCAACAAAAAAAACCCGGCGTTTAACCCAAATAATAAAATAAAAAAAGTCCTTGGGTTTTCCCATTTACGACCGATCCGATTTCTTTTCTTCCGACCCTAGACTTTTTCAGTTTCAGTCATTTTTCTTGTCTATATTTTAATTAGAACTTTAGCTCTAGACTTTAAAAGATATCATAAAAAATTCAGCCGACCCAGTATTTGGATGATGTTAGCGGAAGCCATATACATCTGAACTTATCAACCAAATCAATTTCAGTAAACCGCAAAAAAACCGGATCCCATCCGAACTGCTAAAATCTAGTTTTCGATTTCCACAGAACTTTTCTCACTTATAGTGGGTCGTAGGTTCAAGCCCAGCTACCGACCATGTCTCTTTATGTGAGAAAGTAAGCACTTGCTCAAAGAGGATGGGAGTCTAGTACTGGATCTTTTTAGGAACGATAATTTAGTGAACTTCTCGCCTCATATGACTGTAAAAAATGGGCGTAAAACAAACAAATTGTAAGAGAACTTTTGATAAATTCCGGCAAGGACATATATACACACATCGAGGGTTCAACGCAACAGTGTCGTAACTCATATTGAAATAAGAACAAGTTACGTCAGTGTTGCGCTGAGCCCTCGACATGTGAATACATAAGTCCTTGATTCCAGGGGAAATGGGACCGGTTTTATTGTATAAATGTAATTATGAAATCCTTTGTAAGTCATGGTAAGTTCTCTATAATAGCTGATGCCATATAAACGCCCCAGCGTGTCTGGTTTTGCACCACGTGTTGTCAATCAATTATTTATACCGGGGTTGTTTTATTTTGTATTTCAATAGCGTCTTTCCCATTGCTGCTAATCGAAGTATTTTTTTCCAACTGTAGGAAAGCCGGAAGTATTATGAATTATCACCACGAGATTAATTTTCTATAAAAGAACAAGCATAAGGCATTGAACTGTGTGTTTGAAGATAGTACGGTTAGCGCACCATAGAGCATCACTAAAACCAGAAGGTCAGAAACGCCGATAAGTTTCCTATTCAAATGTTAAGATCTTAACATTTTGTTTATGGGTTTTATTGATTTCCATATCAGAAAATGATTTACCATTAGATTTTAAAAGATAATGACATTTCTGAGTTATTTTCCCTTGAGATTTGCGGAGAAACCTATTTTTTTTCAAAGATAAAAGAAAAAACATTCAATGAAAACTTATAATAAAAAGATGCAAAAACACAGACTTTATTATGTTACTATTCAATTTTTTCAAGATAGTATAGGTCACCATGCAATATCAAAAGAAATCAATATTTTTTTAATATTTTTCAATAAGGGCAACAGCTCTTTCAAATTTTAGAATGTGTCGTAAAACAGAGTTATATATCCGAAGAATAATGATCACGTGGCAATACTATTTTGCAATATCAACATTTTTAGTAGCAAAAAGCAGATATTC
>OZ026841.1:3543612-3571764 GCA_964023205.1 Lutraria lutraria | reverse complement strand
GTTTATACACGTTAACCCGTTATTATGCTTTTTGGCCTTTACATTCCATACAGTCCACTCCTGTTGGTCACGGTGTTATAACTCATTTATTTGCTGTGCAAAGATATTTCTAAATAAGGTATTTTCTAAAAGGCTTTCCATTTAGGATCTGAAACAGGCCATGCTAGACGCAAGCAAACCCGAACTTTTGTTAACGCCGCCGTAGCTGCTGGAAATCCAACATCGACACGGCATACGATATACCTGGTATGCAAGGTAATTATGCCGTACACATATATTTATTATACAGTGTATATGGCAATATCAATAAATGTTCTAATAAATTACCAATAAATGTAAAAAGGGTATATATATATGCATGTACAGTCTAATTCACTAAAAAACTTACATTTTTACTAACGCAGCTGATGAATATAGAATTATACCATTTCAGGATACACGTTTGTAATAATTTTTAAAACGTTTTGAACTTGTTCACACAGTGGAACACGGTTATTGAAAATTACTTCATTACATGTTTATCTATAATAATTTTACTTTATCAAAAACAATGAAATGAAAAAAAAGAAATTTATCTGGAAGCGAGCTATACATCACTGTATCCGATTCATCACTATATCCGAATTCACTACATATATAACCGTGTTTTATTGTGTTCACGTTGTATTTGTTTTACATATGTCAATGTTCTGAGAATGTGGCTTGAAAATATTCTAAAAATGTTCATTTGGCCAAAAAATCGTTGTTTCTGGTTATATACATGCTCATTAAAAATAGCTAGAGAATTCCTTTGGCCAACCATACCCAACTTTCGCGGACATGCTGATTTGGAAAATCGATAAAAAATTTACATTAAACAAAGAAGGGGATTTTCACTATAATCGTCATAACTTTTATTCTATTTAAAATACGAAATTTGTACTCATCACAAAAGTTTAATTAATCTTTTATCTTTCTAATGGTGTATTTTTATTATTTTAAATTAATGCTTTCTTCGACCCTTTTGCGTTTGAAAAAGACACCTATCGATTCCCTCTTTATTCAATGTAAAAAGCGTAAAATTGGTAGATTTTTCAATGAAAATTTTATGTTTCAGCATCATAACTTTTTTGGGGGAAATTTGATCAAATTTGTACTCATTGCATTCGTTTGAAAATTTAATTTCTTTCAGCATGTAAAATATGAAAACAATAAAATAATATCTTCTCGACCCTTTTGATGATTTTTAAAACTACCCCTTAGATTTTTTAAGTTCAATTCCTCAATCGTTCGGCAAATCTCGGACATTTACGTACGTTTACGGAAACAACGAGCATTGGCGATGATCATATCTGCTGATTAGGTACCCATGTATATACAGCCACAGCATGATGTATTATACAGGGTAATAAAAATTGGACGCGTTGAATCAAGTTTTAGAATAATTAAGGTTGAGACTAAAACATATTACAACATGGATGAAAATATTAGAATCTGTGAAATCAGAGACGTATTATACGTCTCTGGTGAAATATTTAAATTTACTTCCGTATAAAAAAGCAAACTCGATATTTATAACCCAATTTGTTGATATTATCAAGGACTTATATACATACATGGATTCGCAACTTCCGTATTAACAGTTAAACGTAATCAAATCCCGCGTTTATAACATGTGAATCAACGGGATTTCATACTCTTGTTTACAAAAGCGAAATACGAAAATATCCGTGATAATCCGAATGTAAATAACAGCGAAAATATCCGTGGTATTCCGAATGTTTAATCTCGGAGACGAAAGGATTATAATAGATGTCCGCCATCTTGGAATTTAAATGTTCGACTGGTGCCCTTTTCAATGCTTATACTTAGACTTTGTGGATTATAAATGTATCTCAATATCTTTAAGGAATTTGTTGCATCCTTTACTAATTTCCGTGCCCAATTGCCAGAGTTTTTCTAGTATAATAACTTTCGTAAACACCCGATTACTGCTTTCGGACATTGTCGAGTATATAGCAATGCATTGTGGGATCGTCAAACGATATCGTTTGAGCTATTTTTAGCAGTTGCGAATCCATGTATGTATATAAGTCCTTGATATTATATAAAAAAAAGATAAATAAAAAGATGGTTTTCATTATTGTTAAAGTCCCATAGCTTTTTGGATGTAGGTCTTATTTTACCTAGATTGATGTGAAACTGAATTTTACTTGCAATAAAAACGTTCCAATTTTTTTATCAAAAAGTACATATACTCGAGAAATACAGCACAGAACCTTTTAATCATGTTGAAAAAAATAAGAAAAAGCATCTGAAAACTATTTTATGAGATATGCCTAATGGAAGGCATTATGTAAATATTGTTACAGATCAAGTAATATATATTTCTTATATTTTACTATCATTTCATCTATTGTTCTAATGGGCCTTAAATAGACGATGATATTTCATTAAATTTATTATTAATTCATTTTTGATAATATAATTATATGCTAAATATATCATTTTGGCATACGTCCACATGTCACTTAAAAAACATGTCATAAAATAGTGTAGATTAACTACTTTGTATATTTATTTTTTCAATGAGGTGTAAACAAAGGACGGATAATAAAATCATGTTTTGAGATCCCTTTATATGGTTGCTAACTTTACCTGATTATTGATTTTTATACGCATCTCACATTATTTACAAACAATTGGGCACGTCGAGTTATATTTGTTAGATATCATTTCAATTAAGACGGATGTAAATTGCCATAACATTGCAGATTGTACTGTTAATACACCAGGTCTATAATTCAATCGTATTTTTTTATATTTTGTGATGGAAATAGATATCTGCAACAGTCATTGTAGGCTGTAATGGATTTGGAAGTAATTTCATTTATAATCATTGACATACAAGACGTGTGACATAGTGGAAAATTTCTGGTTACTCGATCGACCCTAATTAATTGTATCCCGCGACCCTAGACATTTTCATGATTTTATCCGTTTAATGGAAAATCCTTTTTCTCCTTTTTACTTTCCCACATGCTTTCAAAAGCTAAATAAAGTCCATACCTACTAACCGACTTTTAATAAGAAAAGAAAAAACATTTTTTTCACGCCTAAGAGTATTCATATTGATTTAATGTTAATTGTTTCAGAAGGGAAAATAATGTTTTGTAAGCTAATGTGGTAAGTTTATATGCAGAATAGAATCAAATTACTATTTGACTGTGCATACAATAACACAATTATTACTAAGATTCTTGAATTTTGTCTTTTCATGATAATCGCATTTTCAAAATTAATTTTACTGGTGAAACAAATTTAATTAATGTCAATATCATACGTTTCTGTCCATTTTAACGACGTACATAATAGTTGGGACATGCTAAAGTCTTATCAGAGATCCAAAAGTAATGTATACAGGGAAATGTCGATTTTTGGATCAATTAAGATAACAGAGTTTATCTGTTACGCGTGACTGACTTTATTACTTTATGACCCCTAATAAAGTCAGCATAATGCAAGCAAGGAGGGTAACAATAGGTAGACTGTATATAAAACCCCCAATTGTAGTTGTTTCCCTTGAAAATTGATCAGATACTCGATAAGGCCATGTCCGCCAAAGTTGGACATGAACATCATGCGGAAAGCATAGGCACTCGATCGATTCCGTGATTTTTATACGTTTATGGAAGTTATTTTTCAATTCAACTCATCAAACAACGCAGATCTGTCGAAGGAAAAATCTTCAATTTTTTTTACCTTATTTGGTGTATAAAAGCCCAAGGTAGTGCACTCGCGATCTTTCCGATTGACGGAAGTGACGAAAATAAACGTCTGTAAACGTATAAAAATCACGGAATCGAGTGCCTATGGCGGAAAGGTGAAACAAGTTATCAGAAACAAACTATTTGTGGTAACTCTTATAGCTTTTGTGCTTTTCTGTTGTTTCGTGTACAAACGTATATAACCACGTGACTATCACAGTTCAATTAAACCAATCAAATTCTAGGAATCTTGACTTCATCAATTTGATGTCCTATGACTTGCACGGTGCTTGGGAAAATTTCACTGGACATAACAGTCCTTTATACAGTCGCTCATCCGAGTCGGGAACCCAAGCTACGTTAAACGTGGTAAGTTTGTAAAAACAGTAAAACCTCTCTTTGTGACCATCTCAGCATTAATCCTGTCACTTAATTAACACCGACAATTTATTTCCATTTGGCGTTTCCTTTTAAATTCAATTTGATAATGTTACGACCCCATTACGAGTGAGATTGACAAAAATGTCGATTTTCCTCCATAATGTGGAGAAGTTGCCGGCTTCATGTGGAAGGGTAAGTTAGTACTGGTTAGAGTACAATCCGAGAAAACTGGTTTGGTAAACTGGTCGCCGTATATGACCGAAATTGCGTTGAAAAACAGTGTTAAACCGTCCGAAACGAATATCAATACATGAACTGGTATTAGAGCAATCTTTTTGGTCCTAAACTTTGTCCTAGCATGTTTGTTTTACAGAACTTGATATGTGTCCATCACTCGGCCCATACAATAACAAATAATAACGTGTTTGTACATAGAAAAAGAAGTATCTTCAGTAACTAGTCTTATGTCTGTCTACCAGTCCGTGTCCATCCTACTGGTTGACAAACAAAAACGTACTCGGCCTCTATACGTATGTCCATAAATACAATTTATAACATCCAATAATTTATAATGTTGTGGCCACATGTATGCATTGGGCATCGACTACATCTCGCAGACTGTCTGCCAGAAACTTGAAAAATTTCAAAACACACCATTATCATCATCATCATCATCATCATCATCATTCTTATGTACATCACCATCCTAACCACCGAGCAGTGTACTGTGTTTAGAAATTCACAAGAAACGGACGAGGTGTATATCACAGCTTTACACAGGGTAAGGAAAAAACTACTTAGTATTTGAAATAAAAGTAGGGATACAAAATGCCTGTTTCTCCAGTGTCTCCCCCCCCCCCCCCCCTATCTCTCTCTCTCTCTCTCTCTGGGACAGCCCTGGAATGACCATAGATGTCGAATGGGCTGTTAAACAATTAAAGTTGCTAGTCTATCACATTTGCGTTTGTACATAACTTCACGTAACTTGGACATATAGATCCACTGTCTTTAGCTCAGATACTTCCGAAAGATAGAAATGTATTAAACGAGTATTTGAAGCTTGATTACGTTAATCTTTCATGAAAGCTCCGTACTGTTTCAGGACTGGGCAGCGAAATACTGGGTCGCCGGGGGCGTTAAACCAGAAAACCTCATAATTGGGCTCCCTACTTACGGGAGACACTTCACACTAGTGAACCCCTCAAATCATGAAATAGGTGACCCAGCCTCCGGTGCAGGGCTTGCCGGGAAGTTTACAAGAGAAAATGGCTACTTGGCTTACTATGAAGTGAGTGTGAACGGCGGCGTAATTTTTTAAAATAATTATAATACACACCAATCTCTACCCAGAGTTGTCGTTCGTCGCACCTAGCATACAGATCGGAGCTCCTCGGCGTTTCTCAGTTACGGAAATACCCGAGTAGTTGCGATTGCTCGCATACGTATGTGAGGAATAACGAACGAAAACTCACGGTGTAGAGATTACATGCACATTTTATAAAATTAATTCAAAACTTGACATGTAACATTAATTGTATTATAATGAATTTAAATCTTTAGATTTCTCTCACGGATATTTATGTTATATATTACATAATTATTATTATGTAGTAGTACTACAAAAAAATACTCTGATACAAATATATCGTGTCGAGAAAATAAATCCCCATTTATTGTTGTATCGTGTCATTTTGAGACATTTCTTTATTGTTGTTACGGGTAATTTTGTCTTCACAGAACCATGTTTGTCTTAATTATACGATTTTTATGTTTACAGGTCTGTAGAATGCTGGCTTCCGGTGCCAAATACTTTTGGCATGAAGAGCACAAGGTACCATACCTTGTAAGGGGGAACCAGTGGGTCGGTTATGATAATGAAAGAAGTTTTGAAATTAAGGTATTGAAACCTCGTCTTAAGTTCGCACCAAATTTAGCGCAATTTAGCCTCTGAATTCACCTTTTGTTCCATGTCAGTAATTGCTTGCTGGTAACCAAGCAACCAAATGTATACAATAAATAAATACAGTGCATCCTCTTCAGAGCGGCCCTCTTTTAAGCATCAGCCTTTCCTCAACAACAGCATGCTTTTTTCACACTAAACGATTTAACTGTTAAATTAACCTCACTAGAGCAACAAACTCTCAACATTAACATAATATTGCGATTCACTAAGGGTGTTGCTTTGGAGAGAATGCGCTGTACATGCATACGGGGTAGCGGTGCAACGATCGATATGGCATAATCCGCATGTAGGTTCATTGGGAAACTGCTTATTATTCTGATGGACAAATCGGTATTTGATGGTTCAAAACAACACTAAAAATTGAGTCAGCATTCATTTACTTCAATAGATTTTGTGCTCAATTATTAAAGAAAATATCGCGGTACACCGATGTCGTACTCAGATACGTATATCGGCCCGACGCTGTATCGCAATATACCGGTATATTGTTTCACGACTAATTCGGGGCCTACAATTTAATGTTTTAGTTGAAGTATATAATGAACAACAACTATGGCGGTGCTATGATCTGGAATACTGATCTGGATGATTTCAACATGCTATGTTCTCGATCAGAACGGAAATATCCACTTATGTCCCTTATGAAAGAGGTCTTAGAAGGTGATGAATCATACACGACTTTAAACCCCGTTATCCCCAATGAGGGTCCTGAAATACCTGTGACTGGGGGACCAGACACTGATAGACCAGATGCTACTGATAGAACAACAGCTAGTCCTAGCGGAGGTAATGCTACAACAAAATATTCAAAATTGACGAAATACACATAAGCAAACTCACTGTGTTTTTCTTCACAATTGACTACATTGTATATAACTTCTCTTCACATAATCAGCATTGTTTCATATTTAAATGTTTTTACCAGTAATATCAAATATACATGTACAGTCATGAATGCTGCGCTGAACGTTTTATATGCTATATTTTAAATCCTTACATAATGATTTCGTATGAGTTGTAATCGGTTGTTTCAAATACAATGGAGACTAAATTCTCTTTAGAAGACAGTTAAAGAACTGTAAATACAAAATCGGTAACTGCATGATACAATGTATATACTTTTTTAATTTTTAATTTTTTATTTATTTATTTCTTCAATGTACAAGAATTAACATAATTCATAATACCAATATATATAAACAATGGCAGATTCGGTGCTGCCAATACAGGTACATGAAGAGTTTTAATGTATAACAAACAAAACAAACAAACAACACTAGTACAGGGAAGATAAGGCCTTAAGTAAATGTAATATTAATAAAAACTGTATTTCTTTGTAATACATGTACTATTTTTAAGTGAAGAGTTTAGAGTGTTCTTTGCACATGGAATAGTAGATATACACTATATATACTTAGTACTTCTTATGTTTTATATCACTGTACTGCAGTACATAGAATTCGTCCAACAGGGGTTTCCTGTGACGGGGTGCCAAACGGATACTATCCAAACACGGCGGATTGTTCCAAGTTCTACCAATGTGTTAACAATGTAAAGTACGAGTTCCTGTGTCCTTCTGGTCTACTCTGGAGCAAGTCAAGCTCTTTGTGTGATTACCCGTATGCTGTAGACTGTATGTAAGTATAAATATGCAATAATTATAACTGTATAAACTAGTGTTCCTTGTTCGTAGGACACATAAGAGATATGTTTGTGCGTGTTAATCTTACATTCTAAACGCTTATTTGACCATTAATTAAATACGTTCTTTACTGAGTTAATGTTATGTAGAATAAATTATCAGTACCGGAGTTCTTACAGCGAGTCGACTAACCCTCCAGTAACGACACAAAAGACAACAGAAACTCGAACCATGCCACAAGTCATCGACACAACCACTGACACGCCTACAAACACGCCCATTGAGCAGCCTCCAATCACAAACCCACCTGGAGGTAACGACGTTTTCTATATACGTATCCAATATTGAAAGTAATTGTAATTCTTTGTATTGGTCAATATACAGAATGAAACATTATATCCAGCCTGTCATTTACAGTGTCACTTAAATATGACTGTAACAGGAGGAGTAAAACAAAGTACCCGATGCGGGGCTCGATTCCACGGCCTCCTGCTTGCAAGTCAGGTGCTCTACCAACTAAGCTTATCGGTCTGGATAATGTCATAGCCAATTCATTTATACCAACACTATATACAATACTGGTACATCTAATATATACTGGTGAAGAAGATAATCCAAGAGACGCATTTTTTAAATATTTGTCTGCATATTCAACAGAATTCTGTGTTGGGAAAGCCAACGGTCAGTATTCAAAGGAAGATAACTGCGCCCAGTTCCACAGCTGTGTATGGGAGACAACCTTTGTGCAGGATTGTCCCGCGGGACTGTTTTACAATGCTCAAGGAAAGTATTGTGATTATGATTATAATGTAGAGTGTGGTAACCGCTTGGTGGTTGGTGGTAAGTATTAAATAGATACCTATGTTTGGTAACTTGATCTCGGGGGGCGTATCAGAAAAATGGTATTTGGAGGTGGGTATCTGGGGGTGTATTAGGAGGCGGGTTTCAGGGAGGGATGTTACGAGGCGGGAATCAGGGGGGTATTAGGGGCGGGAATCAGGAGGGGTGTTGTAGGAGGCGGGTTTCAGGAGGGGTGTAACGAGGCGGGTATCAGAATGGGTGTTGGGAGGCGGGAATCAGGAAAGGCATAGGAGGAGGGTACCAGGATGGTAAATTTAGGAGGCGGGTATCATGAGGGGTGTTAGGAGGAAGGTACCAGGATGGGGCTTTAGGGCGGATATTCGGAGGGGCATCAAGAGGAAGGTATCGGGAACTACATTGCCACATCATGAAATGATTTCTGAACAAAGTGCATATAATGTAAATTTAAAATGAAAGTGGATACAATGTAAATTTAAAATGAAGGTAGATACAATGTACATTTTGTGTATTTAAATTGAAGGTAGATACAATGTATATTTTTGTGTATTTAAAATGAAAATACAACACTGTATACATGTATTGTGAAAATGAACATACATGTATATATTAATTGTGATTTTATCTAAAATCACCATTTTATGTATAGGGTACCGTTAATTTTATAAGCACTTGCATATCTCCTACTATATTCTTAAAACAGAAATACTGTTATTTAGAGATACACAATTGTTTGTGCATTCATGGTTTCCTATTTTACAGTTGAGGATTAACGTGAAGGGACCCAGTCCAGCTGAATCAGACATAGATGTTGTAACATATGCTGTAACGTGATTCAAATTTGGACGTGTTTTCATTCGACTTATACAAAAACTTACATTCAAATAATTATGTTATTCGTGTATTATACATAGTCTTCATCATGCTTTCAGCCACTCAGAATCAGTTATCATGTCTATTCACACCGGACCGAATTTCTAAACGTTCGTTAATCTATAATAGCACTGTGAAAAAATCATTGAACACCTTTGACTGATTACCAGGTGGGGTTTTAAATATATTCAGATCAATTGTAAGTATTGTAAAATTTAATTATAATCATAGTTTTGGGGTTATTTCAAGATTCGAGTTTTTTAAGGTGTGTGGTTTAGAAATTCGACCCCGGTATAATAGTAATTTCCATGGAGTACATGCATGTACACGTATTTGAATATAGCAATTCCTGATAATAAACTGTTTTTTCGCTTATTTGTTATACACTGTAAAACCTAAAAATCTCGTATAATCAGAGACGCTATTGAATTTAATATGTATTGACCTGTAAGGAAAGACTCAGCGTCGTGAAAAGAATAAAATAGCTAGGTAGCAAACTGTTGGCTGCTAGCATATACGTCACAATAACAAGAATCTAATTGGTTGGGAGATCTTAGGTAAACAGAAGGGTAAGGAAAAAAAACTGGAACATAATGGACCCTAGTCCGTTAAGTACATGGGGACCGATCAATGACATAAATAATTGTGTGTGCATAAAACCACATTTATGTATTCTCCTATGAAGAAAGACGCAGCACAGTAGAAGTCGAACTATGCACGGACAGAATGAAAACAACACATAATGAGAATTGGAAATGGGGCATTTATTATAATGCCATACGATAAAACATAACAGCCGAGATAAGATATCACAGTTGTGTATATGTATATGAAAATACAAATGTACCATGAATGACCATATCTTGGCAAAAGAAACGCCACTGAGGGGGCAGGGTGCCCCGGCACTCGTGTTCACCTACGCCCAGACAGCTTAGTAATTATATGCTCTTTATTTCCATCAAAGAGTGATTTATACATAGAATAACATATCATAGCAATGTAGAATGTAAACATACATTAAAGAACAAACAATGTATGTATATAAGTCATTGATAAAATAAAGAAAAAGAAACGAACAAAAAAAACACGAAATATTATGACAAAACATAAATATGTATGAGGAATATTAATAAATGACAATAAATAGAAGGTGCGAGTATTTCTTTAGTAAATAGCATTGCTGAAACTGCACCAAGGGTTCGTAAAACAAAGTGTTGATATTCTTTTTTTTGCAACTTGAAATCCGTGAATTGTCGTTGTGGTATGAATAAATAATGTAAATATAACAACGGTGTTGATTGGTAGATTATTCATTAAGCGACCAATAAAACATCACATGTAATATATATTTTGCTTTTTTTATTCAAGTCATAACAATTTGAATGATTTCATGTAAATTGTAATGATATAGCATAACACAAACCACATTTTATTTCAAAACATCTAGAAATACACAATGTACAAGAATTATGGTTTAATATTAATTAATAGTGACATTTTTTGTTCGCAGATTTAACTCAGTAGTCCAGTAAACAGTCGTGCTCTAGAAAAAATCCTTTAACTTCCATGGCAGCCCCCATACAGCGTTGTAGCCACACTAAGACACGGCGAGGTAGTTGCCTCGGCTAAAATTTACAGAGCAATAAAAATTAAGTTGTTCAATTAATTCCAGCTTATAAACATTCATTCGATTCTGTTATAATGATCGAATGGAACGCATTAAAATGTACTGTATAGCAGAGAAAATATCAATGTTCGTATATGAATTAAGTATTGTGTAAATATATGTTACAAAACTGCCATATATAACGTCCTTAATTATGATAATTTTGGGTTCAAACATGGTTTATGAGGCCTTATTTAGAATGTATGCGGCAACTTAATAAATCATCCTATTTTAACATTACAGTATATCCGAAGTTTTTATTTTACTTCTACTTTATACTCCCGACCAGTCAATACTGACTATATATTACTGGGAGGCGCTTTGTCAGGAAAAAATAGTGTTTATTTATAGTGTTAAAGCCCCATTAGCTTTTTTAATATTAAAATTCAAGTAGGTTTTATTTTACCTAGAAAATTGTGTTATCAGTGAAATTGACTTTCAATAAAAACATTCTGAAATTTTCTTTTTAATCACTAAGTGTATGCAAAAAAAAAAAAGCATCTGACATGCGATGTGGCTAAAGAAAGGCATTTTGTAAATGTTGTTTTAGAGCAAATGAAATACATTTCTTATATTCTACAATCATTTTATCTATTGTTCTGTATTACTAAATTCAAAAAGCTAATGCATGGGTCTTTAAATTAAGTACGTGCTTGTGTTAAAAGATAAAAGAGGTTCAAGGTTAAAAACAATCTGATATTTAAGCACATAGCGATGAGGCAAGAAATATTTATGACAATGTAGGCTATTAAGCATGTATATTAGTTTCTGCTTCTCTGAAACCACAAAACGTGTTTACTCGACGTCTCCGAACCCTGGATGTTTTTTTTTAATTCAGTCGATCCGTTATATTTTCATTCGTCACAGTCTTATACCTCACCCTAAATTTTTAGTGATATCGAGCCTTTGATTTTATTAGTGTCTGTCCTAGAACAAAACTTCAATAACAAGTTTCTTGTACGACATGCTTGTGATGCAATTTGTAAGTTTATGCATCGATTTTTATCGGTTTACTGAAGCTGGGTTTAATGGATTATCAGAGCATACTGGTATAATTTAGTTGCAGTTGTCCAATAGCAATGCATTTCCATGTTTTAAGGCCTCAAAATCAAACACAGAAATGGTGCCATCGTTGGTGTTGCTGATTTAAATTTAAATTTCTGACTAGTAATGTAATTTGTAGTAACGGCCAAACTTAGTGTTTGTTGGGTTGAATAACTCATTACCCTAAGATTAACATCTGATAAACACTGTCAATCCAAAAGTGGCAGATGTTTCACCCATACGGCCATAGACGTTTCACTCCTACTAGTTCTGGGTCCCATAACTAAATTGGTCTTTTTTATTTCGTCTTGTTGACCATTTTAGTTATGGAATTGTCCTCTTACAAAGTCAACAGCTTAAGACGCTTGTTCATGCGTCTATTCAATCAGATCAATTTACATGCTTTCCGGAATGCTACGGACTTAATCCAAAGCATTTACGAGGAAAATTTTGAAATTATGGGTAGTATGAAACATCGGCAAAATGTTTGTTAACTTTCGTCTGTTGATGGTATATTTTTGGTCATATTGATAGATTATACTATATTTCATCGAATTGTACACAAGTTTTACGGAAATTTGTGCGTTAAATAGGAAAATGAACGCGACTCAGATTGAGTCGTTTACCTGTTAGCTTTTAAAGAACAAGTGGCTTTGACGATGAACTGCAATGCAAACGTATCATCGTCAAAGCCCCTTCGACTACACTCCTACCTGATTAAAGATAAAGCTCTCAGCTTTTAGTTTTAGAAAATGCCGTTCATTCAAACGTGTGAACAAATGTCAGCATACGGAAAGCCATAAAATTGATAATTAAAATAATATTTATTATAGATTATATTAGGGAGTGATTTTGTTCTGAAAAATAATTTCTAAAACGTAAAAGAATGCCATAATTTACAATTTTACAGGGTGGCCTATATTCACAGTTGGTTGCTAACACAGGCTTGAGTTCATTCTTGATAAATATTCTTCTAAGTACTTGAAAGTTTTTCAAAGATTCAAGAAAAAGTGCCAATATTTTTTTAATTGAATTCTATAGCTCCAGACTAGGTTTTAATCCACAGGTTAAAATCACTGATTGAATGTGATGATCTGGCATCTTAATGTGCATCATTTATTCCACAGGTTATATAGAATTAGAAAAATGCTGATGTATTTGATTTGAATGCCTGAAATATGTCGGAATGTGATGAAGGTCCAAAGAGAAAGGTTTCAAGGGGAAGAAAGAGAGCATCATGTAATGAGACGAGAGAATCTCAAGGGACACAGTTGAAAACTGAAGTGTGTTTTAATTTATATTTATAGGTCAATAGTTTAACTGACTATGCTTGCATCTTATCCTAAATTTTCCTAAATAAGATTTTTGTAACTTGAGGCATAAAAAATTGTTTTTTTCTGGTTACCTGACCTAATTTACCCTATTTTTCCACATGACCCTAGCCTTTTTTATTAGGCTTGAAGAACAGTACATCCACTCACTCTTTTCTTTTTACCTTTCAACACACTTTCAAGAACAAACTAAATTCCCTTAACTACCCTATTTTTAATTAGCATGTAACCTAAAGCTGTTTCAATAAAAGTATTTTGTAGTGTCAGAAATAATATTAAGTTGTTAATATTTTAAAAATGATACCAAAACATCTTTTGTTCCCATCTATAATAGAATATAAACAATAAAGTACTTGTTTATAAGCAATTTATCCTTGAATATTTCATTGTTCAATTTGTTGTTTGTGTTTGTAGAGAAGAACCCTTAGGTCAAGTGATAGATCCAAGGATGAGGAAAAGTCAAAGGATGAAGAAGATAATTTTCTTACCTCCAATCTGGAGAGCTTCCATGCAAAAGAGTTCACTGCATCAACTCCTATGGTATGATAAAATGTATTGGTAGTTACAATTTAGTATTTTTTTTCTGCTGTAATTTATTGTTTATAATTGATCATTGAAATTTCTGTGTCTACCTTATTGATGTTTTGCTATATTTTGTACATTGACTATTGGGCATGATCTTTTATAGTTTCATCTTGCTGGAGTGCATTTTAAAACGAGCTTTTTCAGTCGAGTTTAATGTTGAACCAATAGCATGGGTAGGACCACTGACCTCCCAGAAGCTAGCTAGATGGGTGGCCTCTCAACATGTGAAAATTCATCTGGGGTGTGATTCAATCTCAGAGCCGCAAGGGGCTAGTGATAACTAGTCACAGACAGACCACAGTCACTGACCTAGGAAGCCATTACTCAAATTCAATGCATCTTATGTATTTATTGTATTATATTGTAATTTAGAACTGTAGATCTGTTTATATGACTGAGTGGTCATTCTTAAAATCTTTTGATATTACAGGGTAAGAGAAGAAGACGATATTCAGCTCTGAATGATTCCCTGAATAAAAGTGATTCATTATTAGCAGATTTAGATATTGATGCTCTAACATCGCAAGCTTTGTCACAAAAAAATAAATTAGAATTTGGTAATGGTTCTAGCAATGTAAGTAAAAGTGGTGCTAAAGTTAAATCGGAGAATAACGAGTTTGTTGACCCTCCGAAGGATAGTAAGGAAGTAGATTGTGCTAACATGTCTTCATTGAATGACTCCAGTGTTGTGTCTAGTCTTACAGAATCTCAGTATTTTGTGCCGAAGTTTGGTCATTACAAACCTACTCAACAATGTGTTAGAAAAGAAGTTATTGTAGATAATAGTTTAAATATTACTTGTGGTAGAAATGATACTCTCGGCTTGTCATTTAGTACACAGGATGATACTAGACATACACAAACTGTTGAAATATTGGAAGTATCATTACATGACAATATCAATGGTGCAAAGACAGCTTCCCATTGTTCTGATTTGAAATCTCAAGCAAGTAGTAGTAAGAACATCACATCAATTGATAGAACCAAGGACTCTTCACAAGTTTCACTGCCTGACACTGCTGGTCCAATGTCAGATACAACACAGTTGAAAGAACATGATGGGTTCAAATACAAATGTACGCCATACAGACTTAACACTCAAGATTTAAATACAGGTACTCCAAGTCAAACACAGACGCAAGGTGTGCTCATGGCAGGGACGCAATATAAAAGCTATTTCTATGATTCTATACATTCACAAAGTCAGTTTATTTCATGTGATAAGCCATGTGATACTTCTCAGGTACCAAGTTCTGCTATGTATAACATGACAGGTGTTCTTATTGATACTCAGAAGTATGAGCACGGAGCTAACACTTCAGGATGTGATCTTTTCGAAGACAGTCTTTCTGATGATACAAGTCTACCTCAAGTGGAACCTGGTGGTGAAGTATATCCATGTAAATCATTAAAGAGTGAAAGAGATGTTACGAGTCATACACAAAGCTTGAGCTGTGATGATTGTACTGGAAAGTCTCGATCGAGAAGACAATCTTTCGACGATGATCTAGACAGTATGATACAAGAATCTCAGAGTCTAAGAGAAAAGATGCGGAAATCAAAGAAATCAACCATATCGATATCCGATAAGAAATGTGAAAATAAAACTATGGCTGGAAATAGTAAAGCTGTTGCTGAGAAATCGCAGTCTCTTCAAATTGAAGAGAGTACCGGTAAAAGGAATACCACTTCTAAACTTAACATGGAAAAAACAAATGATTTGTGTAAAGATAAATCAGATAAAGAACAGAAGACAAGCAAACTGTCCTGTGTCAAAGGTAATACTGTGAGCATGATGGAAACCAGTCTTGGTGCAGTTCGTGTAGGGTCTGGTACCCTGCAAGAAAAAAATGAACTAGGAAATTTGACAGTTAGTAAGATGAAGACTGAACTGGGAACCAATGTTCTTAATACTCGAGTAGGGTCTGGTACCCTGCAAGAAAAAAGTGAACTAGGAAATTTGACAGATAGTAAGATGAAGACTGAACTGGAAACCAAAGTTCTTAATACTCCAGTAGGGGCTGGTACTCTGCAGGAAAAAATTAAGAAGAGATTACAGGTACATCTGTACTGATACATTCTTTTTCATTAATTATGTTGTTTATTTTACAGTTTAATAAATAGTGATTACTTTTTAGTTTTAAGATAAAATATTATTTCTGTTAAAGCTGTTAAAGCTTTTTTAATGTATTATTTTTACTTATTTGTAAGTATTAATGATTAGATTTTTTAAAGAATTATGATCAGTAGACTAGAATTCAAGCTTCAACTCACAGAACATGGTAACATTTGGACATCTTATCATGGCTTTCTGACTTGTTGACAATTTTTGTTTGATATTAATACTGTAATGAAATGGGCTTACAGATTGAGGTTACTTCCAATTATTTGCATTCATTAGTTGCATTCATTGCTAATTTTTGCTAATAATTACCAATAGCCAGGGCCATTTGGCAACTTGACAGCTTTAATTTAGACCCCAGAAAATACCGATCTTCCGTAAGCTGGTTATACAGATTCCTAACATGTGAAATTTGGTGGTGATGGGCTAGTAGTGATTACATATCAGTGTCCATATGTTATTATATAGATGGCTTCTTGCAGGATAATGTTGGACGTAGAACCCATCTCGGTCCCGGTGTACTCATGGAGCAGTTGAGAGAACAGGTGCTTGAAAGAGTAGAATTGGAAGCTGCCATTATGAAACAACAGACCTTTGATGATATTGGACCATTTTATGGACTGCCTACGAAAGTGAAGCATTTGTTCGAAAATTATCGTGGTATCAAGACTTTATATGGTGAGATTTTCAGTTTTAATAGGTTTAAAGCAGTTTTCAATGATGTTTCACATTCAATTACATACTTTGGTTGTTTAACCTTACAAGTTTTCCTGGACTGCTATTATAAGGAGTACTAGCTTACCCTTCCACGACCACTAGGAGTTGGCCACTTCTCCACATGTGGAGGGAAACCTTAATTTTATATGTGGAGAAGTTAATCCTAAAATCTAGGTCTTATCGCTAATAAAACGAGTCGTGCTTGTCATGAAGTATGCCATTATATAAGCTAGTCTGATTTTGATTACTAATTTTGTTATTAAAATTTTATTACAATGTACAATTATTCTGCTAGAATATAAAGTTGTCAGACAAGTTTTAGTTTGCCAATGTGAAGTATACACATTGTAAGTTTATTTGTGAAGCTGTCAAGCTAGCTTATGACAGGTTGGTGGTTTCAACTCAGATGTATTCCAGGGGCCTTCCTCCACTATCTAAACTGGAAGCCACCAAATGAGCCTGGCTGCGATGTTAAACCTGAGAAAATGAAATTAAATTGTTTCAGATTGGCAGGATGAATGTCTGAAGCTTAAAGCCGTACAGCAGAGAGCAAACCTGATTTACTCTCTACCAACTAGTGGTGGTAAAACACTTGTTGCCGAAATCCTCATATTACGAGAAATCCTCTGTCATAAAAGAGATGCTCTTCTTATTCTTCCATTTGTATCGATCGTTCAGGAAAAGGTTTGTAATTTAGGAATTCTCTTCTTTTTTGCTTCCGTGGGTTTAACTCCCTTGTACAATGATATATCAGTTATTTACCGTTACCCATTCATTTAGCATAATTTCCTGGACTGTATTCTAACCAGTACAAACTCACCCCTTCACAAGGGGCCCGAAACTTCAGTCACCACATACGGTGGAAAATCAACGTATTCGTAAAATTTTCATGGAAAGGTATTACTTACTGATACGGTGATTTGAACCAAGATCTACAGGTTTCAAGTACAGAGCGTAATCCACTGTAACAAGACTGTGGCCCTTAATTTTCTAATAGGGTTGTTACTGGACAGGGCCCTCATTTGACGTTTTTTGGGGCCGAAATTCGGCCACATTCCCCTCCTAGAATAATATACTTTTTTCCCCTATTTTTGATAAAAAATTCCCCATTTTTTGGCTTAAATGGTTGATATGAAGTTATTAACCTATGGTTAATTGTATATTAATTTATGTAATGTATTTAAATACAGCAATTTTAAGCTTAAAATGCTTATTGCAGGGTTATAAGGCAGTTAAAAAAAATCCCTGAAATTCCCCTCTTTCCTCAAAATGACGCGAAATTCCCCTACCTGAGGGCCCCGGGCCCCTACCCCTAAAGTGCAGCTAGGGCCCTGCTGGAGCAATTTAATGTTGTATAATATATGTCTGTCAGTAAACTCAGAAAGGAGTAAAAAAATAAATATCTAGCAACAAACAAATTTTTTTTCACCTTATTGCACAACAATGGAATTAATCATTAGTTGTTACATTTACATGTAAATCCTGACTTATGATTATACTGTTGCTTTTCTGAATGTATAAATCTGTATGTATTATATTTGTTCACCAGGTGAGAAATATGTCACAGTTTGCCGTTGATCTCAACTTTTACGTTGAAGAGTATGCTGGCAGTAAGGGTAGATTTCCACCAATCAAAAGACGGAATAATAGATCCTTGTATATCGCAACAATTGAGAAAGCTCAGTCCATTGTTAACAGTTTGATTGAAAATGATAGGATGGATAGCCTTGGACTTGTCGTTATAGATGAGGTATGTACAATTAGAAACTTTTTAACGTAAAAAATGGTGTGTACATTTTTGTGCCCCCAGCATCAGTGATGTCGGGGCATATGGTGATTGTCCTGTTCTCAATCCACCTATTCAACCAAACTCACTTTGACCTTGACTTTGTTCAAATAGACTATTTCTTGACAAGCATGCCACCGTGGGTATATGCATTTATTGAATGCAGTGTCTTGTTTAATTTGTTATTGAATGATTTTTAATGTTGATCCTGCCACATACAACTGGCTTACAGAAGTTCAGTAGTTCTCTACCTTGCATCTACCTCCACTTTGAAGACTAGAAAATTGTGTTAAATACCCTGTTGTTGGTGCAACTTCAGGGAATGCTTGACACCAGTGAATGTCAAATGTTATTAGCACTAAGACTGTGTATTTATTTCACAGCTTCATATGCTGGGTGAAGGTGGTAGTCGAGGATCTACCCTGGAATCTACTTTAATGAAGATTTTACACGCATCAAGTAAGATTTTTAAATTTGTCTGGTTCATCTAAATGTTTTATAGTAATGGGCAGCATTACAGGTATTGTGAAATGAGTATTGCTGATGCCAGTATCAATTAGAAATTGATCCAAAACATATTCTTCTTCTTATGAAATAACAGTCATTGGAACATTGTCTTCACTTAACTTTGATCTTGATTTCAATGCTTGTTTTGCTAGCATGCTTACAAAAGGTCTATGGTTCTACTTAGGTGAATGCCTTGGGGCGTACTCCCTTGTTCTAGCTGGAAAATGCCTTGCTTGTATGTGAGAAACAGTTTATTGTTTCATACTTTGCCTCCTTTCCCTGTGTGAAAATTCTTTGAAATCATGCAATTTTAAAAAAAAATCCAATTTACTACGTGAAATTTCATTCCACTACATTGGTTTCAGGTGAGAATTTTTTTTCCTGAAAGAGGCTTCAACACAGCTATTTCATGCCCATATTATGGGCTGGGGCGCCTTCAAAATCATAAAGAAAACCCCTGTTTGTAGAGTAGACTTGTCACATTAACATGTATTCATTGAAGTGTGTTTTATATTTACAGGTCCAACTCATATTATAGGAATGAGTGCTACATTAAACAATATTGAAGATCTTAGGAAGTTTCTTAATGCTGAAATCTACAGTAATGATTTCAGACCAGTATGTGTATTCTATAATTATAAAATTATTATGGAAAAGATTATTAGAAACATTTATTGCTTGTTTTAAATTTCTGACATGATCTGTTAGGTACCGGTATGTGTATATGAACCATATCTCTAGTACCCATATTTGTTCAAGTTCTCTCGGTTGATCGGTAACACACTGGACTACTTATCGGAAGGTCTTGAGTTCAGCATTCTGTTATTTCAGGGACACTTTTTAAACAGTGTCCCCATCCCAACTACTGGGCCCAGTACTGTGTTAAGATAATCACAGACTCGCCTCCGTGGTTGAGTGGTTAAGGTAGCTGACTTGAAATCACTGTAACCTCTCACTGATATAGGGTCGTGGGTTAGAGTTCAGCTACCGACCATGTCTCTTTATGTTAGAAAGTAGGCAGTTACTTATGGAGGATGGGAGTCTAGTACTGGTTCTTCCCAGGAATGATGGTTAGGTGAACTGTCCACCTAATATGACTCTGACTGTTGAAAAGGGGCGTAAAACTCAAACAAACAAATAAGTTAGTCAAAGGATAACAGGTGTATTAATGCTTTTCACCGGGCATGATAAGAACTGGGAATAACTACTTGAAAAGAGTTGGAATATGAATGTATCTTTTTATTCCTGTGAAAAACAACAACACAATTTTATTTTGGAAATATTTGTAAGATTCAAATCTTAAATTTCTTTGTATGTTTTGTTGTTAGAAATTTTATCTTCACAAATTTGTCTACTACCATTTCATTCTATTTTCAGGTTACCTTGACAGAATATGTAAAACTATCTGATAGTATTTATAAAGTTGACGCCAAAGCATTGTGTCCAGATGATCAATTTGTACATGATCGTATTGTGTGTTTCCAGGTATGTGTATACATGTAGCACATATTTAATATAACCAATGCATGCTTTAAAGCAAAGTCTCACTTTTTGTTGTGACTTGTATGATAATAAATAATAATAAAGAATTTATTTATCGAGACAACACAGTTAGGCATAGACCAAATCATCTCTGTGAATCTCTCAAAATGTAACAAATTTCATTCATGCGACAATATTTACAATTAGATATGACACAAATATATAAAATCGCAATTACAAAAGTTACAAAATAGTATTGGAACTTATGATACTTTATTACTTTGTAACATTTTCCTGTAAGAAGTATTTATTTAGATGTGCATAAATAGATTATTAAGGCACAAATATCTATTTTCTGAAACCACTTTTTTTCGTAAATAAAAATGAAGTCAAGTAGCAAACATTTATTGCCAGGTCATAAAGACTTGGTATAAAATTCTCTGGTTAGTGCTAATTGATAAAGTTAAAATTGAAGCTAAAATTCTGAATACCTTTAGTATCATTTAAATTTTAGAATATATGACAACCTGCTAGATAATATGTACAATGGATAATGATGTGACATACAATTTTGAATATTTTGTGTTGAACTTGATTTGTGAAGAACATAAAGCATTGTGTATTAGCAATTAAATGTGTATGGTCTAGATTTTTTTATTATTTTAGATTTTTTTTTAATTCAGTTCAATTTTTTTTATATATTTCAGTACCCACCAGACATGAACAAAGTCGATCCGGATCACCTACTTGGTTTAGCGTTAGAAGTCATACCAGATAACTCATGTCTAGTTTTCTGTCCTACCAAGAAAAACTGCGAAAATGTTGCACTTATGATGTGTAAACTTATGTCTAAATACAAGAGGTAATGTATTATGTTGATAGAAAATATTTTCATTGGGGTTTTATGTCACTTCAACAGCCCGGGTCATTTAACAACTTTCCCGCTTTATCAGCGGAGTGTAACACCTATGTAGAACCATGGACGTTCCATAACCCAGCTAGACAGCATCCTTACATGTGTAATTTGGTCTCTGGTGGGTTTCATACTCACAGCTTTCAGGGGCTGATGATTAGAAGCCAGGGACCAGTTAAAATTGAAAATGAGTGCGTAAAACAAATGCATTCTTACAATGTTACAAACTTTGACATGTACTTGATATAGCCTCCTGTTACGAAGGATTGGGAATCTACTGGTTCTTCCCAGGAATGATGATTAGGTGAACTGTCCGCCTCATAAATTATGACCCAGACTGTTAAAAAGGGGCGTAAAACTCAATTGAACAAACAAAAGTCTCCTGTAATTATGAACTTATTTAAAGAAAAAAAATTCATTTTGATTTCAACGCTTTGAGTACATACCATGTATAGTATACAATTCAATGAGTCGAAATATCTTGCACCACTTACAGGTGCTCTGGTGAAACTTCTCATCTGAACATGTTCCGACCAAAGTACCTCCACACAAGTTAAATGGTAAATAGTAGGGGCAATGCTCACAAAATAAAATTTGTGCATTTCTTCATGAATAAAAATTAATGGTGAATGTTATCTAATGATTGATATTTTATCTTCTGGTACATATAGGGAATTATCGGAAGTGAAGAAATCTGAACGTAAACAGTTGTTGAAGGAACTGTACAATGATTCTGAGGGTAAAATGTGTCCTGTGTTACAGTACACTCTGTATTATGGTGTCGGGTACCATCACAGTGGTTTAACATCAGATGAAAGAAAACTGATAGAGGAAGCATACAGTAATGGTACCCTGTGTTTATTGACTTGTACTTCCACTCTGGCTGCCGGTGTGAACCTTCCTGCTAAAAGGTAAGCTTACCGGTATATCTCAGGGTTTGTAATATTCAGGATTATTCCGGAAATCTGAATTTAAAGACCCAAGGACACTTTTGAGATTCATGTAAATTTTCAGACATTCTATGTAATTTTTAGGACATAACTTGTTTGAAACTAATTAACTTTGATATTTTTAATATATTTCATTATTTCTATAGATATATGGTCAAGTCTTTTCAATTTTATGAATCTTCGCAAATGTTTTGAAAGGGAAAAATAAGCAATACATTTCAACCCCTAGACATTAAATTTTCAACCCCTTAAGTATGACAAATTTATGCTTAGGCAGAATTAAGAATTTTGTCTTGTTACATCCCCTGACTTCGTTTTAACTTAGGGGATTTACTGGTTTATAGGAATTTGGTTTTACTTGTTAAAATTGAAGTTTGCTATTCCTTATCGTGCATAATGTTTCTTAAGTTTCTACCAGTTATGTTCTGCAATTCTTTCCAGAATGTCAACAAATCAGTAAAATTTTGAGTAAGATAAAACAATGACACTATTGTATGTTTCAAATATGTATGCACATATACCTAAGTAATTTTCTTCTTTTTTAATCGATCAGGATTGTGTACTGAATTGATTTTTTTATGCCCTTGTATCGATATTGTTTTTGGCCTCGTGAAAACCTCAACAAGAACTGAGCATTTTCAGGTCAATAGGTCAAAGGTCAAGGTTATGAGGGCATTGTGTTTTTTAAACACATCTTGTTTTTATATTTGTTCATAAAAAATGTGATCAATTAAAAGACAACAGTTGACTTGTTAACAATTTTTGCCGTATAACCAAATTGATCAATTTACACAATATTTTCAGAGTAATATTAAGAAGCCCCTATGTAGGTATGAGTTTTCTGTCTCGTAGTCAGTATAAACAGATGGTAGGACGTGCAGGACGAGCGGGTATTGATGATAGCGGGGAGTCTATCCTAATCTGTAAATCATCTGATAGGGAAAAGGTAATAGAAATGAGTACTTGAAATTCATTTCACTGCCATTGTGCGGTGTTACTTTTTTTATTGCTCATTCTTGTACAGTCGAAACTCATTATATCGAAATCGCTTATATCGAAATCCCGCTTATATCGAAGTAAAAATAAAGTCCCGATTTTTTCCCTTCTTATTACATATTAAAAAAACGCACGTATTTCGAATTCGCGGTTCTCGATATTTTTATATATCGAAGTAGATTTTCGGTCCGAACCAAATATTTCCAACTATAAAGTGACCATCTATGTCGAACCAATTACGTCGCCAACTTACAAAAGAAATGTTCGCACCTTTTCCGCAAACAAACACCTACAATTTAAAAGCGATATTTAATTATTGACAGCTGTATAAACATGTTAGTGTCCATTCTCACGATTATAAAACTGATACAAACTTTTCGTTGATGAAACAAATTATTATTAATGCTGCTATACGCTCATTTAAAACTATCTTATGCAGTATATAGCAAATTAAATGTATCGAAAGTACCCGTATAAGTACTGGTATAAATGCCGTATTCTTATAATCCGTTACAATACCGTACACTAAATAACACGATTACGTTATTATTACGACACATGGACTTTAGCTCTAAAATGTAAACACGGGTATCGAAATTCCTATATCGAAGTTCGTTTATATCGAAGTATTTTGGCAAGTCCCACGAACTTTGATATAACGAGTTTTGACTGTATTTTTTTCTTAACAGCCTTCAACTGTGTATGTCTCTATTCTTGTTCATTTCATGTAAAATAGTGATTGTTTCTTTACTGATCATATTTCTTAAGTTAATTTTTATGTCCCTAGCACCTAATGATGCTGGGGCTTCTAGTGATTTCCTTGTCTGTCTGCCCTTACAATGTTAAGTAGATTTTACCATTTCATCAAACAAGTCACCAGGGGCATATACATTTATTGAACACAATATCTTGTTTCTGTATTCATTTCATTTGAAAACAAGTTACATACAAAATGCAGTTTCATAAGGTTAATATAATTGCCGGTATTACGAATTATATTTTGAAGTAAATGCTTTAAGATAAATGCTACAGTGTAAGCGATACTATAAAAAATTCAATTTTCATTTTGCTTGATACTGTGGAATCATTAATTTTCGTTGGGTTCAATTTTCTTGGTTTTTACTAATAAGGCTATTTCATGGGGACATAAATTCGTGGAAATCGATTTTTGAAAAGAAATACCTTATCTCCGCATTTGAATTCGTTGGGATTTGATTTCGTGGATGAGTCGAACCACGAAATCCACGAAATTAAATCCCCAACGAAAATTAATGATTCCACAGTATTTTTTTCCTATGACAGGTTACCTCATTACTACAAGGACCGATTGAAAATTGTCACAGCAGTATATTGTATGATAATGGGAAAGGACTTCGAACTTTACTTCTGTCAACTATCGGACTAAAGGTGAATATGTGTTCATTTACATTCATGTATATCAGAATGTTTTCATTAAATATTCACCTTTGATCTAATTTCTCAATTTAGACTGGAAACCAGTCATAAAATTTTAACTTCCAGTTGTATTGTTTTATATTGACCAATGGAATGGTTTTAATTTTATGACTCAGTTACATGAGTTTTCAGACCATAGACACAAAATGTATACAATTGATGATTACTTTGTGATTGTAGATAACTTCAACTACTGATGATGTTTTCAAGTTTGTCGGACGATCTCTTGCGAAGATACAAGAGTCAGTCTTACAAACCGATGTTTTAGAAATGTGTAAAAACGCTCTACAAAAACTGATTGATATCGGCCTTGTTGTACAAGTTAAGTCCCCATCAGAAGATCCAGAGAAATCCTTGTGTTATAACCTTGAAGTAACAAGACTAGGGAAAGCAACATTTAAAGGTAGATTTACAATGAATGTCATTTAAAGGTAGATTTACAATGATTGTCATTTGCTAAATTTTCATGATAGTATTGTATACTCCTGTATCTCATTAATTTATGCAGTATTGTATACTCCTGTATCTCATTAATTTATGCAGTACAGTACAACCTCTACAGAGCAGCCCTCTCTTGAGCAACAACAGATTATCAGAATATCTGGTCAATAAAGATGAAAAATCACCAAACACGAAACATGATAACGATTAATTTATTATACATGTATATACGTTTCGCCGCATTGGCTTCTTCAGGATAATAAATAAATAAATCATAACAACGGAAATGATGTCGCGTCAACGTACAATGTGGCGCGATGTTGCCATAACATATTATGAACATGTAAAAAATGAAAAGCATACAAATAGAATTAATCACAAAATGAATTAATCACAATATGAAAATATCGGATCAATAAAGATTCAAAAAATCCTATGAAGTATATATATAAAATATATTTTTTCAGAATATCTGGTGTAATCCGAAATAAAATTTCAGTCCCAACATTTTCACAGTCATGACAAATTAAGTAGTATTTCTTGGCATGTTTGATGCCTGCGGCGGTTTGGTATGTGGCATGTTCTATAAGGTGGAAATATATCTCTGTCTGTTGAAACGACTGGGCATATTTTCATTGATTGATTTCAGGTCCTATAGACTCGGACTATGCTGTAATGTTGTATGAAGATTTGAAGAAAGCTGAAGAGCCACTTGTGATTACAACACATCTACATCTGTTGTATTTGGTTACACCGTATGATGTTGCGAAAGATATATCACCATCTTGGCTCATATACTTTGATCAGGTACTACATTCATTGCTAAATTCTATATGCCTCTGAGCATGCACATTGTGTACTAAATTGTTCTTTGAAACTAATACTTATGAACAGCTAAGAAGATTTAAATGTTTAAAAAATCCTTGTCACTGATTGGATAAGAAATTGGGGCTTGACTAAGGCAATCCTTAAAGGGGCATACCCTACAACTGACAAACATTCTGTGAAAGTGTAAAAATGTGCTAGCTGTATATGTAATACAATATATAATGGATAATTGCAGGAAGAAAATGAGTCATAAAATGACTAGTTTAGGTACTAGCCGCAAAAAAACCATAGCTATGAATAATAAATCACTTCCACCCAAAAATGGCCATGACAAAATGCATGTGTCACAAATACATATTTTTATGATTTTATTTTTAGTTGGATGAATTTTTGGCTGAAACTTTCTTCCTCGGCTTTTTTCTTTACAAGCTCCTAATTTATCATCATTTTGCCTTAATTCTAAATGCACCAAGTTGTAGGGTATGCCCCTTTAAGAATTTTTTTTTTTTAAATATTTTTATACTCATCTCCCAGTGCATGTCTTATTGGTGTTTTGTATAGAAAAAAGTTATCTAGGGCCTTTTTTGGTGAGTAGGTAGCATTGCCACAAACACATTTTTTTTAGGATGGCCTTATGTCTGTATGTATAGTTGGTGAATTCAGAGCTGTCAGTATTTTAGTATAACTGTACAGTTTAAGCTGCACCATATAGAAAGTTTAGATGCGTCAGCTGATTAATTAGATAAGCTTCTAATTGAATCATCTGTCATCAAAAGCATCATACAAATCTATATACAGTAAAACCCCTAAATACAGACCACCATTTCGATTGGGCCAAAATTCCGGTGTTCTGAGAAATCCGGATTTTAGAGAAATTTGGATAAATTTTTAAATAATTGGGCTTGAAAAATCATGGTTTTCTGAGAAATTTGGATAAATTTTGAAAATAATGGAACTTGAAAAATGATTTTTAGGGAGTCATTTTTTCAGGGGATTTACTGTTCAAGTATATTGAATGAGTAAATTCTTCATAGTATTTCTCATATGCCTCTACATAATATATTTGATTTTAATTCTATTTTATCTTAATACCTCTGATTTTATGCCCATGACATTAAATCAAGTGGGGCATATAGTGATTGCCTTGTTTGTCCATCCATACATGGTTAACTCAAGCTGCCGCTGGTGGCATTATGTGTTTATTGAATGCAGCTTTTTGTTTCAGCATCAATATTGCCTTGTTCGCAATTAAAGATGTGTGTATTATGTGTGCATCAGTTGTAAATGTCTGATACACAATGTCAGTGAATTAGACTAGACATCTTATTTTCTGTTTTACAGATAAGTCATCTAACTAGCTCAGAACTTAAAGTTGCCAGTCTTATAGGTGTACCAGAGTCTTACATTGCTAAACGTACATCTCAACTGAAAACAAAACAGGTTTGTTACACATTGTATTAAAAAAACAGTAAAACCTGTGAATAAATGCCACCCTTTGGAAAGATATAATGTGGTCTTTATTGACAGGTTTCTTTATCTGGAGGTCATTTTGTTGAAAATAATGTTGTTTTATATTCAAATTATGTACAGTCAAACCTGTGAACAAAGGCCACCTTTAGGAATGACAAAATGCGGTGTTTATCAACATGTGGCCAGTACTCAGAGGTCATTCTGTTCAAAATACTCCATAACAGTTTTTAAAAAGTGGTCTTTATTCACAGAGTGGCCTTCGTTTGGAGGTGGCTGCAAACTGATTGTATTACATTGTTACAACCTGCTGTTTGAATTACACCTGGACCAGACTTTGTGAGAAAGCTTACGGAAGGTCTGTGGATCCCCGTGGTCTCCCTCCACTGTTTGAATTGAAAATGTCGCTAGTTCAGTGGAATGAAGCGAAAAAAATGA
>OZ026841.1:3517135-3543412 GCA_964023205.1 Lutraria lutraria | reverse complement strand
TAACCAAATTATGTTGTTGTTGAGGTCGTTGCTCTAGAGAGGTTAAATTAATAGTTAAATAGTGAAGTGGGAAAAATCATACTGTTGTTGAAGGGAGGTCGTTGCTCTAGAGAGGTTAAATTAATAGTTAAATAGTGAAGTGGGAAAAATCATACTGTTGTTGTTGAGGTCGTTGCTCTAGAGAGGTTAAATTAATAGTTAAATAGTGAAGTGGGAAAAATCATACTGTTGTTGAAGGGAGGTCGTTGCTCTAGAGAGGTTAAATTAATAGTTAAATAGTGAAGTGGGAAAAATCATACTGTTGTTGTTGAGGTCGTTGCTCTAGAGAGGTTAAATTAATAGTTAAATAGTGAAGTGGGAAAAATCATACTGTTGTTGAAGGGAGGTCGTTGCTCTAGAGAGGTTAAATTAATAGTTAAATAGTGAAGTGGGAAAAATCATACTGTTGTTGAAGGGAGGTCGTTGCTCTAGAGAGGTTAAATTAATAGTTAAATAGTGAAGTGGGAAAAATCATACTGTTGTTGAAGGGACGTTGTTGCTCTAGAGAGGTTAAATTAATAGTTAAATAGTGAAGTGGGAAAAATCATACTGTTGTTGAAGGGAGGTCGTTGCTCTAGAGAGGTTAAATTAATAGTTAAATAGTGAAGTGGGAAAAATCATACTGTTGTTGAAGGGAGGTCGTTGCTCTAGAGAGGTTAAATTAATAGTTAAATAGTGAAGTGGGAAAAATCATACTGTTGTTGAAGGGACGTTGTTGCTCTAGAGAGGTTAAATTAATAGTTAAATAGTGAAGTGGGAAAAATCATACTGTTGTTGAAGGGAGGTCGTTGCTCTAGAGAGGTTAAATTAAAAGTTAAATAGTGAAGTGGGAAAAATCATACTGTTGTTGAAGGGACGTTGTTGCTCAAGAGAGGTTAAATTAATAGTTAAATAGTGAAGTGGGAAAAATCATACTGTTGTTGAAGGGAGGTCGTTGCTCTAGAGAGGTTAAATTAATAGTTAAATAGTGAAGTGGGAAAAATCATACTGTTGTTGAAGGGAGGTCGTTGCTCTAGAGAGGTTAAATTAATAGTTAAATAGTGAAGTGGGAAAAATCATACTGTTGTTGAAGGGAGGTCGTTGCTCTAGAGAGGTTAAATTAATAGTTAAATAGTGAAGTGGGAAAAATCATACTGTTGTTGAAGGGACGTTGTTGCTCTAGAGAGGTTAAATTAATAGTTAAATAGTGAAGTGGGAAAAATCATACTGTTGTTGAAGGGAGGTCGTTGCTCTAGAGAGGTTAAATTAATAGTTAAATAGTGAAGTGGGAAAAATCATACTGTTGTTGAAGGGAGGTCGTTGCTCTAGAGAGGTTAAATTAATAGTTAAATAGTGAAGTGGGAAAAATCATACTGTTGTTGAAGGGACGTTGTTGCTCAAGAGAGGTTAAATTAATAGTTAAATAGTGAAGTGGGAAAAATCATACTGTTGTTGAAGGGAGGTCGTTGCTCTAGAGAGGTTAAATTAATAGTTAAATAGTGAAGTGGGAAAAATCATACTGTTGTTGAAGGGAGGTCGTTGCTCTAGAGAGGTTAAATTAATAGTTAAATAGTGAAGTGGGAAAAATCATACTGTTGTTGAAGGGAGGTCGTTGCTCTAGAGAGGTTAAATTAATAGTTAAATAGTGAAGTGGGAAAAATCATACTGTTGTTGAAGGGACGTTGTTGCTCTAGAGAGGTTAAATTAATAGTTAAATAGTGAAGTGGGAAAAATCATACTGTTGTTGAAGGGAGGTCGTTGCTCTAGAGAGGTTAAATTAATAGTTAAATAGTGAAGTGGGAAAAATCATACTGTTGTTGAAGGGAGGTCGTTGCTCTAGAGAGGTTAAATTAATAGTTAAATAGTGAAGTGGGAAAAATCATACTGTTGTTGAAGGGAGGTCGTTGCTCAAGAGAGGGATACTCTTGAGAGGTTGTTCTGTATACTGTGAACATAAAAGTGGTATCAAGACGTCTTCAGATTTAATTCCATTTTGACTAAGTTCTTGTTTGTATACTTCTAGGGTCGAGCTAGACTAATGTTCACGGCAGGATATCAGTCTCTGAGTGCAGTAGCCTCATCAAATCCTGCAGACCTTGTCAAGAATATACAGTTTATGCCTGGAAAAATAGCCAAGCAAATTATTGCCTCAGCTAAGGTATGTTAAATTCTTTGTAAAGTCAAACTTGTGTTAGAGGCCACCTACAAATAAAGGCCAACCAGTGAATAAAGGCCAGTCTTTTAAAAATTGCCATTGATTATTTAAAAACAAAACGACTCCTGAATAAAGGCCACCTGTCAATTTAGGCCACATTTTGTCTTTCCCAAGAGCAGCCTTTGTTTACATGTTTGACTGTATTATGATAGTATTTTGTTTATTAACTACATTACTGCTATGTAAACAAACCTGTGATTTGATGATGGCTGTATGTGGTTATGTCATATTTTTAAGAAAA
The DNA here is from genome assembly GCA_964023205.1 of Lutraria lutraria. Taxonomy (NCBI): domain Eukaryota; kingdom Metazoa; phylum Mollusca; class Bivalvia; order Venerida; family Mactridae; genus Lutraria; species Lutraria lutraria. The sequence continues at coordinate 3,540,938 of OZ026841.1, read as the reverse complement.
GGGGGTATATTGCTTTTCACATGTTGGTCCGTCCATCATTTAGTCCAACCTTAAACAAACCTTGTCCGGGCAATAACTATTTGACCTAAGCTCCTCAGATATGGTTGGGAGGTTGGTCATCACATGTAGATGACCCCTATCGACTTTGAGTCAAAGGTCAAGGTCATTCTATCCAGTTGGCCTTTAGGGGGTGTCCGTGTTTCACGAACACTTGTTTACCTTTTTGTTGATCAATAAAATCATTTAAGTTCATGTTGTCATTTCAGCTGTTATTGAATGAGAAAGCTGAAGCTATGATGGAAGAAGTGGAAGCTTTAGTTCGGGTACCGGATGATCATAAGGGAACCAGACCTTTAGTCAATGATACAACACCTGCTCTTGTTAGTCCTGTCATCCCACAATCATGAGGGAACCAGACTATTGTCTTATAATACAACACATGTAATCTGACAGTGATGAGGGAACCAGACTATTGTCTAATGTTACAACACATGTTATCTGACAATGATGAGGGAACCAGACTATTGTCTAATGTTACAACACATGTTATCTGACAATGATGAGGGAACCAGACTATTGTCTAATGTTACAACACATGTTATCTGACAATGATGAGGGAACCAGACTATTGTCTAATGTTACAACACATGTTATCTGACAATGATGAGGGAACCAGATTATTGTCTAATGTTACAACACATGTTATCTGACAGTGATGAGGGAACCAGACTATTGTCTAATGTTACAACACATGTTATCTGACAATGATGAGGGAACCAGACTATTGTCTAATGATACAACACATGTTATCTGACAATGATGAGGGAACCAGACTATTGTCTAATGATACAACACATGTTATCTGACAATGATGAGGGAACCAGACTATTGTCTAATGTTACAACACATGTTATCTGACAATGATGAGGGAACCAGACTATTGTCTTATAATACAACACATGTAATCTGACAATGATGAGGGAACCAGACTATTGTCTAATGTTACAACACATGTTATCTGACAATGATGAGGGAACCAGACTATTGTCTAATGATACAACACATGTTATCTGACAATGATGAGGGAACCAGACTATTGTCTAATGTTACAACACATGTTATCTGACAATGATGAGGGAACCAGACTATTGTCTTATAATACAACACATGTAATCTGACAATGATGAGGGAACCAGACTATTGTCTAATGTTACAACACATGTTATCTGACAATGATGAGGGAACCAGACTATTGTCTAATGATACAACAAGTGTAATCTGAAATGAGGTAACCAGACCATTGGTTGATGGTGTAACACCTACAATCTCACAAATTTGTGGGAATGTTGATACTATTTTTAGAGTGCTTTCTAGTAATATTTTGCAATAAGAGTGTTCACATTCATCTACCTCTTCAGGTTACATCGTCACAGTCCCACTTGACTATGTGATGGGTGGCTGCTGGTCAGAAAAAAAGAGAATGTTTAGAAAAGAAAGCGTGTTACAGTTAATAAAAAGTAGTAGATTAAGTTTGTACCCGGCTGCATTTTCATGTGACACAGATTTGGGCATACATTAAATGAGTGCTCTTCTCTGAGCTGTTGTTTGTTAGTTGCCATATCTGATAATTATGGTAGCATTGTAGAATTTTGTGTAAAATTATGAAACTGCAAATTAGGCGAATATTGGACTCAATGAAATTGATGGAAAAATTCAATGATTTTTTTCAGAATGATCACTATATTATTGATCTTTATTGTAATTTATTGCTTTTTGTTGTGTATATTTGTGGGTTACATTATATTATAGATAAAAAATGTGATATTAAGCTTTGATTTCATATCTTATATCGAATTGAATAGTTTTTGTTACTTGGTTTAAAAATTTGTGTCATAGATTATGTATTAGGAATTCAAGATGCATGATGTTATTACAGAACTTTGTTGACACATTTTACGAGACTGTAATAGTATAAGAGTAGCTTAGCAATTGTTTATAAAGAACGCAACATCTAATACAAACAATTGTTTTTGTGGTTTGTTTGTTTGAGTTTTACGCCCTTTTTCAACAGTCAGACTCATATGAGGCAGACAGTTCACCTAACCATCGTTCCTGGACAGAACCTGTACTAGACTCTCATCCTCTGTAAGCAACTGCCTGCTTTCTCAATTTAGAGACGGTCGATAGCTGGGTTCGAACACACAACCCTCTATCAGTGAGAGGTTTGAAGTCAGTGACCTTAACCACTCAACCACAGAGGCAGGTCTGTTTTCGTGGTAGTTATTTGTTTTTTTCTTTTTTTACTAAGGTTCAAGGTTGAAACAATGCCAATTTCACATGCCAGGAAGCTGTCAATCTAGCTAATGGAAGTTTGGTGATTTTCTACCCAGAAAAAGCGTTAGGTCTTCATTGTTAAAGCTTGACAAATCAACAGTTAACACTTGACAGTTTGTGCAAAGTAATAAACCCTGTATGAAAATAACAGCTGGCAATGAAACCCATCTAACAAGCATAAGAAATATTATTCAACATTTATTATATAATAAGCATCATACACACCTATTAAAAGGTTTTTGATAATGTAAATATATATATATAAAAGAAAAATGACATTACGAAAGACTTTTACATTAACAGTATTCCCTCTTAAAAAACACTACGACCATCATATTCACTAAAGGTTACGCCAAGAGAAATTTCCACTAAACAATATTCAGAGATGAAAAATTGGGTACAAAAATATACGCAATTAACAAAATTAAGTGTAATTCATTCATACTTAATTGAGAAATAGTGTTCATCAACATACAATACAAGCTTCATCAGTAGTACATACAAATAGCTTGACTCAGAATAATAGTCTATTATTTTAACAAATACAATGTACTAACCGATATCTGTTTGGGATAAAATGAAGGTTTTAAGAACTTTTCGTACAATTTAGCATGGAAGAAAAGAAAGTCAATTTTGACTAATATGCAATACAAAAACATTATCTACCATACTGTGGAATCATTAATTTTCGTTGGGGATTTAATATCGTGGATTTCGTGAATCGACTTATCCACGAAATCAAATCCCCACGAATTCAAATGCGGAGATAAGGCATTTCTTTTCAAAAATCAAAATCCACAAATTTATGTCCCCACGAAATAGCCATTTTAGTAAAAACCACGAAAATTGAACCCAACGAAAATTAATGATTCCACAGTATATAAGGTTTTGTGTACAGTGTGGAGAACCTAGATTGAAATGGTTTAGAAATTTCACTTAATACTTTCAAGCTAAAATGGACCCAGGTTTAACTATCATTGTGGAGTAGACATTAACCTGATAAAAATTATATGAAATTATGTTAGTGTGCGTGAATAAAACTGAGTGAGCTTCAGCTAGGATGGTACCCTCTACTAATCCTAAATGAAACTGTAACAAAGATGTCTATCATCTCAGACCTTACCCATTTATAACAGACAGCCATGTTCACAAATCATAGAAATGTGTGTCAATCATGCATACATGCAGACCTTAATTTTATTGTGAAAACAACAAATGATTGCACAAAACCAAACTTAAATATCTTTAGCTAACAGTGAAAGGTAGCTGCTCTTTGAAAAACAAAGATTCTAATGCAATCAAAATACAGTAAAACCTGTGTTAGCGGCCACCTTGTTAAAGTCACCCTGTGAATAAAAGCCATCTATCAAGAGAGGCCACATTATGTCTTTCTCAAAGGGTGGCCTTTATTCAAAGGACTGACTGTAAGTGAAACCATTTAATCTAGAGGTTTGATTGCACAAACACACGAATGGAGTAAATAAACACAGCTCATCCAACCAAAAATATCATTTTTGAGCAGATCTGATAGGATTTGAACACTTAATGTTTAAGAACAAGTATGAGAGAGATCCTCTGAATTGGGGCGGGGGGGGGGGGGGGAGTAAATCACACCCCTGTAAAAGTTGGTCAAGATGATTTACCCAGATTTTGAGTTCTATGAAATTGACTCACACATTGTTTTCTTGGACCACTTTGCCTGTCTGGAGGTAGGTTTAGAAACTAGACAAAATGCCCCTGCTGAGAGCTAAGTCAAAAAGGGGCAGTAACTCCTGCAAAAATCTTTGGATTTTATCTTGGCCTTTATTTTATTATTATACACCTTCATGTAAAATATTGAACCAATCCATGAAATATTTATTGAGTTATCGCACGGAAATCAAACTTGGACGAGCGGACAGGGGTAACATTTTATGCTCTACCGCCATTTTGAATGGCGCGGGCATAAAAAATGATATAATCATACCTATTTTAGTAAGACCAATACCTATACACCCTATAGATTAGTCATATAAAAGATTGTACATCTATAAAATTAAAAGTAAAATTTTACAAGAAATCTAAGGCAAATAAAAAAGATTTCAATATTACCCTGCTATGAGAGTATGGTAACACAAGTGTACATGGTATGAAAAACGAACTATAAAACTATTTTGGTCTTAAAAATTAATCCATTGATTCACCACAAAAATGAAACTTACATCTTATATGAAGTGCTATCTATTTTTATGTAATAACTTACACAACTGATAAATTTTAATAACAAAGTCAATTGAGCAATTTCATGCAGTTTTGGATATTTGGTGTATTTTTTCCCAATGACAAATGGAGTAGTATTCAGAAACAAGCTGGCAAAAAATAAAACATCATTAAATGAAAATGTTTTAATCAATTGGGTGCATCAGTGAAGAACTCATCCAGACTTAAATGAGTATAATCACAGGATCATATCAGATTCAGAACAATTCAGTCGAAAATTCATCTTTGGTGTTTGAATATTTGTTGAAATTCATAAAATTAGGGAAAACTTTACTTCTTTGGATGGGAAATACCCTAATATTAGGTAAGTAATGCCTAGTCAACATGAATGATAGTATTAATTAAATGCAAACAAATTATGAGTTGACCATACATTGAAGTAATGAACATTTTTACATACATAAAGACAACATAGAGAAAACAACAGATCAGTTTGAGGTAATATGAGGAATAGGATAAAACAGACTCTGAGGTTATAAAACTTGAAAACTCAAATCTTAATTTCATTCTCGATGTTTAATTACACGATCAGATCAAATAGGCTCACAGAAAAAAATGTATAAATAATATCATTATTATTTTTTACCCAAGCTATTTTGTTAACAAATAATGATAAAATATAAAATTTGAGACCAATCAGAATTTTTATAACCTCTGACCAAGAACAGAAGGACTAACTGTTGACATTTAGTGTACTATTTTAAGTACATGTTTAAACTGATAATAATGTGGTTCAACTATCAATTACACAATCTTTCAAGGATTTCAACATACAGTTGTTTGTATATGTGGTTAACGGAATACTTCATACCGAAGTTACTATTTTGTCGACATTCCTTAAATAAACATATGTTTAACATGGAAGAAATCAGTTACATTCATTAAAACTTTCTTAATTTTTTTTGGTACCAAAAAATATTACAAATCAATTCAATGAACAAAAATCAAGTAAAACATTCATATTAGTAAATGAAGAAGTTAATCAAAATATATAGTGTATAAAAAAGCATATTTCAAAATAAAATTGAACAATTTGACTAGAATTCATCTCCTTAGATAATTAATTGAATGCTAATCATGTATCATACTGAAATCAACATCAAAAAACCTTAAATTTAATCAATTTGTGAATTACTATAATATATTATTTATTTATCTATAAAATATATAAACTGTACAAGAGTACATTAAATACACCACATGTATGTGGTCGTAAGATAATTCAACAGACTTTGCAAATATTGATAATAAATGGCAACAGATGGCAACATAAACATTGACCTAGATCCAACACCTTGCTTCATATCTCATTAATGTGACTACAGCCGAATTTTGAGGTCAGTGAGTTTAAAAATAAAAGTTGAAATATAATGTACAAATACTAAATATTAACCCAGTTAATAAATTAGAAAGACCATATTAGGCACACAGTGTGATTCCCGATATTTTAAAAACAAATTAAACCTTGAAATTAGTAAAATAAGAAATATGACTCTTGAGAATTTGTACCAAAAGATCTTTTTTGCTATTACAATAGTAGGAAATTTTCTGACTCCTTAAATTATGAACAACCAAGGGTCATATCTGACCTCAACGTTTGACGTGTTATGAAAACTTAATGTAATACATTGAGACACCGAAGCATTACTGTACACCGTCATGAGAATGTTACTTCTTCTGAATATTTTATGTTAGAGATATCATTACTGAATTACAATGTATTAAATGATAATATACTTGACTATTCATTATGGTTGATAACATGAATCAACTATAAGCATACAAGATACAGCTACAGTCTGTGTAAAAATAATTATATTAAGATTTATTGAATTCCTGTACATACTCTACATGAATTAAAGCCCAGACATCAAATATTTGAATAGATTTACAACTGTAAAATAAAACAACAATTCAGAAGAACATGGACACATAATAATTCCATACTTTTGTATCATTTCAAAATCTTTTAAAATCGTGCTAAGTTGAATCATTTAGTTTTTTTATACTGTGAAGTAAAATACCTGTGTGAAAAAATAAAAAAATCCTAATAAACAAAATTTTCATTTTTTCCTAAAATTTGATGTGATGACAATCAAAACGTTGATGTAAGAGAAGTACACCAGTACAAGGCAAAATGCTGTAGTGAGGGGTGACAATACAATCTAAGTAAAAATCATATGCGGCCGACCATTTTTGCCAAACAAGAGGCCTTCAACCACATTGTTTCCATATTTAACTCAGTATGTATTAAAGAAAATCCTTCAGAGCAGATTAAATTGACCATTTCTTGAGCTATCTTTATTTTCCTCAGAAATAATTGCACTATCAGGACAGATAATTCCAGTCACATCCGGAAAATTGTCAGTTTTTGTCACCCCCATGTAATGGGTAAATCATGGAATAATTTTTGAAGTTAAGAAATAGAAATCAACCAGAAATTAAATGCAAAGTTGAGTATTTGAAGTCTATATAAATAACAAATTTATAAACCACAAGATACAAGAATCACAACCACTCACAGTGACATTAATACAGATAACTTTGACCGCAAAATTATTGTTTATAAATTAAAAGGAAAAAACATGGCACACACATTGAGAAGGAAGTCATTACTGTAAGCAAATACACTGTTAACTAAGTAGTATGCTTTTAATCTCTGGTAAAATTAAATATATTAATAATAAATTTCTACAAAATACATACACAATAAATACTTTTTTAAAGTAGCATCTAACATATCCTACATTTAGACATTGTAATATGTTTTGATTTTTAAGATAAAGTTTAAACAACTGAACGATTTTAAACAAATACAATGTTATATTTTATCAGCACTTGACAGTAACATGACAACAATAGACTAATTTATACATGACTAATATCATTCTAAGAAACGTCAAATTCTTCAATATTTAATTCATTATGTGGTTCACACATTTGTGCAGCAATAGTTGCCTGTTTGATGGCACGTCTATAAGGTGTACTGCGCTTCTTTCTATTGAAACGAACTTTAAATTCTTGAAGAAATGGATACAGATCAGTACATGATATATGCGACATAGTCGAAGACCCAAACCATGCCACTTGAGCAATCTGTCGAATCACAACAGCATTGTCTTTCTGACTAACATTAATGGTCATTATTCTACCAGGCCACCAAGGGAACCCTTTCACTTTCCCCCATACAATATCACCAGTGTGCAACTTTCGACCATCTGGAATGCTGCATTTTGAGACGCTGGTTGTGTGAATCTTCATCATTAATGGTTTAAATGCATCTACGTGTTCTTCACCAGGAGGTCCATCCTCGTAGTCGCTCTCAGAATCAGAAGCCGACTCCACTTCAGTGGAACATCCTTCGCTTCTATCTGACACTGATTTAGGGTCTTCATATGATATATATGCTGAATCTTCTGTGATCTCATACTCAGGATTTGAATCTAACGACCTTGAACGACTACGTAGTTTATATTCTTTACGAGAAGTCTTCTTGGTTGGTTTGCCTTTCTCTTCCATTTCGTGTAAAGGTGTACCATCTAAATTTTCAAGGGGACTTGGTAATATCTCACTGGGTGATTCAGATCTACAACCAATCTGATCATCAGTTATACTTGATATATGCATTGGTGATAAACCTTTATTCTGGCGCCAAGTATATATCAGGCGAGGTCTGGCACAATCTAATTTTTTGGGTTCACCATTTTCACCTAAATCTTCACTATCTTCACTGGTGTCAATATTTTCAGTAATAATGATATTAGGGGGCAAATCATTATCGCTTTCATCCAAGTCTTTGTTTCTTGATTTATCTCTTTTACTCTTCTTGTTCTGTGTTGAGGTATTTCGTCTCTTCTTGTTTTCATCGGAATAACTTCTCTCATCTTGTGAATGTCTTAGCATGCGTTTGTACGAGTTTGACTCAGTTTTCAGTATAGTTTCATTATCGTCCAAATCGTCTTCAGCACTTTTTTCAGTGTCAGAAGAAATCTGGCGATCAAATGGATGAAGTCTAGGTGGAATATTCATCACATTGGTTTCTCCAATTGAAATCTTAATAAATGGGCTAGTACGCGTAAACTTAGTATCACTGTTGACTCGGATTAACTTTGTAGGTTTGGGTATCATTTCATTATCTAACATAATAGTTTTCTTCTTATGAGGTTTAATGTCTAGCTTCGCAGTGTGTTGTTTTGATGGACTAGATGCAACAGCTGAACTTATAGGTACAGGTCCATTCTGAGAATCTAAACAGGTAGATTTACATTGACTACATAATGTTTGTCGTGGTCTAAGTCTTATATTTCTAGTAGTTCTATTGTTACCAAGTTTAGGGAAACTTCTTTGAGGCATATCTTGAGTGTTTATGTTACTGTTAGTCATATTTGGAAAATAAGTGTGTCTGAATACAGTAGCTGGCATGTCTACTGGTTTATTTATACCGTTTGACACCTCACAATCAGACCTGTCTTTGAATGATGTGTAATTCCAGGTGCTGAAAAAAGGAATCCATAATTATCAAATGAACAAATTGAAATGTACTACTACTATCATTTTAACCACAATGATTTTCTATTAACATACAATACACAGACAAGAGTGCTGCAAGCTGTGCCAAAGCTCATCTGTTCACTGCCTCAGTGAATCTATCCACATGAAGTTTTAATATGCTATGATGTACATGTACCTCTTGTAGTTTTTTTTAGTTATGAGCTACATTAAAGTTTTTTGCACAGATGCAAATGATGCAGTGGTCATCAATATTTAGCTTGACTTTTGAAGTACAACCATCAGCTTGCCCTATTCTACATTTGATCCATCAGTCAAGGAATGCCTCAGTTTAACAAAAAAAGTCGTTCTTCAGCACAGAGTGACATAAAAAATTAGCAAAACTATATAAGCCAATTATTAAATTAAGTTAGACTAGACTAAGTCACTAACAGTTTGAAATGTTCATATAGTATTCGAAATAAGTCAATAGAGGATGCAGTTCAACAGCCTGGTTATGGTTATAATGACTTTTACAAAATTGTGAATATTCATGACACGACAGCGAAGAAATTATAAGTACATGAATGAAGACTTTATTTTAGTTACGAATACTTGTGAGTACGAAGCAATCCGTTACGCGGAACGTGAACTGAAAGGAGCGTCTTGTTCGATTACCTTTCAGTCGAATGCAATAAAACCCCTCTGTATGATTTAGACGCATGATGAAGTACGGCCACTATAACGTCATTGCTTGCTTCTTCGACAACAACAGTCAACTTCATGCCTTTAAATATTGATCCCGATTTTCTTTCATCGGCAGCCATTTTTACCATAATACCGGTGCGCATGCGTGCATCTTCCCGTGAATTTCGGCAAACCCATTATTGTATGGAACGCCGTATTGTTACTGTAGAGATCCACGTGCTTGGGTTTGTACTAAATGATATATTAACCAACGTGTTTCATTTAATAAGATAATTATCTATCGAAGCACATTATTTAAAAGAGTTTAATGTACATAGATAACCAACAACTTTAGACATAGTGATTACAGTACTGTGGAGCTCTTGGTGCCAAAATATACTTGTTTCTGGCAAAAATATACTTGTTTCTGGCAAAGATCTGTATAGTATATGTCTTTGTTTCGGGTCATCCAGGCAACCCTAAATTTCCCCCAATGATCCTAAACTATTCTAGTCATGAGAAACAATACATCCACATTCACACTTTTTCTACCTTTCCATGTGCATTCAAGAGCCATTGCAAAAAAACTATACCTACAATATTATTTAAATGAGCACTGATGTATTTACTCATGAGTGTATATGTTTCTTATTTTGCTCAATAATTCAAAAGTGTTGTTCACTTTGATACTGAGATCACATCAGTGTGAGCTGAATGACCATGGATGCAATGTTATCAACCAAAATGTTACAAAACAAGAGGGCCAAGATGGCCCTATACCGCTCACATGACAATCATTGTTTACTCATTAAAACATTGTTTTGAACCTGTGTCATGAGGTCTGCTGATGTCAAGGTTTTCCTGTAATTTGACCTGGTGACCTAGTGTCTGACCCAGAGAATCCATGTTTGAACTTGACCTACATATCATTAAAACAAACATTCCAACAAGGTTTGGTGAAAATCCAATCAAAACTGTGGCGTCTACAAAGTTTTCCTAAGATTTGACCTAGTTTTTGAACCCAGGTGACCCATGTTCGAAGTTGTCCTACATATCAATTAGACAAACATTCTGACAAGGTTTGGTGAAGATCCAATCAAAACCATGACATCTGCAGCATAAACAAGGTTTTCTTAAGATTTGGCATTGTGACCTAGTTTTTGATCCCAGATGACCCATGTTCGAACTTGTCTTACATATCATTAAAATAAACATTCTGGCAAAGTTTCATGAAGTTCCAATCAAAACAGTGATTTCTAGAGTGTTCACAAGCTTTTCCCTTATTTGGCCCTGGTGACCTAGTTTTTGACCCGAAGTGACCCATTATCAAACGCAGGGGAGATTTTGTTGATATTAACATCATGGCCCAGTTTTGTGAAAATTGAGCTAAAAATGTGGCCCCTACTGTGTTCACAAGGTAAAAATTGATGCCGGACAAAGACTGATCACAAAAGCTCACCCTGAGCACTTTGTGCTCATGTGAGCTAAAAATTTGCAGTGTTTCAAAATCACAAACATAAATTCCTCCCCCCCCCCCCATTGAGTCCTAATACTGTACAATTAACCTCTCCAGTGCGGCCCTCTCTTGCGCAACAACCTCCCTTCAACAACAGAATGATTGTTCCCGACTGTACTATTTAACTCTGTAGAGTAACAACCTCTCAACAATAACATAATTTTGCTGCTCTCAAGAAGTGATGCTTGGAGAGGTTATTCTGCATGTACACCATAATGAAAATATGGTATTTTCTTTATAGCTTCAGATCTTCAAATACTTAAATATGTCAGTAGATATATTTTCTGTATCATTATACATACTGCCATACAATTTTCTAAGGTTACACTGACATGTTGGTGATAAGACCCCCCATTTAAATGATTGTTTCTGGTTACATGCTCATAAAAAATAGGGAAGGTTGGTCAGTACTGTTTTCTTATTTTGGCTCTTGAAGGAATGTGGAAAGGTAAAAAAGTGAGAAAAGGAATGTATATATCCTCTGGCCAATTATGTGTATTTTCCAAGGGGAAATGAGGGTCGTGCAGTCGGGTAATCAGAAACAAACAAACTGTTTTTTTCCCCTAGATAAACATGTTTCTTTAATATAGTGTGATTTTATTAAACTGTCAAAGCTGAATAATTACATGGTCGCAGAATGTGATTATTTTTAGCTTCGTATAACAGTCGATAGTTTTCGTTTATTTTACCGTTAGGGAATTTCTCATTCAACATGTGTATATAGTACTATGTAGCGCATCTTTCAATACATAATTAAACATTCAACAACAGGTATTACAAAATTACTGTATATATAGATTACGAAAGTAACCGAAACCTAACGAAGCCAAAAATGAATGCAAGCATTGACCGTGAAATTATGCATCTTTGACAGCTCAATAACATTGCACTATAACACAGACAAAATTTAATTACCTCAGAATATAGCACTCAGGCTTATATGACAGGGAAATTACATTTTCAAGGAAATGATAAAATGAAAAAGAATTTTTTTTTCAGTAAATCTTTATTTTTAAAAGCCAATTAAGTGCATGCATGTGTTATAATCAACACACATTGAAATTGTTTCCCCTATACATATTATATATGGCAGCTAAGTATCCAAGCTAAAAAACTAATCATTAAATAAACATTATCTTAAATTCAGAAAAACACAACAAAATATCACATTACTTGATAACCTCATTTTATCAACCATCTCAATAATAAGATGAACTAATTACATGTTTACAGCAACCACTTCATTTCAAACCGGTTTTTAATATATCCTCCAGGGACCTCCATGGCTGAATGTTAATGGACTCTGACAAGTAGGGCCGTACACCGTAAACAACAAAATGGTATGGTACAATAACAGTACCAATGAAATGATACCAGTATTTTAACTTAAATAAAAATTTGTCTGACAAGTAAGATCTTCGTTTTTTTATCAGTTGATCAATTTAAAAAAAGAATTTGTCTTTCTTACTTGTGATGCACAGCCAAAAATACAATGATTCGTTGAGATTTGGAACTTTCTCAAACACCTAAAGTATCAATTACGGAACCTGTATTTTTTTTAAACGGTTACAGACCAGTACAAATTTAAACAGTTCTTGGTACTGTCTCGGTACCTGGTACCCAGTGTCCAACCCTACTGTAACCTACTAGCCCTACACCACTGTGAGTATGAATCCCGCATTGAACAAGGCAAATTTCCCATGTCCAGCTAGCTTACTGAGGTTGACAGTTCTACCCATGTATTTACCAAGGATTGTTCCCTCTGTTTAACCATGAAAAGTTGCTAGAATGACCCTGACTTTGGGCGCTATTCATTAAACCACAGTGAAAAAGTCCTCTGTATTCAAGTTTAATTTTTGAACCACTTTAACATTTTTGGTCCAAAAGTTGCCTTTATTTACAGTATAAACTGCAATATACAAGCGTCAACATTAATTTTAAAACAATAAAATTAACAACTACAAATCTATTTAAAAATTTTTGACACCACTGTTTTATTCAATTTTATTACTGGTAACCCTTTCGCTGCAAGGCACATAATGCCTACATTGTGCACTGTATTGCCAGGGAATTTCTAAGAATTGTAAGTTATTTAACCAATTCCAGACGGGTATATCTGTCACATAGACAAATATACATAGATTTGTGAAGACTGGTATACCTATTACTTGTCTAATATGCAAAGATTTATGCAGACAGGTTTGCCCATCTTATTGGCAGCAAAAGGGTTAATGTAACAATAAAAATCATGGGGTAATGTCATAATGTAACAATGCCGCCCTAAATGATCACAAGAAAATGAAAGCACAAATAATTTCAAAAAATGTTACATACTATTCAGCAAAAAAATGTGCACATAAACAGCTATAAATCTAACACAAATTAAAGCCTTTTTTCACATAAGTTCACATAAAATAAAACAACTGTTTTGAACCAGATAAAGAAATTATCAAAATCTTATTGAAGTACTAAGGCATTAAAAATCATTTGTCTCAAGTTAGTTTCTGGCCTGTTCACCTAATCAGTTTTCTAGGACCGATTCTAACCAGTACCAACTTACTCTTCGAAAAGGAGGCTGGTACCTTCTCCATATGTGGAGGAAAATCGTATGATCTGCTGCAGCCGGGATTCAAACATGGATTCCCTGACGCAGGAAGCCGAGACCTAAGTCATGGCTACGTATTAATTTTTACAAAATTTGTAAGTCCAGTGTAAGTATTCTTATTTCAAATACAGATATATATATCACAATGATTGTACAATGCCACTCTGATAAAAATTACCGTCATGGAAATGTGATAGTTTAATACATGGCAAAATGATCAACAAAAGTATGTCTCCTGTATGAGATCATAAAACATTGGACCCATACTGTAAATCTTTGTAAAAAGAAAGTATACTGGACCATATGATGAAATAGAATCAATGCATTAATAACTCAGAACTTAATGGTCTGTTTACTCTGTTGCGTATGGTATAAACAAATATTTGATTTAGGTAAGTAAAAATCCTGCATTGCTCAAAGAAATAAAAACTGTCTTTTACATTTCCAGTCAAAACTGTGATAGCAGCCACATAAGAATATAGGACAACCTGTGAATTAAGACCAAAAAGTCATGGATTATTTAGAACAAAATGACCTCAAAATAATACCACCTATCAATAACGGCCATATTTTGTCTTTCCTAAGGGTGGCCTATGTTCACAGGGATGACTGTATCATTTTTGGTACATTAATCACAATAAAGACAAGATTTTGGCATAGTCATTAAGAGACAGAGTCAATAAAAATATGATTTCTAGTGTAATTTCAGTATGTATCTGTCTAGAAATGATATCAAATCGTTTGTCACTTAAATAAAACAATACGAATGATACAGTACATGCATTATGGTTATTTCCTTAATCTTAAGTAGTAAGCAATGTTCACAAATTCTAAAAATGAACATTAAATATATTTCAAAACACATATTAAAATATCAACTGGTATTCAAATATCTTTATATGTACAGGTTAAACAAATTCTGACAATTAATCATTATATTTACAAGTTAATAAAAATCAGTGCATTTAATCCATCAACCATTGACATCAACCATTTTGAGATTAAGAAAAGACATTTCACCCCGATTTTTATTATACAAGTTTCATTGACTGTTCCATATGAGCAGATTGTGTAGACAGCGATGTCAAATGTAATACGTCCGATGATGATACAGGATAATCTCTTGTACTAACTTGTGTATCTATAGGTGATATGGATACATATGGTAGATTTGAGTTGTGTCTATGTAGTGGGGGATAATACATATAATATACCAAGTATGCAACAGCAAGGCCTAGTATACTTCCAACTGTAACATCTGAAATAACAAATAGATAAATACTTAATACTTGTATAAAAAATCTTGTATTATGTCATTTCAAGGACATAAATTTTGAATACCATATTTTTACTTAATATGTTTTTCATTTTATTCTTGGTCAAAATACAAATTTTCATGCATTTCCATTTTTACTGCCTTTTTTCAGTTGAAGTTAAGAGACTGAAAATTCTTCAGAAAAATGGCATTGGTTAAGGTAAAGAAGAAAATTAACCAATTACTAATTACCATATCCTTGAAATTTTGGAAAATTACACGAAAAGAAGTAGGCTACAAAAAAAGGAAAATAAATTAGGCCTTTGTTTCCCTTCATTGTGAATTATCTGCCCTTGAAATGACCTAAAATAAGCCAAAAATTCACAAGCAAATAACTCAAAAACGAACACAGAGACCCCAATTTTTTTCTTTAAGTGTTCCTACAATCATATGCTATGATCATACAAAGTTTAGAAAAATACATCTTCATTCTGCCTGTATGTCTACGTGCAAAAAACTGGGAACTGTCATATAATTATGTCCTTAAATAAATTAATTCTATATAAATTTAACATAAAAAATTTCATACCTTGCCAATGATGGTGATAATCAGCTGTCCTAGAAACTGCAACCATTGTTGCCCATAGCAATGGAAAAATAACACAAAGAACACGCCAGGCACTACCACGTCCATTGTGATTAAATATATGCAGTTTACCAGCTAGATATAGAGATATATATCCTAAACAAGCAAAACATACTGAAATGTAAAATAAGAATCATATATAAAGAGGACTAGTAATGGTAACCAGGTTACAAAAGTAGACAAAATGTATTTTTGAAATACAATGACCCCTTCAGGTGACCTTTGACCTACTGACCTTAAAATGCTCAGGTCATGTAGAGGTTGTAATGAGGAACCATATGAAGTTTGATGACTGTAGGTTGAAGCGTTTTGATTTTATAGGCCAGGGTAGTTTGGTACAAACAGACAGACAAACAGACAGGCCAAAAACAATATACCACCGATCTATCGATACAGGGGCATAAAAAAAACAAATTATGAACAAATGCTTAATCAAGGTTCTATGTCTGTGAGTGTACCATCAGATTAAGATATTGACAGTGCAGGTAATATTAAAAAAAGATTAACCCATAATATGTGTTATTATGCAAGTCCAGTGTTTCTTTAAAAAAGTTATAATTCTTAAAGGGTGCCAATATGATGTCATAACTCGATACATGACATCTCTTATTTCACTTCGTATAATTTTGTTGGTTCATTTATAAATCACGGAGGATATCAGAGAGCAATCAATTTATTTATTTTTGACAATGATTGTAGCGTTTGCATTTTTTTTTATTTTTGGATGCATCTATTTTTTATTTATGTGACTTTTTTAATCCTCAGGGTAAGCGAGACTGTTCAAAAGCTGTACCCTTCAGGAAACCTTATTCTGTCCTCCTATTTTGTATTAGTCCTATAATTCTGGGTGGATTTTAGGTAGGTAGATTTGTTGTATGTAATATTATTGTGATGCTTCGTATGACATACACTACATAGACTTCTTTATTAGATTTGTTTGTTTATATTGAGTTTTACACCCCTTTTCAACAGTCAAGAGTCATACGAGGTGGACAGTTAACCATCACCTAACCATCACTCCTGGGAAGAACCAGTACTAGACTCCCTTCTACCCTAAGCAACTGCCTACTTTCTCACATAAAGAGACATGGTCGGTAGCAGGGCTCGAACCAACGATCCTCTATCACTGAGAGGTTACAGTGATTTGAAGTCAGCGACCTTAACCACTAGACCAAGGAGGCAGGTCTCTTCATTAGAACAATCTTTCTAGTTTTTTAACAAATATTTACTGTGTTATACCTCTATCAATACAATCACTTATCATAATTATTCTTACATATCGAGGGATCAGCGCAACAATGTTGTAACTCATATTGAAATAACAACAAGTTACGACAGTGTTGCGCTGAGCCCTCGATATAGTATTAAATTTGACATTCGTTTGGAGGCAGATTAATTTAAATCAATATTAATTAGACAAAAGAAATGAATCTGTTGTTTCTTAATGTCAGTACTATTGTATTGGAATATCAAATTTACAACTCAATTAAACTTATATAGGTAGTTAAGCCAATAAAATATAATAACTGAACTGTGTGATAACGAATAATTAACAACAATCCAATCATACAATTGTTTTAATGGCACAAGAGAGCCTAGCTCGATCAGCACAGCTCACCTGAGGAAATGTATCTATTCTAATTCCGATTTCTTTTTCACTATGGTTTAAATATCACAACAACAGCCAGGGTCATATAGACATGTGACTTTTCATGCTTTTAATAACAGTGAGTAAAGACACCAGGCTTACACCTGGGTAAAACCACTGACTTTACTTAAAGGGGCATACCCTACAACTTGGTGCATCTTGAATCAAGGCAAAACGATGATAAATTAGAAGCCTGTAAAGACAAAAGCCGACGAAGAAAGTTTCAGTCAAAAATTCATAAAATTAAAATTATTATCACAAAAAATATTAGTTTCCATAAAAGATCGGAAACTCTTTGGTATTTGTTGTACAATTTTTGGGTGGAAGTGATTTATTATTCATAGTTATGATTGTTGCGGCTAGTACCTAAACTAGTCATTTTATGACCCAAGTTCTTCTTGCAATTATCCATTATATATTGTTTTACATATACATCTAGCACATTTTTACACTTTCACAGAATGTTTGTCAGTTGTAGGGTATGTCCCTTTAAGTAAGCTGGACTGTTGGTTTGACAACATACTCTAGAAAAAAACAGGAACATTAATAAGCTGTGTTTGAATGCATTATAAAAATAGCATATCTAGGGCTTTAGTTAAGGTGAGCTGAAATTTTATGTAACTGAATAGCGGTAATTCTCTGAGTGATTCCAATATCAGACAATTAATTATGATCAATCTTGCCGAGCCCTGTTAATATCATGTGATTAATCAAAACTAAACATTTAATCATAATAACTGTACGCATGATAAATCGTAGAATTATTATGATATGTGTCGATCAACAACCTTCAAGCTAAACAATAGAAAACAGGATCTACCATCTCTAATATCCAACAAACAATACTAATGACAGATTATGTCATAAAATGGTGCATGATCTATCTTGCCTCTGGGAAATAATCATTCAATTATTATTGACGCAGATTATATAAATGAAGAATGACACAACAGTGTCTGTATCATTTTAATTAATTGGTGGAAGAGAGGCAGAAAATTTGTGTCATATAAAAATTGTCTGGTTCTCTTTTATTGTACCGTATGTGTTCTAGATTTGAAGGTTGTACTTGGTATTTCAAATGATACACATTGACAATTTTAGAATACAAGTTGTAAGATATATTATATAGTTAGATAACTGATTAGTAAGAAATATAGTAGTTAAATTAGTATAATGTATATAATTAGATAAGTTTTTTTCGGCTTGCTGTCTAGTATTGCTTTTGACCTACATTTGTAACCAATGAAAGTGCTTGATACAAAATCTTCAGCGGAAGTAGGAGTTTTCTTAATAAAGAAAGACCTTGCTGTGATCAAAAACCATATTAATCTATTAAAACTGATACAGTCATCCCTGTGAACATTGGCCACCCCTGGGAAAGACAAAATGTGGCCTTTACTGACAGGTGGTTTTTTATTGAAAAGTCATTTCATTCTAATTAATTAATGATGGTCTTTAAAAGAATGGCTTTTATTCACAGGTTGGCCTTTATTCAGAGGTGGCTGTTAGCACATGCTTGACTGTACTTAATGTTACATTTTCTTCACCTTTGGAGGCCTTTGTTCACAGGTTTGACCACAGGTACTTGACACAAATTTTTTTTTTTTACCATACTTTGGCCGTTTAGGCTTCTTATATATATATAAGAAGCCTATACAGCCAAAATATGGTAAAAAAAAATGTTTGTGTCAAGTACCTGTGGGTTTGACTAGGTCTGATTGTTTACTATCCTGGTATTCAAATAACAGTATTTATGTCGAACCATTAAGTCATGGTAGTTGAAAACAATATCATTTATTGCAATACTTTGAATACTCAAATGATACGTATACATATGCATATTTTATTCACATACACAGGTATAATATTTTTTATTAAATCTTACATGCTGAATGTCCGCTAGGAAAACTTTTATAGCCATCTATAACATATTCCTCAGGTCCAGTGCATTGCATTGAATCAAGTATTTTACCATCTGGAAAACAACGTTCTAGAAAGTCTGGCCGTGGTCTGTAAAATAAAATAATAAAAATAAATTGTGTAGAATTTCATGTATCATGGGGGTTAGAAGTGTTTGTTCTGTGTGCGTTACTCTGACTTGACGAGAATTCTTTTATTTTCTACTTAACAGCATTTCAGTGATAGTCAAACCACTGAACAAAGGCCACCTTTGGAAAGAAGTGAGGCCTTTATCAACAGGTGACCTATATTAGGAGTTCATTTAGTTCAAAATAATCAAGGACAATTTTTTTAAAATGGCCTTAATTCACAGGGTGGCCTTTACACAGAGGTGGTTGTAAACACAGGTTTCACTGTACATATCGAGGGTTAAACGCAACAGTGTCGTAACTCATATTGAAATAAGAACAAGTTACGACAGTATTGCGCTAAGCCCTCGATATACAAGTGATTAGATAACCTAAAATGTGACACTGGATTCTGTACCAGTAACCTTGCCCTTAATAGATAACTGTCAAACCACCTGTGGAGAAGAAATGGCTATAGACGTAAATGTCTTAAACCAAAATATCATTGAGAATATATGAAGAGCACATGGTTCAAATTCTAAAGACCCCATTGTCACCCTATTGAACTAAGTGGGTCATGTACTTACAAGGTGAAGGGTCTGGGTTCATTTAGGGCCCAAATGGTTCCAATGCAGGGCCATGGAGGGCAAAGCACTCGTGAACAACAATATATTTCTAAAACTTGAACAAGCAATTTCAAAACTTTGAAAGATATACTGCTATGCTATAAATATCTCTTTGAAATTAATGTGAATTCACTTGCCCACCTTTGTATAATTAGCTATGCACCTAGATTTAGTAAAATGACTGAAATTTTGTATGACAGAGCACATATAACATATAGAAAGCAAGAACGCAAATAATTATATATCACATGACATATTGCTCAAGAGCTCAATCAGACAAGACTTATTTTTTCTCAAACATGCAGTACATTATAAAAGGTAGTTTGTATCATAAAAGACGAATTACAGTAAGTTCAGATCAGTACAAAGTGCAACACATCTAATCATTATGGAACATTCATTTTGGAAATAACACATTCTGAATGCCATCATCGGGAAAGGTAATGTTAACATATAATACCACAGTCATCATTCTAAGTAAACTTACCGTCCAACCCCGATCTTAATGCAATTTGTGATAGAACCAGACAGAAAAATGGATAAGTAGGCCCCTGAAAATACATAAAAATTACATTGTATATAATCAAGAAATAAGCATTATACTGTTTATTTGATTTCCACCAGACCATCTTATAAATAAGTTTATAATGTAAAATTTTCAGACAAATTATATAGATTTAAGATTTCAACATGGAATAATTTAGATTATATTCAGTCTGTAACTTTATAGCTAAGCCTAGAGAACAAACACACAAACAATCTTGGACATTCGTATAGTTTGGCCTAAAAATATGTTTGTTTCTAGTAACATGTTCATGTTCAGATGAGGTCTAGTAAATGAATAACTTAGACCCAAAGAGTAACAAGGCCTGTCAAATATAAAAATGTTCGGGAAGGATTGAAGTTTTTAGGGTTACATGTACAGCTAGGACTGATATTCCAGGAACAATGTCGAAAAGCAATGCTTTAATGGTCTGCATGTGTAGAAAAATTGGTATTTTTTTTAACAATATAGACAACATACCTAATAATGATTGAATTACATCCACTTTGTCCTTAGTGAAGAAGTAAACGATCCACACAGTTAAAACAGGACTCCAAAATAAGGTCATCTGAGGTCAGAGAGGAAAAAATTAATATACAAGTTTTCTTCATTTCAAGTATATAAACAATACGGCCATCCTTAAAAAATCTTGTTTAAGGTTACACTACCTAATCATCAAAAACAGCTCTACCTAGGGCTGAGGCGAGTATCTGAGTACTCAGGTAATCACGAATCACATTGAAACATCGAGTACAAACAATTGTCATTACTGAGATTCATGGTTCGCCATCTTGTTTTTTAACATAAAGTGTATTCTTTGTTCTGAAAATTTCCTCCTCTCTGAATATATACTGACTCATCATTGACTATCTAGTTTGCCAAGAGGTCCCATCGGATCTTTATATATTGGGTCACAGGCTTTAACCAGAAAATGATGCTGGTTAATCCATTAATTGGAAGGGAGTATGTATAAACTTAAGTCATAGAACAATTGATATTGATTTACTTCATTATTCCTATAAGAAATTAAATTTAGCTACATTTTGTATCTTCAGGACTGCAATGTTGAAGTTTTAGATGGGTTACCTGATAACAAAAGATTTGTGATTCGATTTGTGGATCGTAAGTGTTGAATTGTGGATTGGATCGGATCGCCAACAATCCAGAGCCCTAGCCCTACCCAACTTTTTTTGGTTTCTTGGGTAAGTATATACTTTCTTCGATATAAAAATAGTATTCTGACATGTATTTTAGATTCAATGTGAAGAACAAATTGTAAAAAAATAAATATTTCCTACCTACCTACCCACCTACCCACTGAAAATTCTCTGGGTAAGGTTACCCTAAACAAATAAATTTTTCAGGATGACCTTATATAATTTATAAGAAGTTAGAGTTCATTTTTAAAGCATTTTTAATCTAATAGACTAAGTTGAATTTCTACACACCCTGAAAGAATATCATTGAACACACTTACCTGTAATTAATTACCAGATGGATTATAAATACAGTACAACCTCTCCAGAGTGGCCCTCTCTTGGGCAACAACAACACAATTTTGCTTCACCAAAAGGGAGTTGCTCTGGCAAGGTTGCACTGTATATTCAATGCAATATTGACTTTGAATACTGGTACTCAATATCTCTGTGTAGATGAATTACAAGTTTGTGAAATATAAAAAAAAATCACTAATTTGTGACATTTTTTAAATCAAGCTTCATAAGGTGGGCAGGGCTCTCCTTTGACCCTTAAAATGGCATTTTGACTTTTGAAATTTACAAAATAAGGTTTTTGACTCTTGAGAATTGGAACCAAAGGGTCAAATTTACTATATCATTAGTAGGAAATTTTGTTGACTTAAAATTTCTATCAGCTAAGGGTCATTTTGACCTCCCCCCCCCAACTTTTGAAGTCTAGGGAGCACCCTGGTGGGTTTACAGATAAATTATTGTATACTGATGTATTCGGCTGTTCACTATAATATTCTCTCATTTCTCTGTATCGAAAGCAATAAAAATAATTGGTAAATAAATTCTATTCGACGATAATGTAGAATTCAAGCTGTCGCAGTGAGTTGTGAACCATGTGTTGGAAAAAATACAGTATACAGAGACTTAACAAACATTTTTTTCACATGTTTATGAACAGTCAAACCTATGAACAAAGGCCACCATTTGGAAATATATAATGTGGCTTTTACTGACAGTGGTCTTTAATCAGAGGTGATTTTGTTCCCAATAATAAATGATGGTTTATTCACAGGTTGGCCTTTGGAGGTGGCCACTAACACAGGTTTGACACAATTTTTAGTCAAGACTCTTTTGAAACAGACTCATTTTCTTTGCAAATAATTTTCATTCAGAAAATTTTATTGCTCTATAAAATGTTCATGTGCAAGTCTTAGAGTCCTACAGCTTTAAAAATTTAGCCAAATGCATGTTTCCCTTTTATAGGAATTATTATCACACTATTTGTAAGTCTACAAAAGAACAGTACAGTCATAGACTAATAATGATGATTTCAAAGGAATTCAGAGAGAATGACTTGATTTTAACAGCAAGATTTAGTTATCTGACTTAAAAATTGTGTAACAGCTTACCCATAAATATTTGCTTGGATAATAGCTCTCTGTTCTGGGAAAATTATAGAGCCAATATTCTTCCTTTTGAATCTTTCGAAAAAAGCCTGGGTACTTATCTGTGTAACTGAAAATTTCATCAGAACAAAACTCACTGTTCAAATCGTTTTCATGAGGACAGTATTTAAAGCTTATGAAAAGAATATAATTTATACACTCATCAAATACATGCATTCAAAATGACAGCAAATATCTAAGTTTTCTATAGATGTGTTAAGATATAGAAGTTTAATTTCTAACAAATCAATATTTCAATCAGTAATGTACATCTGAATAGTTCTACACGTAGTCAACTCATTGCAGGGTTTTTTTCTCGGTATTTTGGGAATATGACCCATACCCTTGGGATTGGGAATTTTTGCGAATTTTTTTTTTTTTTTTTTTTTTTATTGGGAATTTTTGTCTGTAAATTGGGAAAAAAAGATACTATTTTCCATTAGGAATATGACCGAATTTCGGCTATAAAATCGCCACCAAAAAATCCCTGCATTGTCACATTAGCTTTACCACAAACTATACTTTAAAACAGA
>OZ026841.1:3363737-3516935 GCA_964023205.1 Lutraria lutraria | reverse complement strand
ATTATCCATATAACTGACATAGTGCATGGTGGTGTATGGACCTTTAGCATGAAAAACAAGGACTTTTTATGCTTCTTACACACACGCATGATATGGTTGCAATTCC
The DNA here is from genome assembly GCA_964023205.1 of Lutraria lutraria. NCBI lineage: Eukaryota > Metazoa > Mollusca > Bivalvia > Venerida > Mactridae > Lutraria > Lutraria lutraria. Next base: position 3,516,829 of record OZ026841.1, on the reverse strand, counting down.
AAGTATATGGTTGCCATTCCAATCCCATGCATATGGTTGCCATTCCAATTCCATGTACATGGTTGCCATTCCATGTCCAAAGGTGTAAAAATTGTTTATTTCTGGTTACATGCTCTTTAAAAACAGGTATAGAGGAATTTTTGCTCTTGAAAGCATGCAGAAAAGTAGAAAGAGAGAGCGGATTTAAATAACAAAATCGTTGCATTGATTCCGTGACCTGATTGCCCTTTGTTTGACAGCAGACGTTTCATTGGCTGAACCACTCAGAATCGTATTTGGCATAGCAAGGTGAAAATGTATGACAGAGTCGAAAATCTTTGCTAATTGCACGTGAGTAGAACATTCCTCGATTAGTCTTTTGCGCTGGATCAGTGCATTTTAGTGATATTTATTATTAGCATGCGTTGTCATTCATGTCTCTGGTGTTTTTTTCGGTAGGAAAAGATGAAATATCTGCTTCAATGATTTGAATTTGACAAACTATTAATTGGTTTTGTGTAGCATAATATGTTAGCTATCTGTATAGACACCAATTATTAGAAAATTGAGTGATTTTTGAAAAAGTTACATAGTGTTATAAAACCAATTTGGTGCGGATAACGTCATTTTGGAATTGTAACCCTTGTTTATGTATATATATACATGATAAACATGTTTTTGGTCCGTGTTGCTATTTTACAACATCACTGCAATGTGCTAGCCCCCTATGAGTCAAATACTTTTTTTATTACCTTTCAGTTTCAAGTTAACCTTCAATCTTGTCACTGTCAGTTGATGTGTGTCATGTCTAAGGCCCAAATAGGGGTTTTGCTATATATCGCAATTATATACAGAAGATAGATAGACAGATCTAGACAAATCAAACTTCATAAAAAACGTTATTAACTATTACTGAATACTGAACTAACTATAAAATAATTTAAACCATGTCTCTGAGTTTTGGGTCAATCTTATAATAATAAATCCGTTTATTATTAGCAATAAAGTTCGCAAAACTTATGCTGTAATCAAAATGAAAATTGGTAGCAATAAAAAATCAAGACGATAGAAAACATTATATCACTTACCACAATTGCACAGAGCGTCTGTTACAAATGGGAAACGAAACTGACCACGTACGAAATGATACGAATAATACGGTTGTTGTCTTGAGTTTATCCACAACCAAGGGAGGTAATCTTGGAAGAAAGCGCATGCGCAGTGATTGTTTCTCGTGTGGTCGGCCATAATTCTTCAAAATGTCGAATCAGGTACTAAAATGTTCAATTATTTTGTCGTTTTATGTTTTGTCATTACTTTATCTGATACATTTTCTTTATTTTTCAGTACATGGAAAGCGAATCATCCCCAAGAACCCTGTAAGTATTTCGTTTTTATACTCATTTTACACATATCCGGCTTCTGAAATATTGTTAAGAGAACGTGTTGTTATCGAATTTGTTCTTTCGATTTAGATTTCGAATCATTTGGCTTTGACTGAAGTGAGCTCTTGTTATGTATTTTAGCTATGTGGGTAATTTGGACCCGTCCGTTACAGAAGGGCTGATAATGACACTGTTTGGGCAGATTGGACCTTGTAAAAGTTGTAAAATCATCTTGGAGGTAAGAAGATTATCTCCCTTGTGTTTTGTGTAGAACAGAGGAAGTTAAATTGTGGACTGTAATTTTATGTTTACTATGGGTTATTTCAATATTCTGTTGGTAATGTTGACCTATGATGTTCATTTGTTGCCACTGAGGCCATTTATTAAATGTTCCACAGAGAGTATGAAAAACTTGATTGTAAACAAAGTAGAGTCAGTACCCTGTTTACCGGTGTTATCCAAATAACGGTATATCTTAAAATATCTTTTATATACCCCTATCATGCATAACTTACTGTTGTCAACAGAGTTTAAACATCATTTTGAGGATAAGTATGCATTAAAACTAGTCTGTATTAGAAAATACATACATGTATTAGAAAATACATACAATATTAATGATTCAATAAAAATATGTAGCTTTTCTCTCAAAAACTAGATTTGTTTCACTGCCGTCAACATTTTTGAATGCAGGTGCTCGTTTTTATGCCATTTTCATTATAAAATAGTTCTATGTGAAATTATTGTTTGGAGTTTAACCCAGCATAATAATATCACTGCTACATTATGACGCCATGTGATCTTCAGAGGTTTCTTCTTTTACATTGTTATTTGGATCATTTGATGAAAGAAACATGGCAGCCGACTGCATTGTTTTTATTGATTGTGGGCTCTAGATTAGTACAAATTTTGAACATTTGACTGTTGGCATATGTAAAAGAGATGTGTACAAATAAAATACAATATTTGGTTTACGTGAGGGATTTTTTTTCTTTGTTCTATTTCCGTTCTAATTTTAGCTATACCGATATCTAGTGCCACCTGTATAAATAAAATATGTTATATTTATTCTGATTAAAACAAATCACTTATGAAAAATGTAGTTTTTAGCCAAATCATACACAATTTTTTGTGTACTTTTTTGGTCCACTAAAACATCATTCAGTCCAGTAAAGTTTGCATTTTCATTGGACTGAATGTCCAGTGCTTAAACAAATTCATGAACACTGCTGATGAAGCAGTTGATAGCAGCGCTCCTGCCAAGAAAGTGACTTTCAAGTATATGTTTCACAAGTGAATGAACAAAATGTATTATCACCACTTGTAAAAGTCTTAGTAGTATACCTGAAATATGTTCTTGAGTGAGGTATATTCTGATATAACTTGGTCAAATCTCTGGTCATTCATCCCTGAGTTCTGATCATAGGGATTAAAGAAAGTAAGGCATTGCCTCCCTTGCTCTGATCAGATCTGCACGTAAATGTTCAATTACATTTATAGTTTGGTTGTAGAATAATTGGAAAAGAACTTAGGTTTTAGACATTCATGATTCATAAGAATGGGTTGTTTTGTCCAACTAACTTGCAGGGCTCGCCACTAATACTGGTCCGCTGGTCCAAGACCAGTGTTTTTTGTGCATGACCATTAACTCATGGAATTTGAATGGTCCGATGGACCACTGAAAATTTTAGGAGGAGTATCAATATTTTACTGTAAATAACATATTCATTGGAAGGACCACCTGAAATTTTGTTGGACCAACAGGTTTCAAAAGCTGGTGGTCCTTTGGCCACCATCATGGAAAATAAGTTAGTGTCGAGCCCTGACTTGGTGCTGATATATGACCTGTACTAACTAAGAAAGAATATTGAAAATCTTACTAAAGTTTGTTCATCTATTTATTCATTTTTTGAGAACTATACACCAGACAACTTGCTTCATTTTTGTGACCTGTGTCGAGAGATTTCAGGAATGACACCTTTCGTTCATTCTTAAGATACCTTAAGTTTTTGCACTAGAATGTTACAGAAACTATCTCATCTGAGATAATTAACAAAGGATGCCACTTTCATGTATTTCTGTGATACGAATTTCAAACAGAACAGATTCGTTATTACCTGACTTGAGCCATGGCTCATCCGCATTTAGTGGTGTGATATAAAGCCTTATTTGAACTTCCCAAGTGGCACATTCAGGTTTTCTTAAAGACTGAGATTTGTCTTTGTTATGTTTTGATTAATCAGTATCAAAGTAATCTGCTGTGTTTTGATGACAAATATATTCATTTAGACATTGTTGTTTACATGTGTATGACCGGCAGTTATAAATCAAGATTGAAACAGAACCACTCTAAACTCAAATTTTCGACCTGGCGGTCTTTTTCAAGACGATATTGTGATCCCCTTTTAGGGATATATTTATACAAGATTGAAAGTTTCATTTAAATCTACTTTTACATGGTTTTAATATGACGTCATAGTTGAGTGTCTAATATGATCCTTGGCTGTTAATAATTTTAGGAGTCCGTTAAATTTCCTACCATTGAGTCACAAATTTGACCCTTAGGTACAAATTTTCAAGAGTCAGAATCCTTATTTTACAACCTTCAAGGGTCAAAATAGCATTTTAAGGGTCAAATGAAAGCCATGGATGCTTTTACTTGTTCATTATTTATATGTACATTTTGTGCTCTTTGTTTTATTAATTACACATGTAGTAGGATTGCTACAACATATTATTAATCAACTGTTCAATATTAGGCACGTTTTCACTTCAAATGCTGGGCTGATATGAAGTTCACCAAGACATTATTTAACACAAAACTCGGTCATTATGAAAAAACTTGGCTATTATGAGATTCGGTCATTCTGATTGGCTGTCCAGCTGGCCATTATGAAAAACTCGGCTGTTATGAGATTCAGTCATTCTGATTGGCTGTCCAGCTCGGCTATTATGAAACCACTGCTATAGTCTAAAGTTAATTAATAAAATTGCCAATAAGCAAGTGTTTTCATAATGGCCTTGTTATTGGCTTCAGACAGTCGTATTAGTCCTCTCAGGCTAATATGACAGTCTTCAGCCCAATAACAAGGCCGTTATGAAAACACTCACTTATTAAAATTATAATAAAGGACAACTTTAACAATTGCGTTATTATGATATCCTCAAGAAACTACATTATAGAAACTGCATACTCTCTGACTACAAAATCATTCTTTGTAAATTATCAAATTTTCATCGACTGTTTAGCCTGCCATGACCAGTATGTGGTGTTGCTTATCATCCAAGTATGACTTCTACATGCAGATACTATTATTAATAAATGTTCTGCTGAATACTCCCATCTTATCAACAAGTAAAGTGGCATTATTTTTCAGTGTCTTGTGTATTACTTCTCATGTTCGTTTGGCTACTTTCCCAGTTGAGTGGTTTTATTTGTGTTAGTGAGCTGTGAACTTTATTCAGTGACAGATGTTAGCATTGTTTGCTTACTGTGTTTAAATTAAATATGTAATCATAATTTCTAAATGTAACATTTTTAGGGCCTTGATCGAATTTCAGTTACAGTTAAAACTTATTTCTTTGAATGTTGAAATTCATTGATTAATATTGCAACATTTATTTTGATAAATTAATTTGAAAGTTTTGTTTAATTTGAATCAAAGATTTTCTTTCTTTGCAATAGATCTACTACACTATAAATAGAACTAAAAACATTTTAGATGATATTGCATTGTAGATGAAAACACGCAAGAAAATGTCTCACTTCATGTTAAAATACCACCACAATAATAGTATTAATGATTAAAGAATTACATTGATATTGATGACTGGTTTTTCCTAAAACTTGAAATATTGGCATTTAATAAATAATGTAAAAGGCCTAATTGATAAATCCATACCTCTTTAGATCCATTACCAAATGTTACTATCATTACAGTTTTTCACTTGATGGTTGCCAAGCAACAGAAATGAAAATTACACTGTGACAAGTTTACCAAAATGTTAGCTAAATCAAATTAGACAATGATAAAATTATGTTATTTTCTATTCTGGATTACTATTCTCACTCTTTCTCTGGTGTCTGGATATTCTTAGTGAAAGAAATAACACATTTTATGTACTTTTTTATGCATCTTGTAAATTGACCCTTTTCATGACTTAAGCTACTTGGCTTATATCACGGCCAATTAAAATTGCCTTTAACAAACACATGTTGTGGCCATTTTCTTGTTGGCTTTTCTATTCTGTTTGAACTACAACCTTATCTTTCATTGACCACTGTTTAAGCTTGATTTTATAAGGGCTGTGAACAAGTGTTAATGTACTGGACTGTTACCCTTGCGATGTGGGTTCAAACGCCCACTGCGGCAGGCCATACTGTCCATATATTTCCTCTACATGTGGAGAAGTTGCTGGCACCTTGTGGAAGGTTAAGTTAACACTGGTTAGAATACAGTACAGGTAAACTGGTAAGGTGAGCCGGTCACTATACATAATTTAAAAAAAAATTTGAACGGTGCAAAACCCACTGTTAGGAAATTTCATTTTATAATTGTTCACCAATGAGTTTTAGTTTCGTTTCAACTTTGATAAATTGGTAAACGACTTGTTTATTCACTCCTGTCAAATCAATAATTGATAGTATTTTGAACTTTATGTCTGTATCGTATATACATGTCTATTAAAATAAATGTTACCTGAAGTAGTTAATTAATTGCAAATGTTTTTCCTGAGGCCAAGGAAAGTGTTGTTTGTGTGAAATACCACAACTGTAATCTAAGTACATGTAAAATCAAACCTGGTTACTGTGGATAGCAGCCACCACTGAATAAAGTGATGTTTGTATAAAATACATATAGCTGTAATATAACATAGTCAAAACTGTGTTAGTGGCAACCTCGGAATAAAGGCCACCTTGTGAATAAAGGGCAATCTTTTAAAACATCAATAGAATATTTAGAACGAGCAATAGGCAATGTCAGATTTTTGTGACAGGGCTTTTTCTCGGTATTTTGGGTATGTGACCTATACCCTTGGGATTGGGGAATTTCGCCGTGTTTTAATCAAAATTGGGAATTGGGAAAAAAAGATACTATTTTCCATTGGGAATATGACCGAATTTCGGTTATAAAATCGCCCCCAAAAATCCCTGTGTTATGTCTATAAAGGGCCACATTTGTCTATCTCATGGGTGTACTTGTTCGCAGAATTGACATTATATAATTATGAAGTATCATTTCTTGGAGTGATGTGTCGAACAGGGTTGAATGATACTTTGATTAAGATTTTATTGATTTTCGAGATTCAATATTCTTTTCATTTGCATTGATCTGCAACTTCTTAATTCTTGAGTTGATTTTCAAACTCTATACATCTGTTGCCATAGTTATGTAGATGATATGTGATGTCTCACATGTGTTCACAGCTAAATCATTGCTGATTGATCAGACCTTATTAAGAATAAAAATGAAAAAAAAAACCAACATTTCTCTTGACTTGTGACCTAGGGAAAAAAAGGCAATGTATCCACTAAGGCTGTCTTTAAAAAATGTTTGTTTGGGGTAACCCTGCCTAGAGAATTTTCAGTGGGTAGGTAGGATTTTTTAAAAAAATTATGTGATACACTACAACCCTAGTCTCACCATTGATTGAATATTTCCAAAGCTGAAATTTGAACATAAAACGATACATGAAATAAAATTTTCACAGAAATGGGTGAAATTAATGTATAAAAAATGCATTTATATTTGACTGATTTATTTGATAAAAGTCTTGATTGCAATAAGTATCAGTCGTACATCAAGAATATCTGGACTGGTATTCTATTAATTGTTTGGTAATGTCTCAGTGAATGTCATATATATTCATAATTGCTATTATTTTATATCAATTAACTTCATATTTTAATTAAGTCTGCTAATTAATCAATCAAATATGCATTGGTTCACTTCACGCCAGTAATTGTTTATTGTATGGCAGTATTATTTCAATTCAGTATCTGGCTGTGCTATGCAGGAGGAAGCCATTGTTGTTTATTACACGGTGCAGTTTACAAGAATGCCTTTGTTCGAGCTGTATAAGCTTTTATAACTAAAAATGCATCTTTATAAGATTTTGGAATTAAAGAAAACTTCAGTATACAATAACTTTTAAAAGTTATACGGTTATAGAGATGAAAGATCTCCTTATTTTCTAAACACTGTATGTGATTGACTTAGGTCTTGTGTATTGTGCGTAACACGGGCACTACTTGATATATTTCGCAGTTTTATCCACATTGTCCTGGATAATGTTAAGAGCTTTTGAAATAAATTATTAGTAGGATGTGCAGCACTTTAAAACATATAACAAGCATAGATCTATGAACTTGCAATTATTACAATGAATATTTAATTTTTAACTTTACTGTAGTTAAGTGTTACACTGAAGTTGCTAATAGGATTTGGTCTTAAGTGTCAATATTTCATGTGTTTGTGTTATTCAACTTGTAAATGTTGTTTTAAACTTATAAATCACAAAACTTGACTTCACCATGCTGGTTTACTGAAGCAACCAAGTTATGACTTACGTTTAGTCTTTGGTTACAAGCTATTTCAGTTTCATTAAATAATTATTTCGAAATAAGTCTCATGTTTCGGTCCAGTGTATATTGTACCAAGCTGGTGCTAGTATATTGAAATTTTCTTAAATACTTGTCAAATGATTCTAGTTGTACAAGATTAGTCTCCCTTTGAATGCATGAGAAGTTGAAGAGAATTGCAGAATTCAATATTTTATTAGTTTTCTCTGTAGGGCTGTAGATAAAGATCACGAGTTTTGTCATTTTAAAAGCAATGTATGTGAATATTCCTGGAATGGAAAATTTCATTTCCCGCGGGTGATGGCGATATTCCGAGAAGAATGTCACCGATGCTCAATCAAACTGGTTTAAACATCTTTTAAATTTTAGGCACATAATTTTTTTCGCAAACTAATTTTAAAGCAATAAAGCTCAAAATTGTGCGGCTGCTTTGTAAAGCATTCTTGATAAATTGATGTTATTGCTATTAAGTTCATTGACATGTTAATAGCATGAGAATTAAACGTGACACTGAGATAATCATGATTCTAAGTATTTTAAACTATTGATATTGATAGTATGATGAGTTATGTATTGAAAGTTTTGAATACAGTTCATGTGTCATGTATGCAAACAAAGGACAGTGTTTTAGTTTAACCCTTTTTATACGCCCGTTTGAAAAACATGTCATATTATGATAACACCCACAGCGGGCGGTTTGGCGGGCGGGCGGCATCCACAATGGTGTCTGCTTTCTAATTAAAAAAGTTCTATTCGGATCCTCACCAAACGGAATCCAGGATTACTGGTTAGGTAAACTGCCCTCTGGTATATAACCAGGATTACTGGTTAGGTAAACTGCCCTCTGGTATATAACTGAATACTGTGTCCTGCCTCTGTGGTTGAGTGAATAAGGTCGCTGACTTCAAATCACTGGAACCTTTCGCTGATAGAGGGTCATGGTTTCAAGCCCAGCTACCGACAATGTCTCTTCATATGAGAAAGTAGGCAGTTGCTTGCTGAGGATCATGGGTGTCTAGTACTGGTCCTTACCAGGAACGATCGTTAGGTGAACTGTCTGCCTCATATTTCTGTTGAAAAGGGTCATAAAAATCAAATAAACAAAACAAAGTACTGTTGAAAATGTGAATATAAACCTGAATATTAATTTAATTGCTTGGTTCACTTTAGAGTACTTGTTTGTTTTATTCTAGAACTCTTCTTTGCCGAAAACTTGGCTTATAAGTCACTGCATCTAAAATTATCTTGTAATGTGTTACAATGATGAAAATTAGTAATATTTTTGTTTGTGAATCTTCAAGAGAAGGTTGTGACAAATGCAATTTCTAATTGGTCTGAAATATTACAGTATTGTAAAAAAAAAACATTGAATGAAAACCTGCTTCCATTTGTATAACAATCGAGTAAAAATCTAATGTTAGTGGAATTTGTGTGAATTGTTTCAGAATTGGAAGAATCTGTTATTGGATTTTTTATATATTTTAATTACATTCAGAGGAGGTTGTTGATAGCAGAGTACAATAAATTATTCATTAAATCCTTATTTTACAATGTTTATAAAAAAACCACTCTTATTGATCTCGTAAAAATTATGCATCCATGATGATCTTGTGATATCTAACTTCAGTTATTGATGGTGGAAGTTTTATGATTAATTATGTGTGTGCTAATTAAAGCTATTGTTAAGTAATTTTTATGATCTTCATTTTAAGTTTTTATGTATTTAGGGATGACTGACAATATTCTGGATATATCTGGAATTCCGGTTTGTCTGTCCCAGAAGAGCTAAGTTTTCCAAGCAAAATATAAGTTATTTGATTAAAATATTTCAAGAAATGGCAAAGTTATGGTTATGGATATTTTCTTAAACAAAAGGGTCAAATATGGAAACAATGTGGTTGAAGGCCTCTTGTTTGGCAAAAATGGTCGGCTGCATATGATTTTCAGGATTTTTTATTTGGCTCTATTGATTGACATCTCTGTGTATTACATATTACTTCTTTAATTGTTTTTTATCATTTCTCATATTTCTTTACTAGTCCCGAATGAGTTTATAGTACTGTTGTAGGAAAGGACCCTCACATAGCTGTGAGCTCAAATCCCACACAGACCAAAATTTCACATTCCGGAAAACTTGTCTAGCTTTCGTTCCAAAAGGTCACTGGTTTTATTTACTAAAGTGTACATCCAGGGCCTTCCTGGAAAAGTTACAAAATAACCCTGTCTGTTGGCGGGACGTTAAACAGCAGTGACAAAAAAAGCTGAAAAAAAGAACAACACGAGGGCTCAGCGCAACACTGGCGTAACTTGTTCTTATTTCAATATGAGTTACGACACTGTTGCGTTGAACCCTCGATTACAGTGAAATTATTGTAATTATCTACCAATGAGAAGTTAGTAGATTAAGATTCTTTATTTTGAGATAAATTGTGTTGCAAAAAAGATAATCTGTTTAAATAAAGTGTCTATACTAAGCTTTTCTCCTTATATTCCTCGCTGTCTGTACAAACATTTTGTTCTTTGTGAAGTAATTTATTTGTTTTACAGTTTATGGTATTTTTGTGTGTTTAATGACAGCCCAAATCCTCTTCTATCTTTAATGTACACACTATATAATCTTTAGATCTTACTGGATAGTTTGAGAATGTCAAATGTGTTCTTATTCATTTGATTTTATTTACAATGTACAAAACCTAGCGGAATTTTCATGTTTTGTATAAATTAGAAAATTTGAGGCACATTTATCTTGCACTGCATTGCGTTAATTAAATGTTCTCAAGTAATAGCGATTGATCACTTCTGTTAGCTGTTGTAACAAAAATATATATTAACACATTTTAACTGGCCAGACTCCACAAATTATTCTTGAACAAAAAATGGCAATGTTGCTGTAAAATTTTCTTACACATCATTTGTCATTTATTTTGTCTATTGAATTGTATCGAAGGAATTAGGTTTTTAGTTCTGTAAATAATTTCAACATTTGTTAAGTCAATGGTTTTCGTGATAGATGATTGATTCCAGTATAGTTGCTTTGTAATGATTCCGATATATGACTGTGCTTTCTTACAACTCCTAAATGTAATCTGCATGATGGTCACAGACTCCTAAATGTAATGTATATGGTGGTCACAGACTCCTAAATGAAATGTACATGATGGTCACAGACTTCTAAATGTAATCTGCATGATGGTCACAGACTCCTAAGTGTAATGTATATGATGGTCACAGACTCCTGAATGAAATGTACGTGACGGGCACAGACTTCTAAATGTAATCTGCATGATGGTCACAGACTCCTAAATGTAATGTATATGATGGCCACAGACTCCTAAAAGCTGAACAGATTCTCACATGTGAAATTCAATCCTGGGTGAGATTTGAACTCATGACAGTGGGAGAGGGGCTAGTGATAACTTACCAACTTGACCACCCACCTAACCATAGAGGTCCCGTCCCCTAGATATCACATTACAAAAGCCTGCAATAAGTTCATATTAATTTTGTGCATTCGCTCTCTTGTCTATGCTTAAACAGTGCAACCTCCCTACAACAGCCATTAGTGGGAAGGACAAAAATGGCTTTCGTAAGGGAGTGGCTGTTGTTGAGAGAGTGTAAATAGAGTAAAATCTTGGTTGCTAGTATACTGACTGTAATAGGGAGGTGGCTGTTGTTTGGAGGTGACTGTTCATGAAGTTTAGACTGTATATGAAATTTCGCTTCAAACATGGTCTGGATTTAATAAAATCGTTGATATTGTGTCTAATAAATTTTAACCTATGTTTATGGTTTAGTTTTCAATTTATCAGTTTCATATACAATTGAATATTCTTCAGTTTCTAGATAATCAGTATTAAGTGAATTATTCTACTTTCATATTTTCTAATTAAACATCATATGAGTGTTGTAGTGTGTTACATTGTACATTTATCCTTAAAATTGTGTGATATTATTTGCTATGTAAATTAATATTCTACTGTGATATATTACCCATTGTAGTAAGAGTGTTAAAACATTAATGTATTACTTTGTTGTAAAATGATAAATCACTCTTGTAAAAACTTGTTTGCAATTTCAACGTATGTTCCTCTGTACTCTCAATAAAACATTTTTTTCTGAAAATATTTTATTGTGTGAGTAAAATTCATGTGCAAATCATAATTTCAGTGATTTACCTTTATTGATGCATGTTAATGCATTTTTTGGGTACCGTAATTTAAGTTTTTCTCTTGTATTAGAATTTAGAGTTGCTTAGGTATTGATTTGATTGAGCTTCATATTAGGTGGTCATAAATTGTCTTTAATTTTAATTGTATGTTTATAAACCCTCTCTGACAAGTGTCCGTAAGCATAATATTTTTTAATTGACATTTCATAGTCCTATATTTATATGTCTCTATTCTTAGATGTTTATACATTAATACCTTAGTTTTATTCTGCATAAATATTTTTTTAAGACTTTTTAAAGACCTTTGTGTTGTCTCCATTTATAATAAAAATATTTCGACTTAATAGCATTATGTGGTAATCAGAATTGGATATTGTTTAAGATTGACATTTAAGGGCCTATGTTCATCTAAAAGTTTAATGGTCAATTTATTTGATTCCTAAAATTTGTGACTTTGTTATAATTGCGTCAGGTTTAGCAGCAAAGTATTGAGAAATGTGTGTTTTTTTGTCATGTGTGTTTATGTATACAATTAACTAGGAATGTTGCTATTCAAAACTAGGATTGGAATAAATTAAACCGTGCACATCAGTCTGTCTATGTTTTGTGACAGCTGTTGGCTTGAAATTAAATGTTTGGCTTATTTTTCACTTTAGGCAACATATACGGAAATGCTTTTATATTTTATTTCAACATCTAATGTGTGAATTTTTCTATCTAGAGGATTTGATTCAAGTTGATTATTGTTGTACCTTAGTTTACCTGGCTTATTATGGGGCGATCGGTATTTTCAATGATAACATGCTCGACTACTAAATGAAGGATTCTCAGCTCTGCCTTTCGAATTTCTCGGGGCCGCTTTTTCAGTGTCCCTATCCAATTTACCAAGCCAAGTACTGTGTCTTGAAAATCACAGGAAAAGGGCCAGGCGTGTATCGGCGAAGAATCGGGAAAAACTATTTGAAAAAAGTAGGGTTAGCAAAAAAGCAAAACACATGGTATTGTAGTAACGGTATGACATAGAATAAAAAGTTTAAATTCTAAGTTCAAATTCTACAGAGAATGAACATTCAACATTTATAGAATATTGTCCTGAAGCTGTATGTATATATTTTAATAAAGAGTTCAGAAATGCAGGCCAGACACATAAAAGTCTGAAAATCTACTTAGGTACCTTAATTGGAATTTAATATGTAAACGAGGTCTTCTTTTCATACGAATGTGTGATTGCAGCCGTCCTGGCCCCGTTTATTTACTAATAAAAAATTTCTCAAGTATTGCTTAGGCTGGGTCTCAATATTTAATGAATAAAATCATGTGTTTGTTACTAAGGTATAATTTTTATTTATCAATATAAGTAGAACACCAAGTGAAACCTTTTTACATTTTTTTACTTTGTCATTTGGTGTTTTAGGTAACCAAGTACAGGTCACATTTATAAAGTTGTATTTCTGTCTTTGATTGGACAATAGTCTGATTCGATCTCGGAGATATAAATTAGAAAAAGAATGTTTGTGAATGTCTTAGAGACGTGAAATCTCCTAGCATGTCTGAAGGGTAATTACTGTGCAAATTGTCAACAAATTTTATGGGACATTTTTACGAGGCTTAAATCTCGATTTCAAACTGATTTGATAATTAAACGCTTCTTTGTAAATGTATTCATAGTAAGAAAGTTTTGGCAATAAGTTAGTGCTGATGTCATTTATATTCAATTAATTGTTCTGTTTTAATATATAATCGACAGAAATCTATCTCATCTGTCTTTGAGCCTTTCGTTGGTTGGTGGGGCAGGGAATTTGAAGAGATTAAATATAAACTGGTCTTCATGTTAACAAACATTATTTCAGCTTTGGCATTCAAACAATTTTAACCTTGTGTTGGCATACTGGTCCACAGCGTATTCATAAATGTGACAGTGTGTACTATTCAAAATTCCATGTGTTATTTCGTAAGCTATGAATTTTGTACAGGAAATCCAGGCATTGAGCTGTGTGTAGGGATAAAATAGGACTCACTAAAATTGGATTATAAAAGCTTAGTGATTTTAAACATTTTCACCAAATGTAGGCATGAAAAAGATCTGTTGAATATGAAAGCTTAATTTCTATGCATGCTCCGTGATATTATTAATCATTTATTACTGATTCTCGTAGGAAATTGAAAATGGATTGTTAATGATTGGTGATCTCGCCGTGTGGATCTGTATCATCGTAATATTGGAAATAAATGTCTCATGGTATTTTGGCTATGTTTGGTACTGAAAGTAAAACCCTAGTTAAAGTAATTAGGTGCCTGTAGTCTTTGTTATAGAAAATTACTCAGTGTTAAAACGTCTTACTTACTTTCTCTCTCTATGTTCAATAACGTTATAATACATGTGTGTGTATTACCTAGCTTGTTAATTCATACATTTAGTGGACAAGTGTGATAGTTAAAACTTATTTAACGTACGAAAAGCTGCACTCATCTGTTATAAAAAGGGAAAAAACTAATAAGCTGAATATACTTAGTGTTGAAGTTATTCAAAACGAACAAATACTTAAAATGGAAGGAATATTAACTATGCCCACGTTGCAGAAGGAGATTTTAACTGTACCAACGGTTCCCACGGTTACTGCGATGCCTCCGGTTGTACCAGCCGTACAACCTTCTACGATGCCTACAAACCTAGGCTGGGTCTACTGTGACCTTGTGGTATGTGTATTTGTTTATATGTTGCACCATCTATCTCATAGTCAAAGCCTCAGGACTCTATTGATGGAATTACAGTGGCTTGAAGTCTACAGGTCACTCAGTACTGAGTTACAGCGTAGGTATCTATTGTGGAACATGTCACCTTGTCAATGCTGATAAGAAACTAGTCTGTACAAGTAACAAGTATGGTACAGTCAGGGTTCTCAATATTAAGTTTGTGGCCAACAGGCCCAAAAGCTAGACTAACAGGCCTGCTAGGGGGGGGGGGGGGTCTGGGCATTTTCAAGCTATATTTTATAAACTTTTGAGATTCCTAACGGGCCCAAACACATTTCTAAGCAGCTAAATTGGCCTGCAGCCTGCTGTTATTGAGAACCCTGCACAGTGTTCATGATTTCGTGTTCTTATGCAATCTGTACCATCTCGATGTTGAGTCAAGGATCTAGTCTAGATGACTTTCACAGAAATATAAGGTAATTTTATGTCATAAACTAAGCACCTGTGGACTATTCTCAATGAAACTGCTGTTCAGGGGTTTGTCTCTTTTATTGGTAAGTATCAGTTCTAATGGTTCTCTGATTGGTCAAGCCAATCACATGATCTCAAGTGATGTGTCGACTCTGTCGAGCCAATCACATGGTCTCAAGTGATTGGTCAGTTTGTCCTTATCTCATGAATAATAAGTATATACATGTCCTATGACTTCTGGTATTGGTTATGTCAGTTGATGTACTTTCTCTTATCTATAAAGTTGAATGTTTTGTAAGCCAAACACTTGAGTAGATGTATGGTAACATTTGTTGTCCAATAGCAGTGAAGTTTTTTTTTTTTTTTTTTTAAACACATACTTAACAATAATGGGATTAAAATTGGGGGCTCTTCTAAGGTTGAGTGTTTTTTGTCTTATGACTAGAAAATGGTAGCCCATTATCACTTTGAATTAAAACCCACCTGACCGGCCCAAATGAATTTATATAAGGAAGATCTTCAGCTTATTTACAAAAGGTCAGTGGTTCTAGGGGGGGGGGGGGGGGGGGGTGTACTCCTCTTGCTATTGATGCAATGTTCAGGGTTGACAATATTCCTGATATATCCGGATTTCTGGATGTATCTGTCCTGAAAGGGCTATGATTTCTGAGCAAGATAAAACTTATTTGATGAAAATATCTCAAGAAATGGCTAAGTTATGGTCGATTTAATCTGCTTTGAAGGATTTTCTTTAATATAAACTGAGTTAAATATGGAAACAATGTGGTTGAAGGCCTCTTGTTTGGCAAAAATGGTTGGCCACATAAGATTTTAAGGCTTTTTAATTTCGGCTGTATTGGCGCCCCTGAATTTTAAGCCTCAATAAAAAACATTTTGGGTGGGTCTGTATTGAGTGGAGTGCTCATAAATGTACTCATGTTCAGTCGGATGGGAACTCCCTACTACTTGTAGAAGTCTATTCGGTATTCCGTACTACAGGGTTGTTGCAGCATATTTGATGTCAGATTGTAATAACAATTGCTCTTAAAATGCACATTGGATCTGACATGTGTATCATCCATTATTATCAGATTAAATTTATTGTTTAGGGAATTAGTTGATACTAAAAGCAACCAACGATGGCTGTGTTACAGGTGTCGTTCTGTGGCATTATCCTGCGGTATGAGTCTGATGTAGTATCTTGTTTCAGTGTATGTTGATTCTACGAGTTTCTGTGAAATATCAAATGGGATCATTCCTGTGCCGTAAACTTGTCTTTTTATAAATATTTAAATGGCTTTGAGTTGAAAAGCTGATGTAATCGATTGTTGAAAGCATTTCTGGTTCATAACTTAGTAGAACAAAGTCCTTTTGGAAGGTATTTCTCCAAGCATACATTGTTTGCATCATGTCCGTTAATGTCCTTAGTACAGGAATAAGAGAAAATCAGCTATTATGCCGTTAGGTATTCCTTCATAAGGAAATTACCTTGGTATAAACTAATTAGCCTATGACACGTGCCAAAGTGATGTTACTTCACTAACTTTTGTTTGGCGCCAGAGGATGCCTGGGGATAATTTCTATTCAACCATCGAACTGGCATTCCTGTAAATTAGATCGGTGCTTTATTCATTAATGTACTGATAGGCTTATATGAAACTATGCTGGACATCTTGTCGCTTTTCTCAGAATTGCAATTGGAAAAATTGATTCGTTCATTCATAAATCTTGTATCCATGTGACTGTGCTGTTTCTTTGTATGTGTTCTTCATGAAGTGAACTTGGTGTGTTACATTTCTTAAGAACTGTGACAAGTTATATTTGGATCATGTGTGTTACTTTTTGGTTAACTTGACTTCTTTTGTTTTTTTCCAATATTTTTCTTAGCCCTGAGAGGTTCATATTTTGACTAACATGCCATACTGTTTTAAAAAAATGGTCGTTTTGTTTTGTTTGATCTGGTTACATTTCTGTACCTGGGATTTCTTTGTTCTCATGATTTTATATTGATTGCGTTGGTATTTCAGGGTTTTACATTGACTTTAAAGTATTAGGGTCTTTTGGACTTGGCTTGGTGGGGTCCAGTCATAAATTTCAGGGGTCCCTATATCATTCTGTGTTACGGTTTATTAAATTTATCTTATTCTCTTGTTGGTAATTGCAATACCATTGGATTAGAATAAGAGGAGTGTGCTCAAATGATTGGCTGATAAAATTTAATGTAACTATTAATATTTTTTTAGCAAGGGATATATTCCGGAAAGGCTGCATCCCACTGGACTCGATTTGGTCATTTTGAGGGGTTCTGGGTAGATTTTTGTAAAAGTTTAACTAAGTATCCCATTGTATTGATAAGTACCGTCAAAATAGCGGTAGCGGTATTATTTCGTTGGTACTACCAGTATCAACCGTACCGTTTAACATTGTCCAACCCAATATAAGTCTTGATGGTTAGAGCCTAGATTTAATTAACAACCTTTTTTCGGACCCTGATCTGTTATCTTGACAGATGTCTTATTATTGTATATAACTTTATATTGTAAGATTTGTCATTATGCAACTTGTATGAATATTATTTTCAATGTAGTTGTCACGCTGACAAGTATAATGAGTTTACCATTTATAGTCCTAGAGAGAAATTAATTAACACAAAGTGTGAATTCTGAATCATGCTGTAATATGTAATGAGCAATCTATGCATATATAATTCAGCCAGTGCTTGCATGCTATAAACAGACTGGTTATTGTGTATTTGCTAATTATTATGACTGGTTTTCATTTTATCTCAACTGCAAATAAGTGTAAATATCATTTTTTGGGTAATATTGTATTGCATGTGCAAATATATTAAACATATGTTTCTTTATTATATTGTGAAGCTAGATGATCAAAATTGGCCAGCTGTGTTTTAAGCTTAATTAGATTCTTAACTCACGGAGCTTTCAATATTCAGCATTATTGTATAAAAAAAAACTATACTTGCCTTTTCAATCATAGTAAAAACAAGGAGGAGATGAGGTCTGTAATGTATATATCTATCATTTAAAACAATTTTGAGCACTTTAAAGCTCGAAACATCTTTGACAGATGATGTAAGGTAATAGCATGCTGCATCAGTGAAAATGTCATTGGAAATCTGACATTTTTGTAGCCACGTGTGCCAAATTCATAACAGAAAAGTGTATTAAATTTTTGTATGACTACTATGCATGACTTTGTGTTACATTACTGCTCAAACTAGACTTAAGTGATTTTGTTGAGATACCATCAAACAGTCTATAGAAGGGGAACTTCAGTTTACATTCATTGTCAAATTTAATGAAAGCACTGAAAGTACCTATTTATATAAGCAATGAGATGAGATGATTAAATTTTCACCTGTAGAAGAGGCCAGCATGGTCACTAATAATAAAAACGATCTACTTGTGTAATAGCAAAGTCCCCTTAATATGCTACGAGGCCTGAAAGAGAAAAAATCTTAATATTGTACAGGTCTTGAAACATACCATATAGGTCTAGGAGAAAGCTTACCTGCTTTACTTGTTTGCCCGTAGAAGTCATTGTAACTCTAGTTCATTGTTCAGAATGGCATTGTGTTAATATTACTATGTGTAAAACGTACATGTAAATATTTCTGTGTTGACATTTTTCCATAACAAAATTTACCAATACTGCCTGAACACTGGAACAAAGTGTAAAACATGTGAGTTGTTGTATATTATTCCATACAATATTAAAAGGTTAAACAATCACACATTTTTTCATCAAATGAATCGCAAACATGGCTTAGGCAAGAGGAAATAAATAGTTTCTATGGTTATTGGACCAATCCTAACTTTTTGTGCTGCCTCGAAGTTACTTACGGCAGAATCCAAAGAAGAAAACATTAAAATATTAATGGATGGGTCTTACACAAGTTTTCTTTCTGTTTTGGGGAAGGCCCCCTGATAATTAATTCAGGGATTAAATAGCAGGTCAAAGCCTCGTTTGAGGGGGAGATTTTTGCATGAATTCAAAGAAATTTTCTGAGAGGAAGATGCCCTTTAAAGGCTACTAGTATATAGAACAAAATGACATTGTGTTATTAGAAAAATAAACAGAGTTTTCCGACCTTCCTGTCCTTAATTTTTTGGTCGAGTTATCTTAAACATGTAGGTGTTTTTCTAGCCTTGACATTATTGGACTCCTCGAGTTCCTGAGTTACTTCAAGTTCAATATATTCTCAAAAAGCCTTGTGATGGGTCTATCTGAACTTTCAACTTAAGCTGTACCCAATCAGTGTAAGCATATATCGAGGGCACAGCGCAACACTGTCATAACTTGTTCTTATTTCCATATGAGTTATGACACTGTTGCGTTGAACCCTTGATATGTATATAGCACATAATACGGTATTCTTGCTGACCAGAATTTTTTGGTCATTGAACCTCAAGCCATATATTTTTTAAGCATTAATTGTAGAAGCTGTTATGTCACCTGGTCCTTAGTGGTAACTTAGTTTGAAATAGTTAAAGGAGAAAAACTGACACAATTCATCAATTAAACTTTTTCTGTCTTTCCTGTGTTGCACTTTAGCCTGACACTTTAAAAAGTAAGTGTGTTTTTAGCAGTCAACACTTTAATTTGACACATTTTAGAGTATGTGTGCCATTAGCAGTCCACACTTTATTCTGACATATTTTAGTGTATGTGTGTCATTAGCTGTCAGCAGTTTAATCTGACACATATAAAAGTCTGTGTGTCATTAGCCGTCCACACTTTAAACCGACACATTTACGAGTCTGTGTGTCATTAGCAGTCGGCACTTAATTCGACACATTTAAGAGTCTGTGTGTCGTTAAAAAGTTTTTGTACTGTTCAGTTTTCCAGCATTCTGTTTGATAGTGTCCCAGTTTGATAATCAATTTCATTGCACCATGAATTATCATGATGCCTTAGAAACATCAATATCTCTTCGACCCTAAGCATGTGAACAGTATCATAATATACTCTCCATTTTCCTAGTCAGAACCTTTACCATGGCATTTAGGGCACATTAATGCCGTTTATGTTATTCCGCAGATTTCAAATTACCACATTAATTTATCAGGGGATTTTGTTATTAATAATTGTCCAAATACCAGGAGTCGGCGTGGGACCGGGTTAATGCTGTATAACTGCTGATTGCGCTACACTATGCCTTTTACATTCATGACATTATCATAGGAATCCCAGGCTGGCCGCATGTCTGAATGTTTGTTTGATATTTTGCCATGTTTTAGATGATTATCTATGGATGGAAGGTTTGTGCTCTATATGAACATGCTTACAGGGGGAACAATTAGTAATGCTATTTTTGGCAGTTATAGTCGACTATAATTTTTCTTTCTGTTTAATGGGAGTTTGTGCCATAATTGACCTGGTTTTGAATGCTAAAATAATTATATAAACACCAATGTAGGATTCTTCCAAGGCCAATTCAAGTCTCGCATGTGGAGAAGACGGTAGTTACCAAATGAACCGTGATTGTTGGTACTGCAAACTTAGCGAAATTTCTTTTTACGAAAATTACGATAAAATTTTAAAGAATTACAACTTAATGTATATGCCTTACCTGTCTTTCATATTATGTAATGTTGCCATTAGCTACATAATCTTGGTGGATGTAGCAGACGCTACACTTTCTGTACTGTGAAAGAGCGTTACAATTCATCACTGGAGACACTTCAGAGGTCTTATCTTGATCCGCGAAACATCGTCACCAGATTTAGATGCGACGATGTTGCAAGTAGTACAATATCAACTACATCATTTGTTTTATTTTAATCAAATTCTCATACATCATGTGAAGAAATTTGTGAACTAGTTGGTTTAGATTAGATTTGTTTTAAATCCATTTATCTCCCTCTCTTTGGTGTTAGCGTTACCTAGACAACTAGGGTGCAGCTTAACAACCACTATGACAAATTACTGCATGTAACCTTGACAAATAGTGCTCCAAATTACGGTTCTAAAGTCACGATGGATGTGTTAATTTTGTTGAAAGTTGCTTGTTGTCAATTTGTTTGAAACTAAAAACTTGAAGACATATTTATGCCCCCTGTATCAATAGGTCGGGGGATTTTGTAGGCTGTCCGTCTGTTTGTTTGGTACTTTTCCTATAAAATCAGAACGCCTCCACCTACAGTCATCAAACTTTATCATGTTGGTTCCTCATGGCAACCTCTACATGACCTGAGCATTTTCAGGTCAAAGGTCAAGAGCGCATTGTGTTTCCAAGTTGTTTTTGGAATGTTTTTATTATCAAAGAATACAAATTTTTTGTTTACTCTAAAAAAGTTGGGGTTTTATTGTAAACATGAAAATCAAGTCCACAATAATAAATCCTCTGTTCTATATATGTATGTTTTTATTCTATGTTTTTGCTTGTATCATTCTTATAGATTTTCATTGTATGTGTAAAAGAACTCTGTGTTTAAAAATTGATTGTTTGTAATATTTACAAAAAACTGTGTTATACAATGTACATAAATATTGTTCAGGAACAACATTAAACCAACTGTAAGAAACATTTTTACCAGGGATTCACACTTCTCATAAACTAACTGTCAATATGTTGGCTTGTATTAGCTCGTGAAGAAATGGGTTATAACTGAAGTAACGTAAAATACTAATTTAGTCAATCAAGGCTTGACAAAGCCTCCAATCCATTTGTTATTAGCATAGAATGAATGATCTGCAGTCTAGGGGTCAAGCGCTGAACTCCTAAACAAAAGGTTGTGGGTTCGAATCTAAGCTCTGTCGGCGTAATTTCTCAGGGACACTTTTCCAGTGTCCCAATCCCAACTACCAAGCCAAGTACTGTGTCTAGAAAATCGCAGGAAAAGGCGTGAGTCATATATCAGTGCTTTTCACCGGACACAATAAAGAAC
Organism: Lutraria lutraria; assembly: GCA_964023205.1. Lineage (NCBI taxonomy): Eukaryota > Metazoa > Mollusca > Bivalvia > Venerida > Mactridae > Lutraria > Lutraria lutraria. The sequence continues at coordinate 3,494,638 of OZ026841.1, read as the reverse complement.
AAGGAAAAACAATTTGAATTAAGAGTGGAGATACTAATGCCCAATTCTCCTGTATCTCTCCCCTTTCTGTGGGGCGACCCTGAAATAACCATCCCTGTTAAATAGGCTAATAATTAAACAACAGATATTCATAAATCTAGGCTGGTTGTATAAATTTACTACAAAAATCAAGCTCAAAATGCAAGTTTATTATGGAGTGACTACTACTTTGTTACGTAATTCAATAATGTTCACCATTTTATCTTCAGTTGTAGAACTAATTGTTTTTAAAGTTTGAATTGAATTCCTTTAAACGGCGTGTTTAGTGTTTTCTTCTTAGTGAATAGGGTTTAAAAGTTATCTTGAACTAATAAAATTAATGATTGAAAGAAATAAAAATATTCATAAGGCCATCCTTAAATAAAATGTTTGTTTGCAGTAACCTTACCCTGAGAATTTTCAGTAGGTAGGTCGGTAGGAATTTTTTTTTTTTTACAATTTATTTTTGTATTGAACCCTAAATACAATGTCATGTCTGAATACTGGTTTTTAATTGAAATAAAAATACCCAAGAGGCCAAAAAAAGTTAGGTAGAGGCCTTTTTGGTGATAGGTATAGCTTTACCACAAACAAAATGTTTTTTAAGTATGGCCTAATGTTTCATTGTATAAACGACTTCTTGAACCGCAATTAGAAATAGAAGATGGCTATTGATTGACAATACATAAAGTTGAATGAAGATTGGAACAGTATCAAGTAGAATGAGACAGAAGAGGCAGAAATTTGACACTTTCAATTCTACCTAATGTGACAACAGTGTATCGACAAGTCATTGCATGTGGACGTCCACGTTGTAATGCTGTCTTATCAATTTATTAATTAATTTTCTAGAACTAATATTTTGTGACAGGACACCTGATCATGCGTTCTTTTGTGCTAAATTTCCTGTCTGAGATAATGGTTATAGACTTCCCAGTCCTATTTCTGGAACATAATTAGCATCATTTTACTTAATATGGAGTCATGTTAAATAGGTACTTACATTAGATCTGCAGTCTGTGACTTTACCCCAATTTCAAAATGTTCTGAAGTCATAAAAACAAAATTAATGTAACACCAAATTATCAATGAGTCAATATAATAATGATAAAATAAAATAATAATAAAAAATTATACTATAGTAGTCAGGTAATTGATGCACAGTTTTTTTGCATGGTCATTTATCATTTTCGAAATCAATCCAATGCAGTTACTTTTTTTTCTAAATTAGGGAAATATACTGTTTAGTCAATTAGCATAATAATTAGGTTCTAAAATTTGTTAGTCTTAATGACCAAAATATCTATTAATTCATCTCAGTCAGCCGACATTTTTCCATGACTCGTGTGAAAGAAGGCAGCTGTCTGTTGCTTGTGGTTCTAGTCTGAAGCCCGAGGATTAGGGTCATCCGTGGTTATGGTATCTGATTAACAATCACTAGCCCTCACCGCTGCAAGTTCAATTCCCAGCCGCGCCAAAATTTCACTAATGAGAAAGTGGACCAGCTAGCTAATGGCAGGTCAGTGACTCTACCCAGTAGTACACCTGGAGTTATCCTCCCTGTTAAAGCTGGAACAGTCGCCGAATGACCTTGGCTGTTGGTTCGACGTTAAACCCTCGTGAAACAAAAAAAATGAAACCCATGAATGATGTAATATACTAAATTAGAATATCTTAGAATATTTGAAATGTTTTCAAGACAATACCAAACATGTAATCCAATTTGTGTTTAATACCACTATGTTATAAGCTGATTATGGTCGGAACAACAAAAATCCATCGCCAGGATTCCAATATGTTTTGTTTTTTTTAAAAAACAACAACAACAAGTTTTAAGCTGGTAATGAATTACCATTGGACAATTTATTGTGTTGACTAAGTTTTAAATGATGTATGTATATTTGACTACAGTATTATAGAGAAAACTTTTCATTTTTTGTGCTGTTTCTAGTTTCAAATTTCAAACAAAAACCAATTTAGCCTCAAATCTTTTGTGTTTAGCGAAATAAAACTGAATTATGGCTACGTAAAGTTAAATCAATATTTCGTTTACTAGCAATTAAAGTTTCTACTGCGAATATGCAAAGCAATAAAATACTGAATGTGCTATTAACTAGGTATACATCACTTCTCCATATTTTGTATTAAATAAACAAGAATTAGTGTTGCTCACGTTTTTTTCTAACTGGTGAGAATTGTTTGTAAATTGCAAATGCTTATTTCTCTTAAACCATGTTATTTGCCATGTTTATTGTGCTATTATGTATTGTACATAACTTAATTTTTAAAACGCTATGTTTATCTCATCATCAGATTTTGAGAAATGGATACAGCTTCAATATTAATCTAGAAAGTGTTGCCATAGTTACTGTTTATATCCCATCTTATTTCTCAGATATTTGGGCATTTGCGTACAATATTAGTTTAGATCTTTATTTGTGGCTCATTTCATGTTGTTATCATTCTCGTTGATAATTTTGAACTAATTATCATACCAGAAGATAATTCATCAATTACGATAATCATGTTTTACCTTATATGGTGGCATCATGCTGTAAACATACTCATTTTGATTGGCTTATATCATTTCTTTCAGAGTTCCACCCCTTTACGAGGCGACCAATCTGAAGTAGGTTCCTTTTACCTTGTTCATTTTCATTATACTTAGGGGACAAACAAAAAGGGCCACCAGTCTGTCGTACAATGTTTGATTAATGTAGACTGTATCTGTTAAAAATATTTATATGACAGAAACTTTTACCGACCAAGGCATATTTTGTGTCCATCCATTTAAATTGTAACTGCATAGTGCCCGTGTATGATTACTTCAAACATATTAATCAGCCCCTTAATTAGTTAAGTGCATTCTGTTTTCTCTGAAAAGGTCAATTGTTATTATTTACTAAATTCAATTTATGATTCTCGCGTTCATGATGGACTGGTTGGATTTTTCCTCTTCTTCTTTTCACTTGATAGACAGACTTCTTCCTAAAGATGTGTATCACTGATTCCATTGTCTGATTCCTTTCCTTCGGCTCTTTTTGCTTTCAAATCAGTGATTTTACAAAACATGCAAAGAAAAAAATATAAGCCAGAAGCACAACAACTCTGTTCATTCACTTCCCTGCTTTGCCTGATCATTTTGGCAAAATTGTCTTCTTACTTATTGAACAGCCCTCGATTTTTGTCGATCAGCCCTTTTATCTACGGTCAAGGCCAAGCATCATTCATTCTGGAAGTTTCTTATAAACTAGAATTGAATTTTTGGTGATAATTCACTCAATGTACATATTGTTTATTTATTGTTAGTATGTTACTTTGTTCTAAGAGAAAAGGTAAGTGTTTAATTATTATTTATTACAGAGACCGTAAGCTGGGCATAACGTCTTACCTTGTCAAATTTTTGACGTCCGCTGTATTAAGTCGTGTAAAATTCCAAATTTCGATGGACGGACATTAATAGTTATGTGACAGAAATTAAATGAACCAATTATTGCTTATCTTAAATAATTGATCATTGATTGTATGATCTGTATATTTTGTATTCTATGTACAGTAAGATTTTGAAACCAAAATGGTATATTGTTAAACTATTATTGTTAAAGTATGTCTAGCCAATCAAGGGTCAGCATTTATTGGTAACCGTTTCTTGACCTTGTTTGAAGATTTTGTGGATGTCGACCATGGTTTGGGTATTTTTAAGATTAATATTTTAGTTCTTTGACGTTAAACTGCGCAGCGCGCATGACGATGATCTGCATTACCGACAGGATGAAGACGTCATCATCTTATGATGGATTTACGTATATTGTTTATCTATTCTATCTAAATTGTCATACTCCTGTTTTGTATTTTAGCGAACTGTTGTTGAAGAACTATGCTCCTAGAAAATGTGCCCACATAAATATTGCATTAAAAAAACTATTTTGAACTAAAGTCACTATGTTTTGTGTTCGTTTATAAAAAATAAATAAAAAATTTAGGCAATTAAAGTTCTTGCCTTTTTCAATGCCAAATTTCCATCGCTATTATTAGGATATTTGACAAGTTAATTTTGAGTACATGACTGTGTAATTAGTATGAATTATTTCTATATAAGTGTTTCTTTGAAAGACTAATTTCGATCAATCACTGTGGCAACTTTGTTTTATTACTTATCATTCCGTCTTGATGTATACATCTTAAAAACTTGAAGCCGAATGTTTAATGTTGTTGCCATGGTTCCTGCGGTATTGCGGGTACCAGTACTGTGTATGGTGTATTTTACACAGTATTTTATACGGTGTATGTATCCTTTATGTTTCAGCCAAACCAGGACCCCTATTGTTTTGTTGAATTTTACGACCATGAGTCAGCAGCGGCAGCATTAGCAGCAATGAATAAAAGAATGTGTTTAGGCAGGGTAAGTGTCCTGACTGAATGTGGGAATAAATGAGATGTTATTATAACACCATATATTACTGTCCATAAATATTGTATCTCTCTTGTGACACCTTTACCTTGTTGGTATACAACCAGCAAGCATCTATCATTTGGCATCCTAGTATTACAGGTTTTTTTTGTCTGCTGAAGCCTTAATATTTTTTTTGACATTTTATGATTTTCACACACCTGGGATTTCTTTGTACATTTTGTACTTCTATCTTTTTGCTACGATTGTAATGTATACATAATGTGTCTTTACTGGGTATTGGTAAGTATCAGATAAATATGTGAAATATGGAGCAGACGGACAGACATACATTCAAGGCAAAAGAAGATACTAAGAGTTGTGAAAGATGTTTTTTGGACTTTAGAAGAATAGAAGATTTATCAGGTAAGACTGTTTGTTGTTTTTCGACTCTTCTGTGCTAGTTGTCTTTCCTTGATGTCTTTAGACTGGTTGTTCAATTATCTCCCTTTGATAGATGACAGTCTATACATCTTCATGTCTTTAGACCTGATCTTCTGTTATCTCCCTTTGATAGATGACAGTCTATTATCTCTTTATGTCTCTAGACTGGTTCTTCAGTTATCTGCCTTTGATAGATGAAAGTCTATTATCTCTTTATGTCTCTGGACTGGTTCTTCAGTTATCTGCCTTTGATAGATGACAGTCTATTATCTCTTTATGTCTTTCTTCAGTTATCTCCCATTGATAGATGAAAGTCTATTATCTCTTTATGTCTCTGGACTGGTTCTTCAGTTATCTGCCTTTGATAGATGACAGTCTATTATCTCTTTATGTCTTTCTTCAGTTATCTCCCATTGATAGATGAAAGTCTATTATCTCTTTATGTCTCTAGACTGGTTCTTCAGTTATCTCCCATTGATAGATGAAAGTCTGTTACCTACCTAGAAAGTAATCAGGTTTAACAGCTTTCTTTCAATGCCTTAAGAAAAAGTTACCTCCCTTGACAAGCAGTAGAGATTCTATTCCCTCCCTTTGTTATGAAATTTTTATGATTTTATTAATTACTTTATTGAATGTTGCTGTAATATGAAAATGTAATCCCTTTTTGTGTAGAGAACATATGTAAAGTGATTACTATACTATACAATGTAGTAGGACAATAATATCTTTCTATTGAGAGAGAAATTTGTATGATAGAAACCAGTCTTAGTCAGGTTATTAGTCTGTTAGCTGTGTAAATTGTATAGTCTGGAATTCTAGAGCCCAGCTATTTGGAAAAAGATCTGTCGGTTAGAAAAATAAAGTGTCATTGAAAAAGCAATATATGTATTATGTTGTCCCAGTTTTAATGAATTGTTCAGTTGTAAGTTGTTGTGAATAGTATAATATGTAATTATTGTAATAAAATGACCAAAACTGTATTGCATATATAGTACTACTATAGATTCACAGACCATCCTTAGAAAATACATTGTTTAGGATAATGCTACCTACTCACCAAAAAAAGGCCCTACTACCCAGGTTTTATTTTGCACTCATTGGTTATTTTTTTTACAATTTTAAAATATTCTAACATGGATTATGGGATCAGTATAAAAAAGTAGGCAAAATCAATAATATTTGTACTTCTTTAATTATAAATGTACATGCCACAAAATCAGTCATTTTCTTTACTTTAATTTTGAGATATTCCCTTGTCAGAAAGTACTTCATACTTCATGAACTGTTCATGAAATATGTGAGAATAGTTCAAGAAAAACTCTTTTCGAAGAGGAATTGAATGAAGTGCATTATCAGTGAGGGCAAGTATGAATATAATCATCTCAAAAATAGCAAAAAGTTTAATTAGCAATTTGTTTTTTCTCCATGTAATTCGATTTGCCTAATTATTTTTCACATTAAGTTTTAAATAAATGATCTTAGATAGAAGAAATTGAATGCAAAATTGCAGAATTTTACTGTAATTACAGCATTAATTACGGAGTGCTTTAATCTTGAAAATTACATAGTAATCACATTGGGTATTGTCATTATCACATAATAAATTAATAAATCTGGTCAATTAATAAAGATAGAAAGTAAAGAATTCACGAAAAAGTATGTTAAGTAAATTTAGAAAAATCACTCATTATAGATTAGTCGATAACTCAATAATGCATTGTTTCGATCTAGTGTATCTGTTTTATCATTTAGCAAGGTAATAGTTGTGAAATAGCAAGGCCTCGATTTAAATTTGATATTTTTGTTTGGTCACTTTTAACAACATGACGATGTGGAGACCGGGCCACACTGATTTATCCGTGTATTTGGTCAACATGTTATACAACATAACAGGCCCGTCTCTGTGGTTGGGTGGTTCAGGTTGCTGACTTCAAATCACTGTAACCTCTCTCTCTCTGATAGAGTGTTGTGGGTTCGAGTTCAACTACTGACTATGTCTCTTGATGTGAGAAAGTAGTCAGTTGCTTATGAAGGATGGGAGTCTAGTACTGGTTCTTGCCCGGAACGATTGTTAGGTGAGCTGTCCCCCTCTGACTCTGACTGTTGAAAAGGGGTGTGAAATGTTTTAAAAAATCGAAAACATAGCAGCCATTAAGACGATAGGATTAATCGGGGGAGATCAGAATTTGTGCTAGGGACATCAAAAGCATTTTGATACAGTATGTAAGCTGATGATGACGATGCTGATGACGATTCTAAAGATAAGATGTTTTCGCTGTTACTGTATGTAATTGTAATCACATGGTTTCTCTCTACATAGATTGTAAAACAGTTTTACCTCATGATGGGTATTGATCAAAGAGTAAATCGAGGGCTCAGTGCAACACTGTCATAACTTGTTCTTTTTTCAATATGAGTTACGACACTGTTGCGTTGAACCCTCGTTAATGCAGATTGGGAGACAAACTGGTTGACGCCAATGAAATTTTACTGGGCTTAAAGATAAAATATCGCAGAACATAATGAAATATTAGCATTCGTAGAATGGTATACACTAAGCCATCTTCTAGGCCTGTCTGTGAGTTGATACTGTGTAATCTTTCTGATCATTGCAAAGACGATTAATGGCATTTAATTCTGAATGTTTCTTGGTATTAAAAAAACAGTATCATTAAAAGCTTCAATTACAATACCTATCGAGAGGGTATTGATGCCTGTCTGCACTGAAACCATTTTTGAATTATTTGACAGATTCATTTAAATAGGAATACAGTTCCTTGTTTTATGGTGATAATAAACATAAAGTCAGTTTTGCGCTCTATTGTTACGATTGATATTTTGCTTTGTAGAATAAATTGATATATATTTTACACCAACTGCCTGCTGTTGTTTCACTCCCAGGTTATTGATCGTTTTGGAAAGTTTATTGCCATCAGATATTTGGTTTTAAATTAAGAATTTTTTTTGTCTATTTGTTGCCACAATATACTAACTGAATTCAGTTAACATTGATTTTGTTTGGAGAAGTTTATTCAGAATTGTTGAATAATGGTCGGCAGTTACTTGGCATCTGTCGTAATTAAATTAATTTGTGACTTGCTTTTGTGATTATTAATTAAAAATCATAATTATCAATAGTCATTGCAATCTCTTTCCAATGGAGTTCATGAAAACATGAATATTTCGTGAACTTTTCATGCATACTTCATGAATATTTCAAGAAGTATGAACTGTTTGGCAGAGGAATTAAACTGATTGAAGTAACACATAAACTGTCCCCTAGTGACCCTTAGTAATTTAAACGTGATAAAGTACTGAGGCTTATAATATGCCCTTTTTTGTGGGCTAGGTATTGCAAGGAAAATTGATACTGCAATATATACTGAAATATCAGACTTTGCGAATGGCAAAAAAATCTGTTTAATTATTTTATCAGTTCAAACTAAACCGGGAAACAAATTAAAACTTAAGTTATTTGTTAAGAAAAAAAATCAGGCCCACCCGGTTAGATTAGTGGTTAAAGTGTTAATCTACCGATCAAGAGGTTTGAGTTTGATCCCTGGGCGAGGCTCACACTGTCCGTGACAAATTTGACTAAAGTTATTACATCCTATGTTCAATTGTCCCCAACCTCTGAATTAAGTGGAAGTAGCTTGTGGATAGAATGAGGTTAATACTGGTTAAGGCATAAATGAAGTCCAGAAAAGCTGGTTAGGATAACTGCCTGCCACAATATAGCAGAAATAATGTTGAAAATAGCATTAAATCCGATGAAATAAGTAAGAAAAAAATCAATTTACTTTTTAATTTTTTTTGGATAAAAACTGAAAAATCAGTCTTCAAATTAAGCACCGGACCGTGGACCGAGTCCACCAAAATGGCCATCAATCAAGTAAATTTGAAAAGGTCAGTAGTCTGAAGGTCCAGTGATAATTTTACCATGTTTCAGAACAAAAAATGTAATATTTTAATCACTCTCGAAAAATATGGTGTTTAGCCAAATTATAAAAAATTTTGTTTTTACTCTTTTTGGTCCACTCAATGTACATTCAGTCCAGTAAAGTTTGCATTTTTCACTGGACATTCAGTCCAGTGCTTAAAAAAGACGGCAAAATATAATTATTTTTTTAATCATATTTCAATGTCATATTGCTTTAAAAATCATGATAAGTAAAATGCGGCATATTTCACACCTCCACTCGAATTGCTAGTGACTTGTTTGTTACGGTAATCAATTTGTGAACATCCCCCCCCACCCTAACTACAACGTTTGATGCAATTACCCAGCATTTAAACTGTTTTACTACCTTTTTATTATCCAATCATGCTAAAAATCTGCATGAAAATATCTGTCTTGTATAAATATCAATGAATGTCATCATAAGTTCCTGATTAATGCTTTATTAATTGGTCTATGAAATTTTCTTAATTAAAAAAGCAGTTTTGTTTCAATTTATATTCATTTTTAAAATGTGGTTTTCTTGTTTACGTACTGAGGAAAAATGTTCGTTTCGTGTTTATTTTTTTAATAGCGTATAACTTTCTCTGATTATTTTGTGATTTTTTTAGGATATTAAGTTTGAAACAAGTAATTCCGTTTTATTAGACAGTGAATTGTATGTTTATCTAATGTGTCTATAATTTACATCGAATATCACATAATTCTGAGACGAAACAAGGGTATAAAACTCCGCTTAGAAGACGTCATAGCAGTTAAATCATGTTTAATTAAATGAACGCATCAGTGGCTTTCGTACAAGTATGTGAGAAGTCAGTCAAGTAGATTTTTAATCTGATTATGTCTTTACTATATTTACATCTTGTAAGCATTATTTGTCAGGGAATTGAGTACATACGACTTAGCATATTGAATGTACTGTATGAAAAAAATTAAGTAAATTTAACATCGATATTAGCATAATTATACTTGCCTTGCACTGAGAATTGAGATATGCCTGTGACTGAAGACCATTTTTAAACATTAATATACCCACCTAAATGGAAGTAAGCCGAAATATACAACTTATTTTGTAAAAGTCGATGCTTTTTATTGACTACTATTAAGATTATGTAAAACACAACACAGTACATGGCTAGATTTTTTCAATAAGTTAAATAACATGAGGATTATTTTCTGTGTGACATGCCTGCAAATTTATTCAGAATGTTATATACATCAAATTGATGTAGATACACACGAGTGCTCCTGTGACAGTGTAGAACCAATCTCGTTATCTGTGACTTACACAGTATTCTCCCTTTATTGTCATTGTTGGTGAAGAGTTGTTTCAAGCATACAGCTGGTGGTAAATAGTTGGACCGATTGTTAATTTCTCAAATTTTTGATACTCAAGAGATATTATGCTCTATAGATAGTCACCACATTCGTTATTTGGTTTAAAACCGTTTTCAACAATAGGTCGGTTATATACAGCGGTCGGTTCACCTAACCTGTTTTCCTGGACTATTTTCTAACCAGTACTAACTTGACCTTCCACAAGCAGCTGGGCTAGTTCCGCAAATATGATGGAAAATTGACATGTTTGTCAAATTTTCATAGCGAGGGCTCAGTGCAACACTGTTGTAACTTATTCTTATTTCAATATGAGTTATGACACTTTTGCGTTGAACCCTCTATAGAAGAGTACGACCTGCCTCGACATAGATTCGTACCCTGATCGCCAAGTTACAAGAACAACACGTCGACTACCGTGTCTCTATTCAACATGTAACATGTAGACTTGTTGTTAAGTATCTCCTGGATTTTTCCAGCCGACACAATGACTTCTTTGAAACAAATTAATGTATGGCATTGTGTTTAATCAGATAAAACTTGCAGACCAGACACTGTAGACCATGGTTGGGTGCTGTATTTGTCATTTTATTTCAGCATTATATTATAATTATAGGTCATGCATGGTGATTGGGAAAAATTAATCAACAGTGTATAAGTGTTGTTCGTGACTTATTGTCTGGTACTAGCACTATATATCAAGTCTGCTTTGAACAATTGTCTGAGAGGAAGGACGTAATATCTACTACCTCAATTTTTTTTGTTGCTGGAAAAACCTGAGTTTGTTGTGGATATCTATTGTTGTTTATTTTATGTGTGCGGTGTATTTTTATCTTGTTATCAGTTTTAGTGGAATTAAAGCTGTTTTAAAACGATATGTCTGCAGAAAACAGTGGCTGGTTCACTTAACGAGTATTTCTGAACAGTAAACTTACCAGAACTAACTTAACTGAACACAAAGAGGAGGCAACTTCTTATGTGGAGCAAAATAGACACTGTTTGTTAAATTTTCATAGAAGGGTATGAGCTGGTACACCCAAGGTTTGAACCCAAATTGACAGGATACAAGCCCCTATAACCACTGAGACCACGCCACAGCAAATTTTGATCTAACACAGTATTAGTTTAAAGATGTTAAGAATTAGTGTTTTCATTGAATAATCAGTTCATTGCAAAAATATTGATTATTTTTTCTCATTCTTAAAGAATTTATGTTATAAATTAGGTACAATTATTTTGGTGTACATGTATATTTTTTACATAATTACTTTCATTTTCTTTGTGGCTTTGTACTTTTACACAAAACCTGTCATTATTACAAAGTAGCGACATAATTTAACTCGATGATTTATTGGCATGTTCGACTATTAGCTTATCAATATTTTAGTATCTGTCTCGAATGAGCATAACTTCTATTTGTTTGTTCTATTCATAGTTGAGACTTTTGGTCGTACAAACTTTGTGATAATTTTACTAGTTGTTAGGGCTGTGGCTCAGTGGTTAGCGCGCATGACTTGTATCTTAGCTATTCGAGTTCGAATCTCGGCATGGTTAATAATAATAATAAAGAGTTTATTTATAGAGGCAGCGCAGTTAGGCATAGGCCCATATCTTCTCTGTATTGGTCATACCCTTCCATGCAAATTTGTCATGTATGTATGTATGTCACGATATTCCTCCATATATGGAGATGTTGACAGCTCCTTGTGGAAGGGTAAGTTAGTACTGGTTAGAATACAATCCAGGATAACTGTCAAGCTACCTTTCGAAAGGCCACTGGTTCTTCCCAGGTGTGCAACAAGAAGGGTCTGCCCAATTCATTATTATACCCCCGCAAACGAAGTTTGACAGGGTATATTGGAGTCACTCTGTGTTGGTCGGTCCGTACAAACAAATTGGGTTTGGGTGACTCTAGGGTTAGGGTTAGGACTCTTTGTTCAACCGGAGTCACTTAAAAAAATGTCTATAAGTGGATTTATGTGGCTAAAATCGAGTTTATGTGGCTAAATTTTAATAAATTTTAACATGGGAAAGCCACTTTAGTATCCTATCGTTAGTAAGTCCGTCCATCCGTCCGTCCATCCGCATAAAGTTTGTGGAGCGAACTACTTCCACATTTTTTAATCTATTGCAATGAAACTTGCTATAATCATAGTGATAACATAATAAAATGTTTGTTATGTTATCACCATGAAGTGTAGATGTGCAAGACACAATTTTCATGTCCAGTGATTCACTCATTGCAGAGTTATGTCCCCTTGAACTTAGCTGTATCGTGTACTATCACATTCTTAGTATCAGAGCGGCGGCGGGGGTATTAGTCACCTCTGTGACAGCTCTAGTTAAGCTTGAAAAGTTACTCTGTTTCTCTGACTGCTGGCACTATTTTAAAACCCAGTGACGGAAAAATTCTACTGCAAATTTATATCGCACGCAATAAAGCACCTTTAGTTAGCTTGTGATGCTTGGAATGGTGTTTTTACAACCAATTACTACTTACAAAAAATATTCTCTTACCAAATGATTTAATGTAATATGACTATAATTGCGTGAATATTGTTTATTGGTGATATCAATTGATTCCCTCGCAAATAGCCGGTACAAGGTAACAGATCAGCTGCTTTTATCATGTTAAATAGTCTCCGAAAACATTGAGAGAGCTATTTACCAAAAAAATGGTAGACAGTGATTGGGTCAATAGAATAAATTTGAGACAACAATGTTGTTGTCAATTGTTTTTTATCAAGAACAAATCATAATTCATTTGACAGCCATTTGGTGGGTCGTAAGCTATTGTAGTTACTTGATGTGTTCTCAAAAAGTCAATAGTATTCTGTGGTCATTTTTTATGGCGTGAAAACTGAGTCTTGTAATTTTTGGTGATTTACCATTGTCGTTTCCCAGAAGGCTGTGGTCTAAGTGTTACAGGAAATCATGTAGATTGGGTTTCTGGTAATCTTGCGGTTCATGTCAGTCACTTATAGATGATTTATACCGTATCGTTTGATGGTAATTTCTAATTTATATGATATATTCCTTGCTCAAAGCTCTCCTTTTGATTATGGTTCTACAGTTTGTATGTGAAGATAACATAACAAGATTTAATACATAATTACAATTCTGAAATAAACTGATTGGTTGCTTTTTAGCTCAACAGAGCACAAAATGCTCAAGGTGAGCTATTGTGATCGTGTGATATCCGTCGTCCGTCCATGCGTCCGTCTGTAACCAAACCTTGTCCAGGAAATAATTAGAGTACGGTTTGGCCTTAGAGGTTGGTCATCGCATATAGATGATCCCTATTGATTTAAAGTTCAATAGGTCAAAGGTCAAGGTCTTACTATCCAGTTGGTCTTTAGTGGGCATTCGTGTTTCCCATGAAACAGTATCTCTTCTTACCTAATACTTACTTGTTATGTTTTTACACTTATTTTGATGAAACTAGGGTCAGATTATTCGTTGGTATGAGTTAATGTTTTCTGAGGTATTAATAGTAAACCCCATTACTGGTCTATTGTTTTCTTCAGACAGAGAATATCTAGTAAGTCTGACCATAGCAGGTACATATTGAGATGGCAGCTTAATCCCAGGGCACTTTCCCTGCATGGACATCTTCCTTAATTGCGTATTGATTCATTCCTAGCATGAGATTAGGGCTTTATATTCTCGATTTTGTCCAATAAAATTCTATCAATGAATACCGCGGATCCGGAACTTGGTGAAAATCTAATTATCCAGTGGTTTTAAATTCGTTACTTGTTCATATTGAGATTATTGAATCTTAGTTGGTAAATTGCTGTCCCATGTCGGCTTAAAATATTTTCAGAATAATTGAAGATGACCCCTTTTTGTGTGCTAGCGTTATTAAATAATCTCACACGATAGTGCTGCTTCTTTGTATGAAAGGCATCTGAAATTGATTCCAAGCCGGGCAATAACTAATTGGAAAAAAAAGATTTGTCTTCATAAATGAAATTTAGTTTCTCATTGAATAAAGACACTAAGAGCTAGTCAGTTACACGGTCTTCATTCATGGCATCTAATAAAGTCCCGCGGGCCTTTTTGGGGTATTTTTTTGGGTCCCATATTCGAGCATGTTCTCCAAGTAAAAAAGTATATACCCCCCCCCCACTGTGAGAAAATTTTCCTCATATTAAAAAAAATTCAGACACTCTACAAAAATTCCCTAATTTTATGTTTCACAACTTAGATTTCCCCTAATAAAGGGACTCTATACCTGTACCACAAAACAGTAAAAAAGGACTGTCCTGTATGGCGCTATTTAGACAGTTACAGAGCATAGAGCATGCTATTATTTGTATAGCCATTCATTGGACGAGTGGAAAGCGGGGGGGGGGGGGGTAATATTCACAGCTTGTGGATATGCTGTGTAATCTTTGATATCCTGTTTCTAATATATGATGACAAGCATGCTTAATGCCATGCTAATGGAACATTTTGACAAGTGTCGGCTTTCCTTATGTTGTGGAATTAGCCTTCTCCTTATTTCGTTCAGTATTGCTCATTGTAACATTAATGTTGTCCTTTCTGAAGGTCTGAAGTACATTAACTGTATACACGGTGACTGTTGTTCTGTCGCAGGACTAAAAAATGATTGAATATGTGTCATTTTACTGCAATATCGATGGAGGGAAACATTGCATTGACCTAACTTGTAGGAAAAGTTTCAAGACCAGGGGCTGTTTGTCTTTGTTTTTAAGTTCCAGTCAAGCCTGCGAACAAAGGCCACCTTTTGTAATGATAAAATGCCAACTTTATTGACAAGTGACCTTTATTTAGAGGTCATTCTGTTCTAAAGAATCAATGAAGGTTTTTCGAATAATGGCCTTATTCACAGTGTGGATGTAAACACAAGTTTGACTGTACATGTATACCTATAGAAAAATTTGATTTCATATTTAAGCCAAACATATATTATTAGATGTATATCATATCTTACGTTTCTTTATTATTATACTGTGTAAGGGAAGTAACTGTCTTTTGTATGCTTACATTATGGCTGAGCTGTGAGTTTTGTATACATTCAGTGATCTAGTTTTGTAATCCATACATCTTATCATTATGGATATTGCCTAAGTCTGGTTATTTACACTTGATGCTAGCTATTCACTCCTCTTTTCAAGGATATGTCTTGATTGAAAATATGTTTAATTCACTTGTGTTGCAGTAATTTACCATATTTTGAGGAGAAGATTTAAGAGAGAATTTTCTGTTGATGATTTTTTGATACTAGGATTCATTACAAAAAAGCTTGAACTTTATTAACGACAGGTGGCAATGAAGAGTGTTTTTAGAGAAGAGATTATGGCACTTGCTTCCCTTGGCGTCATGGAAGGTTGGGTGGAGTGACAATTTAATGATGATTTTAGCTGTCCGTCGAGTCCTTCGCCGTAAGATTTGTTTCTCCTGTTTATGGAGAACACCGTTCTCAGGGGACAAACAAAAGCATATGAAAATAGAAGAATTGTAATATCGGAGGCTTTGTGTATATTGATTTTGCATTTGCTAAGACATTTTATGGTACTATTTAGCTTTTCAGGCAAGAATTAGATACATTTGATGTTTATATGTATTCTTAAGTCTAGAGAAGTGACGGCATATTAATTATAACACCATTTTCTGCCTTATTATTCGGAGCTAAAATTGTCACATTTTAGGAGATGTTGGCTCGGTTTTTTTATGGTCGTTTTCGAATTCTTCTAATGATGTATTTCTCTTGTAATGAAATATGGGTGGCTGGACCTCGTTATATGTAAAAAAATGTCAATGTCTTAATATGGTTGGGTGTTATATTTTCCGAGGATGAATTCCATTCCATAAATTGACAGATAATGGTAGCTGCATATTCACTGCGAAAAAAACATTGTTTGACTATGTGGTGTTTATGACATCCTCATATCTTGATTCTTGTGTGTTGATAAGGTTTCAGTTTCATATTTTGCCTCTAATGGGTTTTATTTCTGAATTATTTTATGCCTGTTCTAGTAAAAACCTTTTGAAAGAGCAAAAAATGACTAATGGATTGACGAGAGCTTAATAATTCATAGTATAATTTGTACCTGGTTGAGTCCCAATGGTAGCCATGACAGTTTCAGACTGTCGTAAAATATGAAATTTCCTGTCATCCTTGCCCGTACCAACACCCCGGTGGAAAGTCAAAATTAATTGGCTCAGTGATGAACTTAATACTGCGTGACTTGTAAATATTTGATGTTGATTGTAGCCATGGCTGACTTGTAATGGATATTCTATGAAGCTACTGCTATAAAATTCTGAATTATAGAAACCCCACATAGGGACTGTAATCCATAAATTGTTATCTCGCCATACATCAACTATGTTATACTCATTTTCAAGAGAATCATGTGTTGTCTGTCTAAATCGTAGAATTATAGTGAATACTATTCAGAAAGGAAGAGAGAGAAAGTGCCAATGGTTCATTAGTGCAGTTAGTAAATACTTGATTACTGAGGTATTTGCGTGACACGAAAATGTGACATCATATTTCAACTTAATGCTCCGCAGGACATTGGTGACAACTTTCTTTTTAGTTGATCAGTTTCTTGTAGACATTGTAATAAGCTAGTGAGAAACCGCCACCTCCCAATGATGTTTTCTATAAAACCATTGTGGACAACCTGACGGGTGGACGTACTCAATGATTACTGGATTGCATGCTACTGACTGGCCACCTCTTAAGATTTAATTTTCCTTGTAATTCTAAGCGATTCCTTCTGGTTTGTTGAATGTTTAGTATTCATTCATGGGAAGAGCCGAGCTTTCAAGAGTTAAAATAGTTTTAATGTTTTTTTCACTTCTCCGTACGAGGGCGATATCTGGTATCAAATATGCTTCTTCCTGTGGTTAATGATTCTTGCAATGAAGAAAGAATTCTGATGTTGAATTCTTTTCGACGATTATTTTTAGTCTGTGATAAACACATGATTTGTGCCGTTTAACAAATTCTACATTTGTTACGTTCACGTGCTGCGCAGGCTAATTTCTTCTTCTTGTTCATTATTAATTCCTCCATGTTTTATAATGACAGATCACCGAATCATTGCGTTATTTTAAGCAAAAAGATCAGGTCGTCTCTTAAATTATGTGCTCTGATATCTTTAGGACACATTTTCTTAGAATATTCCGTTGTTTAGCAAATCATTTGGCAACCCCCGGTAGCCTGTACATGTGAAATAGAATTATGTGAAAAAAATTACGACACTCGATGCGATTACATTACACATATTCGTTCTGCCTAAAATGAGATATGGCCCCTGAATTATTCAGAAATTGGTCAGATTACATGTACAAAACACTGGTGTTTGATTTATTGCGCCCATGTTTTTTAATGACCATCTAGACTTCAGACTCATAGTTAAAGCTAGTTAAGTGAATGGCTACAATGTGTCCTAATATGGCCTAGATCTTGTTTTCTGATGAACTCCTTCAGTGTCCTTCGGCCTTAATCAGGTCTGGAAATCCTTGGTTATTGACTTTTGAGTATTGCCCCCGTGACAATATTTTTGCTTGTTGAATTGACCTTAGGGATAATTAGAGTCATAAGATTTGCATTAATTTTCAAGTTATTTAATTAAAGTGATAAAACTTGTGATAAGGTATGACTTAAGGTGGAACTCCAACGAAGTTTTAATCAACAACTCCATCGTGTGATAGATCAGGTGCTTGTCTTGCTGACTTGTTCAAGGTGTGATGTTAGTTAGTAGCACGGAAAATTGAACAACTTGTACATCGGTATAAATGTCACCTTTAGCTGAGTGATGTTCATCTTTATACATGCGAAACACGTACATGCTTTAGGCGTGTAATGTTCAGCCATCGTCACTTTTAATGATTAATTTTGTTAGTGCTCTACCTCTTCGATGTTCGACTTGTCTTTGTATACAATTTCATCCTAGGTGTTTCATTATGTCTTTGTCTCTATGGATAAATTTGAAAAAGGCCCCCTTTTTTTATTCTCCCCCTCCAATGTACGTATTCCATTACATTGAAAGCAAACAAAAGAAATTTTGAGTTTTCCCCTATTAAAAAGAGCGGGAAATAAGATGCACTTCGGGAATGTCTGTGTTAAAAAATATGAGATACTGATTTGGAAAAAAATGTTCTTGGGTTACCTAGACAACACTGAAAAGCCATGCTTAATCTTGTTTATGTTGACAAAACACAAAATTCATGATTGGTGTTAACATCACCTTAACTTTAACTACGTGGATGGTAGACAAAGAGTGTAGAGATCTGTATAGTGGTAAATGTGCTGGACTTGCAACCGAGTGATTCAGGTTAGAACCTCGGTCGCAGCAGGTCATACCACTTCTATGAAAATTCTGATTATCTATCACATGTGAAGAAATTGGCTCCTTGTGCAAGGTTAACTAAATACTGTTTAGAATTCTGTCCATGAAAACGGGTTTAGGCTAACCGACCCGACCACTGTGTATAACTGAAATATCTTTTTATAATAGCATTAAACTCACTGAAATAAGTGCTCTGTTATCCAGGGGCAGGGGATCGGGGGAGCGGGTCTCTGGCTGTACTATTGTTTCTCTGGTGTAAAGTCTATGATGAATTCTCTGATTGAATTGTTAATCTGTATACAATTTTATTGCCTTCTGTGTTGTGTCAGTTATAAATCACCAATGACAAATGTCAGAAATGTGATGACACATTCACTTTCTATCTGTTTAGATCATCATGTGTAATAAACTGGAAATTTGTGATAATTCTCCACTTCCGTACTTAGGAAATCATAATCATACACCTCTATACTGGTTTTATTTATAAGCTTTAGCTACTGTACGGGACTTGTTATGTTCCATTCAATGATTCATTTATATCATTTTGTGAAATCCATAATTCAACTTAATATGTTGCATTACCATATTTTTCATGCCTGAGTGCAAGCAGTAATGAGTAAATAGAAACAGTTCATAGAGATATTTCGAGGCATAATTCCTGAATAACATCAAATCTATGGATGACGGGCGATTCTATGTCAGGCATCCATGTATACAAACTCGTTGTGGTAATTGAAAAGTGATATACTAAAATATTTATGAGTTTGTTGTTTGCAGATTATGAATATTCATTGGAACGATGGCTGATATTTCAGTCGGCTTGTATTGTCCCCTTGTTGCATAAATATTGTATGACCTCTGTTTTATCGAATGCTCATAAAAGTAGGCACTCTGTTTTCATTAATTATACATAAACTCGCTGAAATCAAAAGACTATGAAATTAGTTTTAAAAGCGTTATATGTTTGTTTTTGATCCCGGCTTCTGATAAAAACAGTTCTGTACGTTTTTTGTTCTGTGGGTACTGAATATTTTTCCAATTAATAGGGAGATGTTTGTTCTGAAGCATGAATCCTTATTTGGCCCCCTTATTCATCATTTTACTTTGTGTATTTACTCTAAAACTTACATAGTTCTCGAGAATAATTCAGAAAGAAACAATCCCCCCCCCGCCTACCTATCCTGTTTTTAATGAGCATGTAACCAGATATAGATTATTTTTATGCATCTGTGTCACATTAAGCAGCCTGATCACTTAATTTGTTGAGCATTTTGGTCTCTGGACCTCTAAGGACACAGCACATGTTTTCTGGTACAATTTAGTAGAAGGCATCTTTCCTATGTAGTTACATGAGGGGGAAAAAGTTCATCTTGTTAAAAATCAAGCAAAACCTGATTATGTTAACTGCTCACCCATAAATTACTAAAAATGGTTGAAAGCAGATCAATGTAAAATAAAAAAGTTTGATTATTTATAATGTGTTTAACATTTTTTTTTATAGATATTTTGACTGGTGAATGTGTTAATATATAGTACACCTTTTTATTAACAATTTTAAGCAATCACTTTGTTCAGTCAAGATTGCCCTTGTCAAATAGTTAACCATACTTCTTGAACTTTTCATGAAGAATACAAGAATAGTTACTGAAATATTCATGTTTTCATGAATTCTATCTGAAGGGGCTGGTTAAAAAGTTCAATATCAAAAACTTAATGTGTAGAACATGCATTCATAAAATTGTATCTTCGAGTGAAAGCAACTGAAACTTATCTGTTGTAAACTTTTAAAGCAGATAGTTTTCTTTCGCTTTCATTCGATGGTGTGTACATGTCCATAGACGTGTAGTGTAGTCACCTTTTATCCCTGAGGGGTTTACCAAGAAGTCCAACTCAGACTGTCAGCTGCCAACATTATTGCACATATACTTGATTTAATTAGAGTCAATGTTTTCTTCTCGTGGAAATTTAATTTAAAGTTAATTGGCCTATTGATGTACAGGATGTTTTCTAACAAGTCGGGTGAATCTCTGGCCTTGAATAGACTTGAGGTTATTGTTCTCCAATTCTCTTTAAAGTAAACTATGTGCAGATGACATGAATTTTTTGTTAATTTGGTCCTTAAATTGAGTTAGTTGAGTCTTTTTCTTATACTTTCGTCTTTGGTCTTTTTTATTGTTTGTGCTGAAATTGTGAGATCTGTTGAATTCTTCTTGCCGTTAATGGAAGTGCGTTAGTTGAATACTTCCCTTGTGGTGAAGTTGCTGACTTCTTTGTACTGGTTAGAATATAGTCCAGGATACTGGTTAGGTGAACTGGTGGCTGTATGTAACTGAAATGTCATTTTAAAAAAAAAATTCACCTGCTGAAACGAAACGAAATGAAACAAAAGTGGCATAACCCATTGCAACGAATTGCTTACTTCTCTAAATTATTTATCTAAAATGGACCATATTTTCAAATTATTGCCATGTTATTTTATGAACTAATCAATATTATGCCGTATCTGCGGTTTCTGTATCTTTTTCATTGTTCACAGAATGTTCACCTAACAATCAGTGTCTAGCCTCTTAACGAATGGAAGAAAATTGTCCTTTTTCTGGGCATAATTAGGTTCTGTCTCTGAGAATGGCATCTGTATATGTACAAAATGTATTCTATTGAAGTAGATAGAAATTTTCTAGAGCCATTTAATGTTAAGATGGTGACTTTGTTATGTTTAGTCCTTCTGTTGGTTAGTTAGCATATGGTGCTGTGATTTTGTTCAGTTTATTGATGATGAAAAATAATATTATCTGACCAAGACTAGATTTCACGCAAATAGATCTGTTTGGGGTTTGTTGTGGTGGGAAGGGATTTGTCTTGGTAGCTCTTCAGCTTAGGAGGTCAGATTGTTATCCCAGCCCCTGTTAAATAGTCATTCATAGTTCATGAAGTATTCCAGATAAGTTCAAGAAAGATTCATGATTTCCTGAATTCTTTTTGAAGGGGGCGGGGGTCGGACATCTTGGGTCGCCATTGCATTTCTGATTCTAGTCTAATTTATTAATTTTAGCTTCAAGAAAATCACCATTCGCAATTTCAAATAAAAACTAAATTTTAACTGAAAGTTATTGTGATTTATGCATCTATTTTGTTGAAGAGTAATTAGTAATATTTTACTTCCAAAATTCATGTAATCTTGGGTAATGCATGACATTTTATTGTAGAAATTTCATTTTTTATTTTCCAAACAATTTAACTCATAGAAATCTTGTTCTCAAATCATAAAAACCACCACTGATAGTTTTTGTTGAAACATGTTTCCCCCCAAACAAAAATCAGTCCCTGATCTATGGATGGGACAAAAACTCTGAGAATGAACGAGTTATATTATCATTTAACTTTAGGGAAAACAAAGTGCTCATTTATTTCACTTCCCTTTTTCCCATGTTAAGGTATGTGCTATGTCACCAGCTAGCAGATGCAATACGAACACTGTCTCGTTACTTTATAGCCTAACAGTTTGATCTCCATTGATTTTTTTCTACGGACTTTCCTCGTTCAGCGATTCAAACTATCCGGAGCAGATGATCCCTGTCAAAACCAATTACGGAACATGTCACAGTCGGACTTTAAGATCTGTGTACTCACATTTTTTCTCCTAGTCTCGTATACGTCTGTACGTTTACCTGTGGGGATTAAATTCAGATTCATTTGTAATCTGCTCCGATACGTGTTGAAAAATATTTGAACTTATAAAGCAATTCATCTCTATGTGCCGAATCATGTCAATGGGGGTGTTTAAACCGCTAAGCAAAGAGATTCCCGAGTAGAAATTTACATATGAAAGCCGTTTGGGATAATCATTGGTTTGATTTGATGCAAATGATCATCATATATTGGAATAGTTTTGCTTGATTGAGTTTACACTCTTAGCCAAACTTGGGGACCATGCTTGTATTTGTCATCTAAGTTATATGTGATTGATCTAACAGGAAATTGTTGTACATATTACTGTGATCAGTACCCCCTAAGGGTATAATGTCGGTTTGCTAATTTTACTAATTAAACTTGTACAGATGCTAGGCTAACATGATTACTGACAGTTTTACCTTATAATTATTGATTATCTTAGTTGATCAGCAACAGCTGATTTGCGACACGATTCAAATTTTACTCTACGGATACTCTGCATAGTTTGTCATTCTGAAACTATTTATGAAATATTGATAACACATGGATTTCTGGAGTTAATTAGCCTATCATAGGACGTTTTACATTCGAAATCAAGTTGGCGTGTCATAATTGCTTGCTTTTGTCAACATTGTTGGGTTGACCATGAATAAAATATAATTGGTACCATTCGGTTGATAGCAAGTCTGTATTGAGAAACATTATATAATTACCCTGATGATTGTCCCGTATAACGCTCATTTTCGGCAAGTTGTATTTTCAAAATAGCGTAACATTGTTAACTGGAGTTATTTGTAAAGGTCACAGATATAGAGAGGAACTGTTTCTAGTGGAATAGAGCTATATGTTTTGTTGCTGGTAATTGGATAGGATTCTGTCACCAACATTTTCTTCGTCAGACAAACAGTGAGACTGTCTCGTAAAATATTCTGTCAAGGAATAGGACTGTATACATGCAGGAGAATTGGTCTTCAAGACGCTAATGCTATTGTGATTAAGCACAGCTGATTTATTGAGTGATTACTTGGTCACAATTCGTATTGGATATAGTGTTGCTTCTTGTATCGTATGGATGTGAATTGTTACTGCATGACACACTGGTAAGAATAGACACTATTGAACTAAATACATAGTCCTGTGGTGTGCTTACAACTTGACAGTAGATCATCTCTGGCAAGCTTATATTCTGTACAACAGTGACAAACCACGTAAAAAATTCATAGTTCATTTTCACTCAGAATTGTTCTCAGAGAGTCTTTTATTTGTCACTTGCCGTTTCTCCATAGGCAATTGGAGTATAAGCATCTCACAACGACTTTTTTTATGTGACACGTAGCGGACGATTGTAAACTTGATTTATGTTGTTACTCTGTTGGCTTATTATAGCATAGAATTGCCTTTACTTGTATGAACAGGACGGAAGCACTTCCGTCATATTGTTACCCATGATCGACGCACAGAGCTTGGATTTGCTGACTGAGCCCTTAATTATACCAACACCAGGCGTTCAGTCATTGCACAAATACGCAGCAGCTCCTGCTACAACGCTTACTATAAACACAGGACTATCTGGATTAGGGCCGTCACCGGCGTTGGCAGCTCCTGCACCTACTCTAAAGGCAGTTTCTACAGTACCATCAAGCACACGAAGATTTCTCGGACCGGGGCTTACTAGAATGCATCCTTATTACTATGTGCAGTATGTCCCATTGGACTTAAAACATAACCTGGTATGTTCAAAATTTACATATATGATATTATACTTATTGCGTGCTTTTCAATATTTTCAAGCTGTATATATAGAATGAGTTGTATCGTATAACATGTGTCACTAATAACTGCAAGATTGTTATATATTCATTTGTGACATGTTTGATTTTATAATTATGTTTTAGATTTTGTACAGGAGAGATCTTTGAATTGTTATCTTCATTGTATCTGGTTGGTACAATTATTTGAATACAGTTTTTCGAGAGAGTATATATTACATTTTCTCTGAGGTACACCACACACTATCCCTGGATGTTATTTGTTCAATATAATTTTACTATCACTTCCCTTTGTATATTGTTAGCTTGAGGGCATTGATCTTTTACCAACGCTGTAATTACTTGACAATTCAGATATAGAAATTAGATTACTTGCTTAAATAAGATCACATGTTTAATGATATCTGCTTTCTATCAATGATGATTCAATTCTGATCTCTTATCTCACAAATTAAAGTATATAGTCGGTTAATTTTATTGAAAGTTGTAATTGTTATCTGTGTTTCTGTTTTACTGATAGTGTAATGATGTTGGTCCATTTTAATTCAATTGTATTTTCAGTTATTGAGTTTTAGTACATTTATATTCTTTTTATCTTGTTTTTATCATTTCAGTAGAATTTTTATTTTATTATTTATTATTATTTGGGTTGTGGTCATTTATTTTAGTAGGTTTTCAAACAGTTGCTATCAATAGAAATGCTTTTTGTTTCAGCTGAATTATTCAACGGTTGCATTTTAAATAATGAATTAAATTGAAATTATCACTAATAAAATGATTTAATAATGCAGGGCTTTTTTTTTAAAAATTGTGAAGGGCCTTAGTTGTTCATTTTGGGAAGTAGAACTTTCTACCAAATTGGGAGAAGGTTAGACCACATGGAGAATCATATTTAATCAAATTGTGAATTTCAGTATTGTATTTTAAGGGAATTTCTTTCATTAAATTGGAAAAAAAGCCTTTTTGCAATTGGGAGGTCACCAAATTTTAGCTCCTATTATAGAAGCCAAAAAGGCCCTGTATTGAGGTGATGTGATTTTGTTGTGGACATAGAATTTTATGGTGAAAGACTGTCTTTAGATGATTGTCATAAAATTCAGTTACAATATTTAGACAAACTTCAGCATCTACTGTGACTGTATAACTACATGTAGTTACGGTCAGCTCTAAACATCCTATTCGAACGAAAAGGTTGTACTAAGTCTTGTAGTTTGTTTTATGTTTGTGTCCAGTACATGTACAGCATTATTACACTGATTGCACATAGTTAGTACAGTTTCACATTGCTTGGTCTATTTCCTGTTCGTAATTGAATGGTAAAAAAAATTCACATATATTTGACTCGAAACATATGTGTTGAAATTGATCACATTTATTGCATTATTGTATAAAATTCATTTTATTTTACTAAATAGTAGTACCAGTAAATCAATTTCCTAGAAATCGGTGAATGCTTGCTTGTTAAAGTGATTCTTGACTTTATTACCAAAAACACTATCAGATTACCAACAAAAATTCAGTAAGTTAGCTTTGTTAGTCTTGAATGATCTATATTCAAATGTTTTTATAGAAGTTACTAATATTATTCCCAAGTCGCTTATGTGACAGAATAAGGGATGTATCAATAATGTATAAATACCAACATGCTAGTTGGTGTCTTATTTTGGGAGTTGTAAAACTTTATGGCCATTTTGGGTGTTTTGCAACACTGGCTTGGCATATATTTGCATCGTAAAACAAAGTTAATAAGTAAATTATATTATACATATTTAATTTATAGTAAGAAGCCTTTTGGATAATGAAAAAAAATGATCAAGAAAAACTGTAGCATTATTCTCCAGCGTTTTTTCACTATACTAGTAAAATTAATGTATGGTCATAATTACTTTGGTGTGTTTTGA
Source organism: Lutraria lutraria (assembly GCA_964023205.1). Taxonomy (NCBI): domain Eukaryota; kingdom Metazoa; phylum Mollusca; class Bivalvia; order Venerida; family Mactridae; genus Lutraria; species Lutraria lutraria. The sequence continues at coordinate 3,468,818 of OZ026841.1, read as the reverse complement.
AAAAAAAACTTGTTTTGTATGATGCTGAATACAATTATAGACTTGTCATTACTTTTGCTTTTTACTCTCTGCTATGGTTTAAACATTGGTAGACTGTTGGCCATCTCGGAATTTTACACAAGAGAAAAGTTATACCTACTTAAAATGGATAAATTTGATCATAGTAAATAATATCATGGAAGGATTCGATTTCATCCATATTGGATTTATTATTTAATCATATTTATAATACTGTCTGATAATATACGCTTGTGAAATTCTCGCAAACCAACTGAATGAAATATTCTTTGAATTTTCCCTGCGGACCTTTCTCGGTCATAAATGATTTTCATATTGATCTAATTCAAAGTACTTGTCTGTGACTTGGGACATTTCATGGGTCATTTGGCTTCCAGTCAGCAGCGAAGAATCAAGTAAGGAGGAATAGATGTCTGTTATAATACTCACGATGATGTATCAACAATGGAAACCTGGATTCCACAGGGACATCATGTATTTTCAGGCTAACATCGCCATATTCTTAGAATGTTGATGCATTTCTACACAAATTGTCTGCCGTCTTAGTTATACACATAAATATTTAATGCTTTCAAGTGCCTCTATAAATATGGTATGTAATAAATGAAACTTCAGTATCCATCATTATCAACAGCATATCCCTGAGAATCTCTCTTATTTCCAAGACTACCAGGAACCATTCTCAGCCATGGCGGTACCAAAATACCTGTTTACTTCTACCTACCCCTATCCAGAATGTGTCACATGATAAATAATTAATCAGTTGTCTCAGAAAATATAAGTACAAACCCAAATCCTGAAACAGCTTGTAAGGAAATGATAAGACACTAGTTATGTACTTCATCAAATTACAAAAATTCAATTTCATTGGGAAAATATAATTGTTATATTTGATGCCACCCCTTTCTATTTTGACGCCACCCCTTTCTATTTTAACGCCAACCCTTTCTATTTTGACCCTACCCTTACATTAAGACATATTTCCTCTTTTTTGATTTTTGCTTGTACAAATAATATGGAAGCTAGAATTCAGTATTTACCCAAGACATACAGACATTAGTGCTACAAGTGAGCTTTCCTGTTGAACAATTAGGATGTAAGCTTGCAAACTGACTACCTTCCTATTTTCCCATCTGATGTATTGTACAACATTATTATATTATTGAGCTACATTTAGTGCTTTTAAATAATTACCATATCCGTTCTGTGCGATGTTCTCTCTGCTTGAGATGTGAGATGTTTATTTCTAGATATACAAATGTATATTTTTTTCTATGCTGTGACAACATTTTGTTGTGTGATTTTAAAAACACTTATGTCATGATTGGTGCGCACACTTTTTGTTGGCTCGACAATAAGATGTTACATTAGAAGTTGGAAAAAAACTGCCCTGGCAGTTTATATCAACGCCTCCCTTTGCAAATTGGAAAATAAGCATTCAGTAGCTCCCTCCGTCTGAATATTCAGTACACAATGAAAGAGGGATGCCTACCAGAAGTACAAAGTTATTGAATAATTTCTTGTTGCCAAACTATGTTCTCAGAAAAATAACAAAATTACATTATAAAAACCTGTTAGTCGCTTAGTGTTGGCAAAAATCAGAAAGCTAACAAACCTGCAAGGCTAACTGTAAACAAATTTTCTTAAGTAGCGCGCATGCGCTCATGGAAATGAAGCATAAATGAAGTACCATGAAAAGTTGTTATACCACAAAAACTGGTTACTTGACCATACTCTATAAGTAAGTATTTCAAGGGCTCAGTGCAACACTTGTAGTAACTTGTTCTCATTTCAGTATGAGTTACGACACTGTTGCGTTGAACCGTCGAAATTTTGTCTCTTGTGTAAACTAAGCTGAGTGGTTACTGATGAACCTTAATGATTTGATGTAGAATGTAGGGATGATAACAGCCACTACATATCTCGACCATGTTCTCAGAAGATTCTATCTATCTTTTTACAAAAGAAATTTAAGCTCATTTAGTTGGCATTATCCTGACATTTACCATTTTTCTTTTGTGTACAAAACTGATTAAAGTCGATGATAGGGTCTAATTTGTTCAACTGTGTACATAGATACTCAGTTTTGTGGTAGATTTTAGGTTGCACAGTATGGTTGTTTTTTCTTTTATGCATGTTTAAGCTCATCGGATTGGTTTATTGTACTTATGTTAACTTGTTACAGATTTGTCGAGAAATATAATTGTTCCTCCAATAGCTGTTCCATTGTTTACACCGATCAAAATAAGTTGCTTTGAAATTACAATTCGAGGGCTCAGCGCAAAACTGTTGTAAGTTGTCTTATTTCAATATGAGTTACGACACTGTTCCGTTGAACCCTCGACATGTAAAATACAATTTTATTTAATAGACTCTGTGTTAGGTTTATTTGATGTTGTGGTTATAGATGCCTTGGACTCTCCCCCTCCCCCCCCCCCCCCCTCATGTTCATGTAAATGTGGGAGGGGTGACCACTCTGGGTTGCATCTTCAACTTCTTGGAATGCTATCTATTCAGGATTTTTTTTATGCTTTCATGTAGAAATGACTTAACCATGTGAACGCTTCCTTCCTTGATTGCCCTCAATATCTGTTAATGTCAATCATGTGACTGTGTTAGATGAAAGAAAATCTATGTATACATATATACATTGATAAGTGTTCACACTTCTAGTTGATTGAGTTGTTATTGAACTGTACTCTACTTTTTGCCTAAGAGGTTATACATGTAGACCTACTATATATCTCTGGGATTTCGACAACTAACAAACGCCATTATACATCAGATTTACATAATATTGCGACCTTGTCTGGAGGATTGTGAGGCAATTGAAGCAGTCTTTTGGTAACAAACGATTATAGTTGTCATCTATAAATAACATTATACATATATAGAATGTCAGAAATGAATTTTATCTTGTTCCAAGTTATAAGACTAGTTCACACAGCTAAGTTTGCTTAGAAATGTTTTTATTTGGTCTGCTATTGTTTGAGTATAGAAAGTGAGAACAGATTCCATGGTAATACAACATTTGTAAAGTTCCAGTTTACATTGCAGACTGCAAGGCCATGAATCAGCAATCATGGCGAAAACATAAAAAATATGAATCTGTCTACATGATTCACACTCCTCCCGTACCCCCCTAGCAGTTCACTCCATGTGGTTATCGGCCTTGCATGCACATAAATCCTTTCCTGTCCTTCATGGAACATGTAAAGGAAGTTGATTTGTCTGGAAATTGTGTAAGTGATCATTTTTCATAGCAAAGCTGTAGGTGTATTTTGTGACCAGTTCGTTCCTCAGTAAAGTTCAGTTTGTTACCAAGGACAGCGAAATAGCCCTGGAAACCCAGGACATGTAACTTCACTCAAAAGATCATGAAATGCGAGGTAACATTATTTGCTACATCTTGCTAACATGTTGATCAAAACAATGAAATCAATCAAGCAACTCTCTAGGTTCCAGTGCACCTAATCCTGCAATTTAACCACTATTAGGCGTTGGAATACGATCCTAAAATAACCTCACATTAATGCAGGATAACGTTCGGCCCTATGCAGCAAGCATCTGACGCAACTATTTCATTTACAACAATATCCGCTCACCTGATTGGTGGTTATACAGCCTCGACCTTTCGGCTATTGAGCAATTAATTGTGGGCCTAACTGGAAGGACAGGTTTGATGCACCAGTCTGCCCTACTAGTCTGTTGCAACTCGGAGCAGTCCTCTTGTACGAGCTGACCAACATCCCAATTAGGAGGATAAACTTATTCATGATTTCCATGCCTGGGAGAATCGGGACTATGGAGAAAACAAGGGGGGGGGGGGGGGGAACCATCTCAGGTATTGTCAAGCCAGTTCCCATAAATAGTCTGATTACAGATTACAGGTGGTCCCCTGCAATTATTCCTAAATCACATATCAGATACAATCCTGTTTGGAATAGATTAATCATATTTTTGACTGAAAGTAATAAACATCATACTCAACAGTTGGTTCTCTGTCCCTTCACTTAGTTAATTTGCTACTGGTTACTCAAAGTACAACAAAAATGGAACCAGCTGTTAATTTTTTTTTCAATTTCACGCTTGATACCGTTATCAATGTCAATATTTATTTTCTTCCGTACAGTATGGTACAGGAATGTTCTGTATTTCCTGGTCAGGCAGCCTGCATGGAGAGATTGTGTTTTTCTTGTCAATAAATGGCTAGCATTATGATTGAAATTAATCACGTTTGCAATATATAATGACAGTATACAGATCAAAGGTAGAACATGGCGCATGTTACAAAATGAATGGAAATTTGCATTCTTTTTGTGTGTGTTCTCTAAACCTTACAGATTCTCATTGATTTTTTATTTTGCAAGAAGAGGAATACTCAATTTGTTGATATTGATGTTGTGATGTTATGCAGTCCGTTCTTACAGCGGCTGTATGGCGGTCTTTGTCATGACATTGCCCTACATGAATCTTTATTCCTGTCATCATTTCTTGAACAGTTTCTGTTGTCCTAGTGATGTGTCAGTCTTGCATGGTTGGACCTGCTTTGATAAATTGTTTGCAAACTTCAGTCTGAAATTATGCAAAACATTCTCTCTAATCTAGTCTCGGGCTTCTAAAGGCTTAATGTGAATTTCAACGTGAATTTCTGCTTGTGAGAATAATTCTAATGCAAAACGCTGTAATATGGTACAAAAGTTAATGCTATTATCCAACTTCCAAGAATGTGTGTGTGTATTAGGGCAGAATGTTATTAGGCACTTGCATTAATTTTGGTAAAAAAATTATTTGAATATAGACATGGAAATGTGTTTGAAAAATGTTGGCACAAATACCGTCTGTCATGTTGTATTCCATTTTGAAGTTTTCTGTGGGAAATACAGACAATAGTTGAAAAAATAGATTTTAAATTATACTGTATATCATTCCAGTGACAGCCACAATCCCCTTAAGATATGTAATATCTGGTACATTTAGATATACATGTCCCTTGATACATGGAAATTATTTTCTTAATCTGAAAATATGGAAGCTTTTCCATACTGTTATAGATGCTCTTAACATTGTAATGTTAGATTTACGACTATCTAACAGTAAATAAAAGTTATATCAAATTGATACGTAAGTATGACGATCTTTCTATGTATTAAGATTACTCAGATATGTCGACTTAATTTTCTAGGATCTTGTAAAGTGTGTTTATATGATAGCGTGTATGACCATATGACGTGTATGTATGAACACATTTTCATTATGTGCTGAAGTGCCGCCAGGCGATACATGTACGCATTGTTTAAGTATTAAACACCAATTTTAAGAGGCATTTAAATTTAATTTTTATATATAAAAGTTTGAAATGACTATTTGCCTTTTTCAGACGTACTACTAATCCATAGTTAGAATTAATTGATTTTAATTCTAAATGTCATTGTAAACAAGAAATCATTAATTTTGTCCATAAAACACATAAGTGTGAAAAAGTGTTTGTGCATACAAGAATGGATCAGTAAATTCCATTTCCGACTGTCACAATGCAGCTGAATCTATCAGACAATATTTGAATTTGAATAAATCTGAATGCAATACTAAGGTTTCACTGACAAGTTTAGCGAATTTAAAAAAAAAATCCTAGGGTGCCTATGATTGTAGGCATAGTTCTAAACGAGTTGTGTGTTTTTCAACAGACCAACATTTTGGTCATTTAAAGATAATGTTACCATAATATGGTCACATATTCAGGGTTGTAAGAGCTATGTTTTCTGAGCAAAATAAAAGTGATTTGATGAAAATAACTCAAGAAATGGCAAAGTTATGCACATTTTAATCTGCTCTGAAGGATTTTCTTGTATACAAACTGAGTTAAATATGGAAACAATGTGGTTGAAGGCCTCTTGACAAAAATGGTCGGCCAAATATTTTTCATGATTTTTAATTTAGTTCTATTAACACTCCTGCAGATTACTAATTAATACTTAGAGTTGACTTCATTTACTCTGTCCACCCACTTCTTAAAGTCATTCTTAGATATCTCACAGTCATTTCTCTTCCTTGTAAGTTAATCGACCATGTAGTAATGTCTGTTAATGGGGCCTTAAATGGTATGAAGTAAGTCTGACTATTAACATACATTATGTAGATGAGGACTGGTATGACAATTACTTTCATGGCATCCAATTTGGGATTCATGATGGACAATTAGTGTTTGCAGGTTTGAGTTAATAATAGCATTTAGTGATAAAATTTGGCATTATTCTACAGCGCCATATGATGTCCAATTAATATCACTTAAAATGCCATATCACTCTGTTACTTTCAACTTGAATCACTCACATTAGGCTGTACCATGTGGGACTGCCTGATCCTTCGTGTTGTAATGCTGAATTGTATTATATGGTACTCTGAAAAAGAAGATGTTAAAGCATAAATTAAAAAATATTTTTACTAATCTATTGCCTGTGTCATACACTAGTAGCTTTGATGGTAGGACATTCAACTCCAGTGAAAAAAATCTTGTTAAATTCAGTGAAATCTTTTTGCCAGTTTGGGAAAGGTACCAGTACCAGACAAATAGGGAAAATTTGCAGCGTTTTGGCCCAAATTGGGAATTTTTAAATAAGACATTTCTATTATCAACTGCTCCTCATTGGTTTTTATTTCAGCATTGAATGTTGCAATAAATTTATGAAGAAATAACAAGGTTTTTATGAAATATCTGTTCCAGATTGGGAATTTTCTTCCTTTGAAATTGGGAAAATGGAGCATTTTTTTTCGAATTGGGAAGGTATGTTTTACAGGTACCAAACAAAGAATGAAAAAAATTGCTGTAAATTTCTATTAAATTCACCAGATTATGTAACTAACTTTTCTTAAGACCATGTACTTTCAATTTTATATGATAAAGCAATTTATTATTTAAGGGTCACTGACTCAGTCTCGTGTAAAATGTACGCCATGTTATGTGAATAATCTTCATGTATAAACTTGCTTTATTTAAATCAAAACTCATCAAACATGAAATTTGTCTGGATTTTTTGCATTTTAAGTTAAACATCAAATATTTGAAGAGTATTTGGGACTAGGTGGTATATAGTTACAGAGAAGATTTTTGTTAATATAAACGAAGGAATGAGTACGGGTGATCTGTGTGGAGGTTTGCTCACACTTCACCGCAAGTTCTATGTAAACAGTATGACAGGTTTTTGTTAAGAAACAAATAAAAGGGATTAGTTCAAATAACAAACATGGATAGGTAGATTATATTCTACGTAAAGATTAGGGCAAATATTTGCACATTTATCCTATCCCTAATGATTTTGTTGAAAAAACTTGGTACTTAGGAATATATTTGATCGAAAACCCACCACCCTTCATACTGTGGCCCCATCAAATCCATTCGGTCTATCCATGAACATACAATTATATCCGCACATTATTTATGACTTTTTAAGGCTCGTTTTAAACTTTGAAAAAAGTTTCGCTGAAAAGTAGATCCAAATTGGACCAATTTAGTAATTCAACGCTGTGTTATATGGAAATTTGATACACTGGAAAGGTTATTTTAGGTGGCATTGTCTATGTCTTTTTCACTGGTTGTCGTTTATTATATGGTCCTGTTAAATGTATGATTCATCCGTTTTCACGGGTTTGAGGCAAGTTCATGCTTGTTGGCTTTTTGTCCTGACAATATCGCTTAGTTTATGAGGCTCTGTGAGGCATATTATATTATAATTTAATACCCGGTTTCCATTGGAGCTCATTATATATTTATACTTTTGTTGTGAGGGATGTGCAGAAAGTTTCACAATTTTAGATCATAAAACAAGTCTCGTCATAAAAACATGTTTGATTGGAATAAACTTCATTTTGCTGACATTTTATTTTTGAATAGCCCCGCAGACAATATGACTTTAAGTTCACACCTATTATCATACTAATTTGTCTTATTTCCTGCCTTACGACAGATTTTAGTTATTGACTTCACACAATTTTTGCACCATTTATATCAATAGAAAGAATTTTTAACAGATAATTGACCCATAATTTCACACAGTTTGAAGTATAGTTAGGCCTTATTTATCATTGTTAATTTTTAATTAGAAAAGTAATTAGATTTTCCTTTCTTTTCTGTTTTCTACTGTTTGTATGTGAATGTATTGATTATACGGGGCCCAATGAGGATAAAGGACTTTCATTGAGATAACTTTTTGTTTTGATTACTCATTGATTCTTCCCTTGACAATAAAAATCTTACCTAACAGCGAAGCTTTCACTTTTGGTGTAACTATGCGTTCTTTTTTCAATTAAATAATGATTCACGGTAAGTTAATTGCTCGACTCCTGACAAAAGCTCCTAATTTTGAAAATGAGGATTTGTTTGCCTTCCCTTCTAAGCTTTATTCATTAAATAAAAAAGTTCAAATGTTGATCTTGCCGAGTGATATTTATTGTTGAAACATTGGCAAAATCTTGATTTATAACTTGGTACCAATTGGTTCACATTTTCTCGGCTATTTACATTCCATCTCCAATGTTTATATTGTCGAGCATTTGTTGCAAACAGCATTCAAAGGACAACGTTTTTGTCTATTCGTTACCATGTGTCGGTGCATGAATAGAATAATTTTAAAAAATGATTTCCACCCATTATGGTAGCTCCACGATTGTTTTCCCAATAATTGCATTTCCATGAATTACACTATTGTATCTAGTCTATAAATAAAGGGTTCAACGCAACAGTGTCGTAACTCATATTGAAATAAGAACAAGTTACGTCAGTGTTGCGCTGAGACCTCGAAATGCAAAATTATCCACGTTGTCACTCTATTTGTTTGAGTTCCATTTACTTGGAAATTTTTAAATACAGTCTACTTTGACATGTTGTTATTTTACTTAGTAATTTTACAGAATTATTCCCATGTCTACTGTGTTTATTCTAAGGCTTAAAAAGTATTGAAATTTCAAAAATGTCTAATCAACTGTGTGACATATTCTCTCTTTTTTGTATTAAGAGTAATAGTACTGTCTGTAAATATTGATGATTTTACTACAATCATATTGTTTTCAGAAGGGTTGACACTAACGATAGAACAGAACAGTACTTAAGAATTCTGACTTTTATGTACTTTCTGCCATTTTGGTTCATTTATCTTGTTTTGGCTCCTTAAATATGTATTTGGGACTAATTACAACTGAAAATTTATTGAATGTTGGTGTGATGGTTGGTTAGTAGTTATGAAGTAAGTGTGGTTAAATGACAATCATTGTCACAGAAATCAGTTTTCACTTACCCTTGTATCGTTGTCATGGAAATCTTTATTCACCTACACTTGTATGTCGTTGTCATGGAAATCTGTAATCACCTACACTTGTATCATTGTCATGGAAATCTGTATTCACCTACACTTGTATATCGTTGTCATGGAAATCTGTATTCACATACACTTGTATATCGTTGTCATGGAAATCTGTATTCACATACACTTGTATATCGTTGTCATGGAAATCTGTATTCACCTACACTTGTATATCGTTGTCATGGAAATCTATATTCACTTACTGTGATGTTATCATCCCAGCATCTATATCTTCCATCATTCATTTTCATTTCTGTAATTAGTGTAGATGTGTCGCAGATGGCTAGAAGTTTGTCATTTGTGAGCAGACTAATCCTAGAGCAGACAACAGCTAATTTTCACCCTCTGTTACCTTTAGATTCAAATGTGTCTTATTTCACACTACAATAACTTGCAGATTGTTCTGGGTTGTGTCCATAACAAATCAGTGTAGTAGAAAACGTGATGACAAGTGTTGTATCTGTGTCCTGTCTCTGTCATTTCTCCTACCAGTATGTTCCACATAGACTTAATGATAAATGTTTAATTAATTACTCACGACAAGACCAGCTTGACTATAATTCATTGTCTGGTCGGACTGTTAAATCATTTGTAATCAGTCTGCCGAAGTGTAAGAAGAGCACCAGATGCCACTTGAATGTCAATGGATATTTGGGTCTTATAAAGATTTTAGCTTCAAACAATAACAGCTATATGTTTCGTTTGTTTCTTGGGTTTTACGCCCCTTTCAACTCTCAGAGTCCTATGAGGCATACAGTTAACCTAACCATCGTTCCTGTGCCCTTAGAGGTCCAGAGACCAAATGCTCTACAAAATTGAGTTTTTTTATTTAAGTTTTACTGTTTTCATCACCAAGAGTCATATGAGGCAGACAGTAAATCTAACCATCGTTCCTGTGCCCATAGAGGTCCAGAGACCAAATGCTCTACAAATTGAGTTTGTTTATTTGAGTTTTACTGTTTTCAACAGTCAAGAGTCATATGAGGCAGACAGTAAATCTAACCATCATTCCAGGGAAGCGCCAGTACTTGAGTCCCATCCTCTGTTAACAACTGCCTACTTTCTCACATAAAAAGAACATGATTGGTAGTTGGGCTCGAACCCAATAACTGTTATAGCAACCAATAATGATTCATCCCACTGTGCACAGACAGTTGCCTGAGTAGAATAAATGATATTGAAACAGGTGCTGTTGTGTTTTTCTATTTGTGAACATTAATGAAACCATGGGATAGTGTTGGCCACTACTGACTGATTGCCAGTTTTCTTATATGTTCTGCTGTATATTCAGTAATGTTCATTTCTGTTACACTTAATTGGTGACTGAAGGTATGTCCTGAGTGTCTCCTGTAATTGCTGATTGCCTTTGGGGCAGCACATTTGGAAGGGGTGTCCATGTATGTGTTAAAAGGATCATTCAATGTGTTTTGCCGGAATTACTAAGTCTGACTGGCACTAGGAGAATTGTTCAAGTTGCGCAGTAAAAAATATCAATTCCATTTGTAAAACTTGTTAGCTCTGGGTAGGAATTAAATATTTACAACTTTACGTCCCATGCTGTTATCTAATGATGCATTTCTATACAATATGACCTCCCCCCCTCCCCCCTTGTTGTCCGGAAAATGAGACCAGAAAACATTAGCTCATTCTTCCTCTTGACTGTTTTATCTCCTTGTTCTGTGGAAATGCATGACAATCTAGAAAGTTTTGGGTGAAAGAGATCATTATGTAGGAGAAGAATTATCGTTAGTGAACTACGGTAGCAATTGGCATTGTCCACACTTTCATTCTCTGGCAATAGAATAGCGCAAAGTAGAAACTATGTCTGTTTATATATGACTTTTATGGGTAATTGTTAATGAAAATTACGGTGGAATTTCTTGTCTGTCTCATTAGGAAATCCTGGCTGTTCAAGTTCCCTGTCTTGAATGTATGTAGGTTACTAAGTGATGATCCGATGTTACCCTGAACGTTTCTATTATTTCTCTGAATGTTCGTAGCCGTAAAAATTCTTCCCCGCACTTGCAATACTGGTTGCCATTAATAATTTTAATTACTGTTAAACAATGTTTTGTTTAAAACAGTGTTACAGTCTTCCTGGAAGAGCTATAGTTGTGTTATAGCTATGATGCATAGTTTAATGTAGACTGAAATCAATTGTCAAGAATTTCAATATATTGGCGGATATCAGTTTTACTTAATTATTACACCATTTTGTGCATCATTATCATTGGTCAGATTTTATGCATATTTTTATCGGCCAACGTTCAAATCCTTAGGATTCCTTCATTTCATCTCGATACTGACGTATCAAACTCTTTTTTAAAAATTCTTTCTCTTTCATTTTGTCAAATTCGTCTAGAAAATTGTTTAATTTCAGTTTTTACTTAACGGGCTTTGTACATTTCATTAATTAATGACTTAGGCATTTTGGTCTTTATTTCTCTTCGAAGCCCTTTAAAGACATAAAATGGCAGTACGGAACTTTGATTACCTCATTTTGCTTTATTCCTTACATTTTATAATGTAATGTATCAAAAAAAATGTACATGTATTTAGCTGTGTATAATATTGTTTACTTACATGTTCCAATACCTATTTGCATTTAATGTAATTATCTTGGTACCGTTACATTACATGTTGTAATTGATTAGTTTTTGTCGCCTGTAAAAATGAAAGTGTGGCAGCAGTATGATAATGAATTGTCTGTTTTTCATCACATAGATTCGTACACTCACCACTAAACATAAAACTCACATGCTTTCTATCATTTCTAGTAGATGGTAATTCGATCAGCTGTATTATATTATGCGCCTTCCAAATGCCAATTCTTCTTGTAGAGAACGGTTGCTCTGTGCGAGAGATAAGTCTGTATAGGACGACTCATAATTGTATTTAGTGTTGTCAACCTTTCCATACAATATATTCAATTTTATCTATGTTTTATAGCTGCAGTATTTGATGTAGAATCAGTTTGTATCGAGCACAAGAAATATCTCAAATGATAACAGTTGTCACAGTTGCCACATACATCAGAATTGGATATAGGATTTTTTTCTTTGTTACAAAACCAAGCCTAATTTCTTTGAGGAAAAGTGAAAAAAGTTTTACTGGTGCTTAACCCACTCAGTTCCATCGACTCAGCATTTATCAAATTTGTTAATAATAATGTGTATGTATCCTCTTATTCACCTAGGCAACAAGAGTAAATTGCTTATGTGTGTATCATATGGTTTAGTTCCTCATCAGAATGTAGGAAGTCCTATTATTTGATTGAATTATTTTGGGACTTGTTTCTGCAGAATGCTAGAGAATTACTAATGACTGCATTAGGAGCATCTAAAGAACCCCTTAGGGACATTATTTTTGTATGGCGTGTGTGTCAAGAAAGGGAAGTAACTTGAGTGGACAATCATCCTCAGTGAAACCATGGACATGTTGACTGTAGGCCTCTAATGATCGGATATGTCAATGTCTATCAGAGAAATGATCAATCATTTAGTGTGAATTCTGATAAGATGGCCAGCAGACAGTCTATGAACACAAGGTGCATTGCCTTTGCTCAAGATTGTTTTTACCATTTGTACAATCAGGTCAATCGGTTTGGCTTGCTCAGTAGGCTGATTGCATCCTTTTTGTTGTGAAGTGATGGGAGCTCCCGTGACCTGGACTGAGTAGGTCAATCATCTTGTGAATGAAAAATAAAATACTGTTGATCAACTGCCTCAATGTCAGCATATACTGTAACTCACCTAATCCCATGTGTTTGTACAAACATCCTTTAAATTTGTAAGTTTAATGCATATTTTCATTTGTATGATGCCTAATAAGGCCTTTAATCAAACACTCTGTATGTCAAAAACTATTGTACTAGTAAAATAAATTGTAATAGTGTGATTGTTCGAAGGCCAAAGGTTGCCGGTACTTAATACCAGTCCAATTGAATACAGTGATTATTAAGCCTGGTTTCTGGTATATTTTTCTAGCTACAGCGGTACAATTGGGGTCAACAGTTCGGTGTTGGTAAATTTGATGGATAATGTCAGAATACATAGAGCAGATTCTGAGCAGAATTCCCTACGGTGCTCCTTATTGTATGTCCATGAAGGTTTTGTTATGATCAAAATTAGGGAAGATCTTGACCATAACATTCATGTAACTGTACGTATATGATTAGTTTCATGTCTTTCTTGTGCGTAACTCGATGTTTTCCAGTCACCGTAGGGACTGCCAGGTACTTTAGATCAATAAAGGCTTCTATTGTAAACGTAGAACATCAGAAAGCATCACTTTTCCCCGCAGTTGCCTTCAGCGATTTTGTTCTTGTTAAGGAAGTGTTGCAAGAATAGCTAGCTGTTGATTGTAGACCTTACAGTGCTCTTGTATTGGGTCACCATTTCTTCTTCTCTTAAATGTGTTTTGTTCATTTCGAGATTACGGCCTGTAACTTTTGGAACGTTAATTTGCTTAATGAGCTGTTCCTGCAACTTTTATGTGTTATTACGCTGGACTGTCTTCATATGCCCGGTATTATAAGGTTTTCTGTGAAATGCATTTTAATGCAAACTATGGCTTCCCTTCAGTACTGGAATGGACTTCAGTTGCTAAGTTTAGTCAAACCTAGGCCATCTTGTGATTGAAGGCCATTCTTGTTAAAACCGTCATTAATTATTTCTACAAAATGTCCTCAGATTAAGGGTCACCTGTCAATAAAGACCAAATTTAGTCTTTCGCAACGGTGGCCTTTGTTCACAGGTTTGATTATATATTTCTATTATTGCTTTTAGTTCGCTTGTATATTTTATATATTCATATTGGATAGCAGGATCAATTATCATTTAAATACAATTCATTGATGAAATGTTCTGTTTCCAATAGTAACCAAATGTTGCACTATGCAATTTACATAAAATTAAGCCTATACTTTCCTGCAATGTTTTGTATAATTAGAACCACAGGCATATGTAATATTATAAACCAGGATTTCCTTTGTTGGGTCTGTATTTTACATACAAGATTGTAATCAAATCAAACAAGGTCGGAATACATATATATGCTGACAAAAATATAATTAGCCAAGCCATTTTGAAATTACCCGAGTATGTGAGTAATTTGTTCCGAATGTTTGAAGTTTGACATTTCTTTTATGCTGTCTGAATGGCTCGTTTGTTGAAATTTTGCCATAATTACAGTAAAGGTCAAAGGTAATAATTCAGTTGCTTGGTACTGTTGTATGTATTCATATAACAACAATGGTTTCGACATTTTTCATTTGTTTTGTTCATTATAACAATGAGTTTGTTAAGTTTCATGTTTTTAATAAAAAAGTCTCCAACTTTATGATAGGCAATTAGGCACTACTTGTTGTACAAGTTTTAGCTTTAAAGGTATATTTTGTTCTGTAAAGAAAATTTAATATGGTAGTGACAAGAGAAAAGCTTTAAAGTTAAAGAAATTTGGATTTAACCATATTTTGTTAAATCATGGATTTTCGACACTTTCAGTACATTGACCTGGTGTCACATCTGTGTTATGTATACGCAATCCACTTCTACATGGTCCTCTTGCTGGACTGCAGCAAAACTTTGAGTATGACTTCAATAATTTGTCACAGTTGTTGAAATCCATAGACTGAAAGAAATTGTGAATTTGCACATAGTTTTATATTGTCTTATCCAGCCAGGAACATTTCAGTCCACCTGTATGTTGTCTTAACTAGCCTTCTAGGAACATAATGTCAGTCCAATTTCAGTCGACCAGTTATCTTCACTAGTCTTGCAAGAACAGAATGTCGGTCCACCAGTTATCTTCACTAGTCTTGCAAGAACAGAATGCCGGTCCATCAGTTATCTTAACTAGCCTTGTAGGAACATTATGTCGGTCCACTGGCTGTCTTAACCTATCTTGTAGGAGCATACTAGAGAGTTGTTGTATATCTACAGACATCAACTAATTTTTTATTTCTTATCTTCAGGTAAATGACAGTAGCAATCGCTGGAATTGTCCTGTCCGAAATAAGGGTACAATTTTCTAAACTTTTTTCTTCTTTTTTTTAAATTTTTCTTTCTTCTAGTCTTGCCTTGTCTTACCATCGTTTGACATAAATAGCTGATAATGCATTATGGTAGATAACAAACAGCAGTTGTTTATTATTTGTTTTTGATTTTTTTTTACATTTGCATCTAACCTTATTTCTTTTTACCCTATACTATGAACATGACTTATTGTCTCCCCTGGGAAAATCGTTGTGTACACCAAGAGTTATTTTTACCATTATTTTTTGTTTGTTTTATTTATCTACTTGTATGTTTTATTTCGTCTGAACTTCGTCCAAAGTCTATTGATTTTCCTTACAATTTCTTACATTGGATTCGGTATCCCTTGAATTCTTCTTAAAGCATTTATTTTATACAGTTCGAGGGTTGTTTTTATCTCTAAGTACCAACAACCATTGTGGTCTTTTTTGTACACTTTTTATGTATGTATGTATGTATATAAGTAAACATTACCTCTTGCAGAATATGTGTTTTGTAGCTGTGCGGATATTTTATGCTCAACATTTTCAATCCCATTGTTGTGCGTATTTTATCTGAATAATAATGTTGTTTATTGTTTGTGTGTGTATGTATTAATAAACAATCCTTATTAACAAATCGAGGGTTCAGCGCAACACTGTCGTATCTTGTTCTGATTTCAATATGAGTTACGACACTGTTGCGCTGAACCCTCGAAATAGTAGTTCATTCAAAACCGAACTGGGAAAGCTATACGTTGACAACAAAACCATACATTGAACATAGTTTAACATATGATGCAACCTCTCCAAAGCGATACAATTCGGGAGCAGCAAAAATATGTTGTTGTTGTTTTTGAAAGGGTTGTTGCTCTAGAGAGGTTAAATTTATAGTTTAATTGTACAGTGTGAAAAAATATGCTGTTGTTGCAGAGAGGTTGCACCGTACGTGATGTCAAGTTTCAAATATTTAGAATTTATTTTTAACTTATTTGATTAGTTGATGCGAGATATATTATTTAATGGAATTGTATACCGGTATATTAAAAAATGAACATTGTGTGTTAGTCAGTTGTTCTTGAATTCATTGTTGTTGTGTGGTTTATTGGTTTCCATAGTGATGCAAGAAAACCTGCTAAACTGTTAAATAAACAAAAAGCGCTTAGCTGTCTTGAAACTTAACATTTTTTTATGATTTGATACACAATACATGTTATTTTTTTACACTTTATTTATTATATTTAAGAATTTATCAGATTTTTTTGTTCAGTTTCAATTGATTTGTCTTTTACTTTTTATTTTCTTAATTTTGTATATTTATTTAACATTATTTCTTTGTTTATTTATTTTATTTTCATGGTTTTCTGTACCATAGTGTTTGGATGAAAAAACACTTTCTGACATCTGTGTCATAAAAACAGTATAACCACTGTATGTACTGCACTAACTAACGCCAAAACATGCTATATCTAGTTTAGTTTATTATTGTAGACAAAATACATTAATTTGTAACAATGCTAATGCCATATATGTTTGCCTGATTTTATGATCTGTAGCGGTTAGCCATTACTCTAATAGCGTTTTATATTCTTATGCATGGTAGATCACGCCTAGATCTCATATGTATTTTGTTACAATGTTGAATCATGTATAAAGTTTTGTAGAATTTTTAGAAAAAGTTGGTATTATTTTTCTTTGTACTAAATGTGTTGTACCATACTGAATGTAAATTTATGTTCACATTAGATTGAACAAAACAATTTCCAGAGAAATACCTGTATTAGTATTTGAACAATTTCAGTTCATTTTTTTGCATCATACGATAGATCTAAGGTGGCCGCTATTGTCCTGTTGTTATGGTCTCTGAGTGATAGTTGCTAGCCGCTCACGCTCATCGGGAAAGTTAAAATCACATTGGAGATCAAATTAATATCTCTGAGGAAACTGTTGAGCTTACTTACTGAAGGTCGGGCTTCTACCCAGGTCAACTACTGGGGTCTTCTTCCAACATTAAATCGGGCAAGCCCTGATCACCCAAGCATGAACAAAAATACAGTAAATACTCCGCTATGTTTCAAATACTTAACAATATTATGGAAAATACATAAATTATTCAGACTAGTTTGTATGAAGCTAATGCTAATGTATAACAATCCTCACCATTGTCGATATTGATTTGAAACAACATATTGTAAAGTATGGCTTTTTCATTTATACATTATTCAAAATTCAAATCAATAATTCTGCTTATCTCCCCTTGATCTTAAAACTGTTCATTCATATTGCAGCCAGATGTTATAAGCTGTTATTTCAAAAGTTTTATTTTGCGTATGATTCTTACTGATAAATAATTACTTTAATATTTAAGGTCTCTGATTGACGTCTTGTTACTTTGCTCAAACCCGTACCATTTTTCTTGAACTAATATTGCATTCTTCAAGAACAGTGCATGGCATATGAATAAGATTTTGAAACTTGAAAACGTAGGCATTTTTTTTACAATTTGACTGGGGTTGGTCTGTTTTGTTCATTCCCTGTCCAATTTTTGTTTTGTAAAGATTCTGTGGTTGATAATGTTATTAGAAAGTTGATACTGAGCAGCCATGTTGAAGATGGAAGGCGTGAAGTCCCAATGTGACAAACTAAACCCCTCAAGGTCAATTTTCATGAATTTTTCTTGGACTTTTCTTGCATACTTCATGAATTGTGCATATTTCATGAATAGTTCATGACGTATGAAGAACTATTTCACATGGGAATTATATTGATAGGGTGAAATTTGTCATGTACGTCTTAATGTGGGATTATGTTATTTATGTGCATGTGAAGAAATGACTGTTTTTACTGTCACTTAGGTACCTTTGTCTGTTCTATTATATTCTTTAGTGTGAGTATCACACATGTATGCATGTATAATTTATTGTTAGCGTTTGTAATAGATGGAGATATTTGTACCACAATGTAAAACGATTGGATTTGGTTGCATTCTTTTGAAGTAAGTACGGTTACATAGTTACTTGATGTGTTTTAAAAATTGAGTTATTTCCCCTGTATTGATTGGCTGCATTTTATGCCTGTTTTATTCTACTTACCTGTATTGTTTGGTGTCTTGCATAATCTTGTTAAGTTATCTCCCTTTGAAAGCATTCCTTCATTTTACTGCTTTGAATTATCTCCCTTTTGTACATACTGTCAAACATGTGTTAATAGCCATTACCGAATAAAAGCCACCTTGTGAATAAAGACTATTATTTAAGATGCCGTGGCTGATTAATTAGTACAAAATGACCTCCAAATAAAGGCCACCTGCAATTAAAGGCCACATTTTCTCTTTCTCTCAAGGGTGGCCTTTGTTTACAGGTATGACTGCACTAAATTTAGTTGCTGTTTTATATATCTTCCATTCAATTGTTTAAATTCTCTTCACTTTAAGGATCTATTTGTATCTAGTGTAAATTGTTATATATATTTTATATGAATTTTTGTTAGTAATTTTTGTCTTGGTTGAATATCCGCCATTCATGAAAAAGATTACAAATTAAGTCTCACTTCTGTTGTTTATCTAATTAAAAACATGTCACGTTCTGATAATTGATAATTATGCTTGATTAAAAGAAACATAAGTTATTCAGTTGTTCATTTGAGGGGTCGTAGGTTGTGTAATTTCGAAACATTGTTTTACACAACGCTTTTTTGTCTCAAAGCCTTTTTCATACAATTCATGCTTATTTTCAATAGTAAAGCATTTTTATACATATATGTACATTGGTGGAGAAATGTTAGCAGCCATCTGTCAATAGAGGTCACCCTGTGAGTAAAGTTCATTCTTTTAAATACCATGATTGATTATTTATAACAAAACAACCTTTGAAGAAAGGCCACATGTCATTAAGGGCCTGATTTTGTTTGAAGATTTGACTCAGTTTAATTGAAAACATATTAAAGAAAAATGTAACAAGTTTGTTAGAAGTGTGGTTGATAAAGAAAAGTCGGTCGTCTTTCACCATTATGGCCTGAAAAGTGGCCATAATGACCCTGGTTCTTGGTGCGATAAACCCCCGTGAAAAAAGTGTATGAGCAATCATCAAACCCGGACCTTTAGATATTCTATGTCCGATATTGTATCCTTTTGAATTGTGTTAGCAATAAGCCAATTGGCATTGAGTTCATAATATTTCAATATCTTTCACAAGTTAATGGTTTTAGGATAAAGCTGTACTATAATGTTGTACATTAGGAATATTAGAATAATAAGAATGAATCTATTTATTGGATATGTCTGAATATTGCATTATGTTTGATAGCGTGTCAGATTATAAAAAATGGAGGATAAAACCAAATAACGTGTGATTGGGTGTGGATAGTTTTAAATTAATAATGTATAGGAAGTGTCATACTGTATCAATTAGTAGCCACCAGCATGGCTGGTAATACAGACCATTTATTAATTATCAAAGGACAAAATATGACCTTCACTCCATGAATTTGTTAGATTATAATCGAATGATGATTGTATGTTGTTGATGAATCTTGAAAATGTTTCCATTGATATTTATATCCCCCCCATATTCATAGATTGGAGGCATATTGTTTTTGGTCTGTTTCCCTGTCTGTTTATTCCAAACTTTAACCTTGCCTAGAAAATCATATCACTTCCACCTACAATTATCAAACTTCGTAATTTAGTTATGTCCTCATGACAACCTCTACATGCATGTGTATTTATAAGTCAGTAGGTCAAAGGTCAAGGTCGCCCATAGGGAACATTGTGTTTCAAAAACTCACTTTATTGTTTTGTTTGATTAGAACATCAGTTATGCTTCTGAAACTGAATCATATTGTATAATATTATGATTATACCTTTAATCAAAAATTGATAACCATCTCTTTGGATATAATTGAGCATTTTGTTTTATGTCTACAGCAATTTAATGATTCTTATATATTTGTCACTAAACTGGGTTTGTTGATGCAAGATATTGTTTATTGGATAAATAAAAATGTTACATCGGTGCTTTGGTTGGTTACACTGGAGAGTGCATATTTAGGTTGCCCGACCAATGTTCATTTTAAATAAATGCACGTAATAATTTTACCTATCTCATTACTGTAGTCAACTATTTCTTTATTTCCTAGCTCACTGTCATTGTTGTATCTTTCAATATCCAGAGATTTATTAACATGTCTGCTGTCGTCTCAAAATGCCTAAAAGGCTTGTTACTTGTCCACATGTTTTGTCGTTCAAGACAATTTTATATTCGGGTAGAACAAGTCATATGCCAGCTGTCTCGTTCTGTAGTCATCTTAATTGACAATTTAAGCGCCATTAACTTACTTGGCAGTGTTTTACATCTTTCTGGCTACAAACTGTTACAAACAATGGATAAAATGGTGACTGGTTTATGTCATCAGAAGGAAAGGAAATCTTTAGAAAGTCTGTCGATATTCCCTGAAGATCTTTGCGTTCGGCACTGAATAAAACATCAGGACAAGCCGTAATCATGAAAGGTATTCCTGTCAAACCCTAAAAATATGCCATGGTTATCGTCAAATTTCTTTCATGTTTACTGATATTCTGTTCAGAATTATGACATAAAGCGTGAAAGGCAAAATGGAAGCCAGCATTATGAAATAAGACATACTGTCTGAGAAAAAAGGAATCCCCAATTCCTCTCCGAACAGCTTCTGTTTGTTTTATGTAGTGCTAGTAGCAACTTTCTGCTTGTAGTTTTTACAATTATGCATAAAATATAAATAGGAGATGAAAAAAGTGTTCATCTCTAAAAACACATTGTTTTTGTGATAAATTCTCGATGGTGCGCAAAAAAAGAGAAATTTTCCTGTTAAATCATGAAAATACATTGGTGGCAGTAGTTCTATTTTCTCTGATTGTCTTTGATTGTCTTCAGAGGAAATGACTGTCATAAAACTGTCACTACTAATACGGGGTTTGTGGCGCTAGGCACTTGATAGGTGCAAGTAATACACATAAATAAATAATTGAAAACAAAAGAAAAACTGGGCTCCAGGTTTTTTTTCTGCCGGAATTTCGCGTGAAACCGAAGGCACTTTGGAATCCTTTTGCATTGTCTCTTGATGAAGATAACTTGTAGCTGATGATTCGAGTATTGTCGGGGGACTGCCATGATGCTTTGACAAATGTGCAACTGCTGTTGTAATCATGAATGATTTCAAATAAGGCGACTTTTTTCTGTCGTTAAATTTAAGCTCGTGTTAGCTTTTAAGTTTATACTTGAAAATGTGAGTCTGTTGTATTTGAAAGAGTTAATTATTGTTCGGTTACACACCAAAAACCGTCAATCCCCTAGAAGACAGTTTTATGATATATATATAATCATTGTAGTTAAAAAGGAAGTTGAAATGTCCCTCCGAATTTCCTATTTATGCAAATATGTGTATAATACGAGAATTCATTTCTAGTATGTTTAAAATCTCAGAACGTGTAGATTGTAGACTTGTCTGTATGTCTTTATTGTATTCAGTTTTTGTTATATTTCGTTTTTATATAAAGTATAAATGACATGATAAAAAGAGGGCTTCAAGTATTTACATCGAAGAAAATTCCAACGAGATTAAAATGCCTGTCAAATCACTGAATGAACCTCTGTAAGAAAGTAAATCTAATTTATTCTGTCTGGAACCATCGTTTTAAGAGACGCTTGTTAACTTAAAGTATTTAAAATAGATCTTTTTAATACCATTTTTGAATTGCTAATTCACCTTTAAATTCCTACTGATAAATTTAATTCTAGTATACGGGTTCAAACGCTGAAGTTGATCACGTAAAGGCTGTTCAACCTCTCGAGGGCAACAAAATTAGCTACAATTTAGTGATGTAATGCCTGTGCTATCAGACAGACTGGCTGTATACATCTATATAATAATGTCTTATCCCACATTACTGAGATATATTACAGATACAAATCCTCAGCTAAGTTATGATTGACTTTACACTAAGTATCAGTTCCTGGTAATACATTCTGATTCTTAATCTATTCTTTGTTTTTCTATTTCATTTTGTTTCTATTTGGATGTATGTAACAATAGTGCTTAGCTTTGCATTCTCTATGATCTTTAATCTGTTAGTTTTGTATTTTATTGATATATTATCTTAAATACTTTCCTATATAATTACATGTATTGACTTGTATAATTATAAACTGTTTTCTTTCATTAAGATTTTGAATATATCTGCAGAATGGAATATTTCTGCAAAATGGGAAATCTCTGCCAACGGGAATACATCCGCAATTTAAGGGAACATATCTTGGCAAAAGAAGATGTATCTCTGTAAAAGGGGATAAATAATAGCAAAAGGGGACACTCCTCTGCAAAATGGGATATATCTCCATAAAAGGATATATATCTCTGCAGAATGGGATATATTTCTTCAAAAGGATATAATATCTCTGCAAAAGGGGATATATCTCTATAAAAGGATATATATCTCTGCAGAATGGGATATATTTCTTCAAAAGGATATATATCTGCAAAATGGGATATATCTCCATAAAAGGATATATATCTCTGCAGAATGGGATATATTTCTTCAAAAGGATATATATCTCTGCAAAATGGGATATATCTCTTCAAAAGGATATACATGTATATCTCTGCAAAAGGGGATATATCTCTATAAAAGGATATTTGTCTGCAAAAGGGCATACATCTGAGCAAAGGGAGAGAGATATCTCTTGAAAGGGTAATAACTGTGCAAAAAAAGATATTTCTAAAGATATCAGCTAAAGGGTATATCTTTGCAAAAAGGGACACTTTTGCATAAGAGGGATGGCATGCACATTAAACTGTAAGAAGAAGGATGCCACCACACATTATGTTCTGGGCTTGTAAGCTAAGCTTTTGCTGCTAGACTCCATGGGTATATGATTTATATTGTTTCTTATATTTCTTCCTGATATCAGATATTATTTCCTGACTAATTAAGTAAAATAGGAAAGTTTAGATCATTTATCACTGATGTAATTTGTCCTTGATCAATTAATTTTATTCCTAATTGCAGTATCAGTTACCAAGAATTTGGAATTGGACACTTAAAAAAGTCAATAGAAGCCATTTTGTTTCATTTGAAGAAATAAACAAAACCTGCTTTCAATTTCTTCGAAAAGGAAGAATTAAGAAAGATAGTTCAATAACTTAAAATTATTATGGAAAATGTGAAATATTCAAAAGCTGATTATACCAAATATTGCAAATTAAACCAGAGTTTAGTAATGCTGCTAAATTATCTGTTAACCATTTTTATGATGGAACTGAAGCTGCAAATCTTTTGGCACCAGGATAGAGCCAGGTCAGCTTGCACACCCATGCAGTCTGACCAGGCTCTGTACTGTTGGGTGACTAACTTCTAAATTTTCCCTTTAATGGTCATAGACTAATTATTCCCCCTTTCGAGGAAAAGGGGTATATTGATTTGCATAATTTATATTATGTCGGTCAGTCCATCCGTAATCACACCTTGTCTGACCAATAACTAGAGAACGATTTAGTCTAAGCTCTTCAGATTTGATTGGGAGGTTGATCATCACGTGTAGATGAGCCCTTTTGATTTTGAGGTCAGTAGGTCAAGGTCACAAGAGGGCATTTGTGTTTCACAAACACTTCTTGTTCAAAATGGAAGTCTAATGAGTCCATTGAGGAAGTACAGAAGGTCGAGGGTTGGAAATACCAGCTCTGGTTAGCCTGATATTCCCCAGTCAGATAGTTTTTCTTACTTAATGAATAGTTCATGAAGTATGCAAGAAAAGTTCAAGAAAAAAATAATGATTTCATGAATTCCGTTTGAAGGGGAAATTTGTCTCAACGCAACACTGTCATAACTAGTTCTTATTTCAATGTGAGTTACGACACTGTTGCGCTGAGCCCTCGATTAGTGCCGATATTAATTTAAACCCATAAAATATTTCTATCGGAGAGGATGAAAGTGATCACCCATGCATTGTTGTGTGTTGTTCATTTATTAATGCATATATTCAGTGATCTAACATTGTTGAAGTTGACATTGCACCGCTGAGAGGAAGTGTTGCTGTTGTCGAGGTCATCCTGTTATCGCTTAGAGAAAAGTGCCGCAGTTTATGTTCGCCTGTAATCATGACATGCATGTCTGACTTTATTGTGGTGTCAGCATCAACGGCTATTGATTACTGTGTTGTAATAATTGATCATTTGTAAGAGAAATCTTGACACATAGCTGAATTTGATGGATCATTTTCAAGTAAATTTGATGCACATTTAGATTGGCGTGGAAAGTGCTGGTTGTCCCAGCCAATTTAGTATGTATAAATGATACTGATCTTTTAATAATTCAAGCCTTAAGTGTTTCATTCTAAATAATTCAGCATTTCATGATGCTGTTGTTCTCAAATGAATTGTTTTGATCAAATTCTCGCATACAAATTGCTTATTCTTCATGTATTAAAAACAATTACATTTGTTCCTGTATAATCAGCTGATGCATCGCTTGCCTACATTCAATTTGGTAGCTGTGCGGTTTCCGAAAGTCTTTTGAGTACAGGATATTAAATGAAAAATGATGCTGAATAATAAAAATATAAATAAAAGGTATTATGATGGATGTATTATGTGATGTATGTTTGTTTATGTCTACTCTTGTTTGTTCCACTCAGTCTCTCTCCCTCCCTCCTGCCTGCCTGCCCTCTCTATCTCTCTCTGCTTTCATTCTCCCTCTCCTTGATTTCTTCCTCTCTTTGATTTCTCCCTTTCCTTTATTTCTATCTCCTCTCTCTCTCCCTCCCTCTCTTTCTGTCTCTCCCTCTCCATCTCCTCTTTCTCCTTCACCCCCCTCTTTCTCTGCCTCTTTTTCCCTCCCTCTCTATCTCTCCCTCTCCTCTTTTTATCCCTCTCTTTCTTGCTCACCCTCACCCTCTATCTCCTCTTTCCCTCCTCTCTTTCACCCTCCCTCTCTTTCCCCCTCCCTCTCTTTCCATCTCCCCTCTCCCTCTCCTCTTTCTCCTTCACCCCCCATCCCTCTATCTCTCTATCTGTCTCTGTTATTAGCAGTATGAAGTAAGGCTTACAAAGGATAACAATTAACTACATGTGAGGAACTTTATTTTGAGACTTTTTTTGTTGGCTTAATCGTCCTATACTGTTTTGTCATTAAAGCTTACGCTACACTTTTTACGCATGAATTACGCATGCAGTCACACTTCCATGCCAGCATTTAGATTACTGATTGTTTCTTGTGTGTGTTGTGCAGTTACTTGATGCTCTCTTTTTGCTTCTAGTTGGCTTTTGTTGTCTAAATTTTCTGGTAATTTAGAATTGTTGGGACGTTGATGTATCAATTGTTTAGAAGCATTTAATGGTCACTTTATTGCCATTATTTAAATTTCATTTTTTATTGTATAATTGATCAATGAGGAATCATTATTGTGTCATCTCAAACTGAGAAACAAATGATTCATTGCCTGCTGAGATAATATTCCTGTTAGTGGATCGTGGTGCTATTGTTTTCTGGTGTTTAGCGTGGAATATGTTTGTTTCATTTATTATCATATTAAGGTGTCAAGAAAAATGAGCTAAAGCCATCTATCGGGACAATTTTCTGTTATTTACACACCATCTCTTAAGCATTTAGTGTTGAATTGAGTAGAAATCAATACATAATCGCTTGGTAATGGCTATCGTACACCAAATATTAATGCTAGCTGTCTGATTTAATAGTTGGAGAAGAAAGTGGATGTCAAAGCGAGTATTAACTAACTTGTTGTTAACTCTGTTGTACTGTAACAGTAAAATTGTCCTTATTCACTTAAATGTCAGGGTTTCGTGTTTAATTTTGCTGACCATGCGGAACAACCAGTGGTTTAGAAGTAACAGGTTCTGGGATATATTCTGAGTGTTCTAACCAATGTACCAGAAGATGTTAAAGGAAAGGTGGGGCATCGAGTGAGAATAATAAGGGCAGGGTATCGAGGGGAGATTAAAGGAAGGGTGGGGCTCAAAAGGGGTACATGGTAACCTTTTAGAAAATCAAAAGTTAGCGAAATGGTTTTAAGATATTCAGTTACTTCAAAGTATGGCTTTTAATATTAATGACTTCAAGATAGATTTAGAGGTTGGTTACTTGGTAGTTACAGTATTGGATGAAAAAAGTTGAGCACATTATTTCAGATTGTTTTGGCTAGTTAACTTTCATGGGGGTACTTGTTAAATCTTCCCGAAACATCTACCGTACATGTATTGTGTTGTATATCTCAAAAACCAATCATTATCAACTCCGTGTTAAAAATCACTCCATAATTGTTGTACAAGTAGCCAAAGGCTGACCCTCCATTCCCTTATAAATCCTGGTTCTGTAAATTGTAAGTATTTCAATGTATTCTTTGCTATAGCTTGGAGTTAACAGTAGCTCTGTGATTACTGTCTTTGTAAATTGCTTCGAGGTTCAACGAGACTTCTATGATATCTGGAAATTCCTATAATCACAGGTTCAGGAGAAAATCCCAATCAGCACTGATTTAGTTTGCTTTCTTTCAGGAATTACTGATGTTAGTTAAGATTTTTCAATCAAATTCTCGATCAAAATGAATAATACACATCATTTTGGTGATGAATGTTTTTTCAATTGGATCAGACAGACTATAAATATTCAAAGAGGCTTTAACAGTTTATACATTATCATAAATTCATTGCTACTGACTTTTGTACATCAGCCTCCCTGGTTGAGTGGTTAAGGTTGCTGACTTCAAATCACTGTAACCTCTCACTGATAGAGGGTCAAGGTTCGAGCCCAGCTTCCGTCCATGTCTCTTTATGTGAGAAAGTAGACAGTTGCTGGAGTGGACTGGAGTCTAGTACTGGTTCTTCTAAGGAAAGATGGTTAGATGAACTGTCTGCCTCATATGACTCTGACTGTTGAAAATGGGTGTAAAACTTTACCTTTTACCTTTTAAACAGCATTACCCTGTGGGAGATTTTGTTCCTCTATTTTTGTACGATCCTGAGTGTTGGGTAGGTTTTTGGGTAGGAGGAAATAGGGAGGACAGGGGGATGTTTTGTATGTTTTTTTTCCTACGAGTTCATTGCTTATCTCTATTGGTCCTCTTGTTATTTTTCCTAAATCTGTCATGGTACTTTTTGTTCATCCCTCTCTTATTCAGATCTTATTTAGAAGTTCTAACTTAATGATATGAATGGTAACACATTTCAACAAGTTAAGTACGTTCTCTTGGTTGTTCAATTTTGTGGCGAATGTTTCATTTCTCACCATATGAAGTCATTGTCTGTATCCTCGGAGAGAACGTTCAGTCTTACCTCCAGAATCAATAGAAATTCGAGAAAATGTTCGGCCCTCTTGGGACTACATAGATCCAATAAAGTCAGTTAAGTTTACATTTCAAAGACTTCAAGTTCTTGCTACCATGTTGACTTTCCGCCATATTTGTCTTGCATTTTAGTCTTGTTTTAGCTCCATTTCTTAGCGTATGCCACGTTTTTTGTTACAGCTACTTGGTGTAACATTTTCCTCTGTTATTTTTACATGGGGCGGTTTATACTATTTGTCTGTTCTAACAATTGATGTCCATTTTACTACTCGCTTAATTTGAGATTCGCGTCTCTATTATATATTTATCGGTAAATGTAACAATTTTTGTTGGTGTGTAACAAAAGTGTTTGAATATTATCAATGCAATGTTATCAGCATCATTATTTTCAAGGATAAAAGAAATGGGTATTATATTTCTTTAGACAAGTCTATATTTTGCTTGGAAAATAATTGTCAGGGCCCTCATTTGACATTATTGGGGGCCGAAACAGTCCTATTCCCCCCCATAAAACAATATACTTTTTTCTCCTATTTTAGACGAAAATTCCCCTCCAGAACAATTTTTGCTAGTATAAAAAAAATTTAAGCTATGTCTTGCAAGATGTTGCCTGAATTTCCCTTTTTTCCTCAAAATGATGAGAAATTCCCCTACCTGAGCGCTCTAGGCCCCTTCCACCAAAAGTGCAGCTAGGGCCCTGATTGCTAACATTGTCTACATGTCCATACAAATTATAAACCTGTGTGCTATATTTCACAGAAATCTATTTGAGCTATCCTTCAGAAAGATTTCATAATTTATTTAGTATATCATAAAACTATGAATTAACTCTTATTTCCTATGTATACTCCGTGTACTAATAATTAACTTCTGTGATATTCATGTATGTTTGTTTACCTTATGAATATGTAATAATGTATGGTGATACAACTGTCTAATATTAACTCAGTGTACGGTGATTATAGTTGTTGATAACATATGTCTACCTATATAATGCAATACGACAGTTGGTGTTGAGATGTTACGGACAGTCCAGGTAACAGCTTGACCACTACTAGCCTCATTGTCAGGTATGCATAATTTATGTGGCCACCAGTACCTTGTGAGGAAAAGGTACTTATTATGATTGTTGTCTGAATAATATATTCATAGATAGAATGATATATCTAGAGTGATATACGATATATCTCTTTATATCATGTGTATAGTTTTAAAAGCAAGATCTGTTTGAATGAAAACAAGCAGAATTAATTTTTTCACATCCTGATTAAATTAAATGTGTCTGAAATTTAACTGAAATTTTCATTTTTGAGTTTTCCATACAACACCATTAATGTGATTATTATGTTAAATACATGTATAAACATTGTACATGTAATTCTGTTGTCATGATATGTTGTAGAACCTGTGTCAGGTATCATGCAAAATTAAAGTTCTGTTTAAATGTACTTATTTGGTAAAATAGACTTAAAGCACCATTAGCATTTTGGATGTTAAAATTAAAGTAGGTCTTATGTTACATAGAAAAATATCTTATCAGTAAAATTGACTTTTACTTGCAATAAAAACATTCCGAAATTTTCTTTTTTAATCACAAAGTTCATAATTATATAGAAATATAGCACAGTATTTTTTTTAATGCTATTTTAAAAAATAAGAAAAAGCGTCAAGACAACATTTCTACAAGATAGGGCTAATGTGGAAATATGTTTTAGGGCAAATAAAATATATTTCTTATATTTTACTATCATCACATCTATTCTGTATTGCTAAATTTAAAAAGGAAATTAATTGGGCTTTAATGAATTTTTCATCCCATTTCTACAATGTCATTGGTAATATCCTTGAACTATTCAGACATTGTATCTGTTCGTTTTATCAAATAAAATACCTTGGTGGCATCTTATTCATGTAGTCTATCTTCTTGAATATTAAAATTCAGCCTATGGCTATAGTTATTGACTTTTTAGCTCTTGTTGAAATTGATTAGAAAGTACTGAATCTCCAGAGGTTATAATTTATATCCTTGATGGCATTTTAATTGCTATGTCTTGCTACCACCTGTTGTTATTTAGCTGATGATGTCAAAGTCGTGAACATATGTGTGTTAAATTCTACTGTAGTTATAGACAATAAACTATTGGCCTTTGCCCACACAAAGCTTTTGTTCTATTTCGCAAGGGGTATGGTATTGCTTCAGTCTGTTTATGTCTGTAAATTTGAGGATTTTTTTTTAATGTAAAATACTTCTGTAGGGTTTCCTGCATATCGAGGGTTCAACGCAAGAGTGTCGTAACTCATATTGAAATAAGAACAAGTTATGATAGTGTTGCGCTGAGCCCTCGATATTTAGCTTCAGACTTTAGGCGTAAAACAAAATGGTTTGTTTCTTGTTACCTGACCTATCTTAATTTTTCCAGGCTACCCTAAATTTATTATCAGGTTCAAGGAATGGTACATCTACTTTGTCACTTTTTATTTTGCATTTCCACAAGGTGTTCAAAAGTCAAAATGAATTTAAAAAATGCCAACTTTCGTACCCTATTTTAATGAGATCACAATCAGAAACCATTTTTTAGGCCATATCATATATATCTTTATTTTATATGCATCTTCCATTTATGGATATATATAGTACAGTCAAACCTGTGTTAGCGGCCACCTCCGAATAAATAAAGGCCACCCTGTGAATTAATGCCATTTTTTATTGACTGTCATTGAACAAAATGACCTTTAAGTTGATTTCGCGATTATCTAGGTATTCATAACGGTATACTTACTGAAGACCTATTATGAAAATAGGGAAGCTCCTATTGATTTAAAGTACCATGGTCATATTCAAACAAATATGAATATTTTATGTGAAGTTCATAGATACATATTCTGTAAAAAGCATGTATGATCTATTGAAAGATACTAAAATGATTGGTCTCTGAACATAATCAATGAGTCATGGGACTTGTAGTCATAGATTAATACCGTAATATGTCTCCCTGAATGTTGATACACAAAACATGGAATTTCCGATATTGATAAGTTCCTAAATGTAACCATTTATATTAATATTATCCGTGGTTTATAGAAAAAGTTCCGTGATTAATTATAATCCTAGGGATACTCAGTGATCCAGTGGTAACGCGCTGGACTACTGAATGAAAGGTCGTCGGTTCGATCTTCGACTCCACCGTCTGAATTTCTCAGGGACGCTTTTTCCTTGTTCCCATCCCAACTACTGAACCAAGTACTGTAGGTCTAGAAAATCACAGAAAAAAGGGCATGGCGTCATATCAGTGCTTTACACCGGGCACAATAAAGAACCAGGAAGAACTATTTGAAAAGAGTACGGATATTAATTCACAGTTCTATTGCATCTTAGGAGCGGCTCTGAAATGACCATAGTTGCTGAATTGGCTCTTAAACAAAAGATAAATATATATAAAAAATTATAATCCTTGCGTCATTTCATGCGGCCCAACATTCTATGTAACTCTAGTTATTGTTGTGTTTCTGTCTGTTAATCATTAATAAATGATGCACTTGTATGCCACAAAGTAGTATTTCATTTCCTAGGAATACTTCAATCTTTCCGTACATGCGGTACATGGTTCTTAATGTATTTTCCTATCAACTGGAAGTGCCTCCAATGTTCATAGATTTCCTGTCTTTTTTATGTAATTTACCCTCTGGTTGAGAATACATTAAGTCTTTTATAAAGTGTCTAGGGATATTGCCATATCTTAATTTACCATAAGTTTTTTGTTGTTGAGTTTTACTAATGAAAGATTCATTTGGTTTCAGAATTGTTTCTATGTTGTTGTGTAGATTATTGAAGCGTTTTCTAGTATCTTTGTTGTTTTTTATTCCAATAATAATATTGTACGTAATTCTATGCTGTTAGAATTGCATCAACATGCCATTATGGTCTCACAAAATCTGACATTTCACACGCTTAAAATGACAACTGAAGGTTGTAGAGTCCTTATGCTTCAATTTGTTATATATTCAATTCACAAACATGTATTGTACCAGTACATGTTGAGCTCTGATATTTACATAATTGTTATTGTCTTTTTTTTGCACAAAAAGTGTGTGTCATGAATACCTGACCTTGAAGAATTATGTCTGTTAGGTACAATATGTATAGTATTACTATAAAAAAAAAAAATATAATGCCGACAATACCATACAACCTCTCCAGAGCGGCCCTCTCTTGAGCAACAACCTCCCTTCGACAACTGAATTATTTCTCCCACTGTTGGATTTAACTATTAATGTAACCTCTCTAGAGCAACTACCTCTAAACAAGAACATAATTTGCTTCTCCCAAATGGTGTTGCTGCGGAGAGATTGCCCTGTAGTAAGAAAAGATTGTTCTTCAATTTTTGCATGATTTAAATAACAATTTGAAAGAAATTCATTCTTCATTTCTGACGTTTTTCTGTTATTTTGATTTCAACTTACCTTATTTGTTCAACAAATTTGTTCTACGATTAAAAAAAATCCTATTACTAGTGTTTTTAAAGGACATCCATGATGAAATCTAACTAATATTTTAAAATTATATTTAAGTTATAGAACACAAAAATAATTCTACGGTTTTAATTGATAACTCACATTGAGTATCTGTCTTTGTTAAATGTCATTGACAGGAAATGTAATGAAGAATTTATATATCAATGGCTCTTGAAATTAAAACAGCAATAAAACACTTGCACGTTTGACTTATTTCTGAAAATGGACGAGGAGATAAAACATGAATGCCGATGGCCGTATAGCTTTTAAAATGCGTACTTTATTGGCCATCATGATAAGAAATCAATATTACCAAACAAATATTGTAATACAATGGATGTGTTTGAAAGACTGAAAATATATTGACCATGTGTGTATCAATAGCTCATTGTGTCTGGTATTGAAGTGTAGCATCATCAATATACATTAATTACGGTTATAATTTAGCACTGAAATCCTTCCAACAAATATTGAGGCTGATACTTCATGTTTGCTTCGGGCTGGAGCATGGATATATCGGGGAAATTTTGAGCTTTGAAGTCGCTCGCATCCATGCTACAGTACATCTTGATATTGGTATGTGAAAGTTGTGTCAGGGTAAATGACATGCTATTTAATGACAGTGTATGTTGATACTGCCTTGATGTTAATGTCGAGACTGTTGTTTATCAGATGTGGTTTAATAATCTACTCAGAGTACGGACAGTGAATTGTTGTGAATGTACACGTTATCGAAAAAGGTATTGAGATTTTAACAACTGTTACCACTTCAGCTGGATACTTTTCCATTGTGTTGCACAAACTGGTAATTTTTCAATTTTTATCATCCTTTGAAATGGAATATGGTGACAGTACTAGGTTTTCAAAGCTGATTTGATAATAGTTCTGTTGGGTATACTAGTATCGGAAAAGAAGACACAACTAAAACGACTCTGTGTCATAGCTTGATTTTAGTATTGGTCGAAAGGAAGACAGACAAAGTCACGACAATCTGTGAAAAGTAGCTTCTCATAGCTATCTTGCAGAAAACAGACTGGGGCTCTTTGACAATAATTTCCAGATATTCCCAGATTCTGGATAATTGGAAAATTGTATTTACCTTAGATTGCAACGAGGAACTTAAATCTCTAGTGATAGAGAAATGTGGAGCTCTTGAGTGAAGGGAATAAGGCAAGGCAAGAATCATCCATATTTAGAGAAATTTTTTGGATATATTTACGTTTGTGAGAACTCCGGCGGCTTTATGTTAGATTACTCAATGTCAACTGGTGGCTTGTATCCTGCTCCGGCTCCGGCCGAGAGGATTCCAGCAGCTTTTATAAACCCTGTCAGTTCAGACCCCATAGTGAATGGTAATTCATACGTTTGCTTAGTTCCGTTTTTTAACCGACTTGTACAGAACTCTGGTCTAATACAGGGAACCAGTGGACTTGTTCCCGGCAGTGGATTCATACAGAATTCAAGTCTTACAGGCAACTATACTCCAATTATTATGGAGACAACACAAACACCAACAATGGTAAGATCTTCTGTTTCTTCAGTGCTGACATAGTTCTTTCCTCATTGTCGAAGATGAAAGTTTTCAGGATTATGCTGAAATTTCTGTTTTTCGAAAAGTCCAAACCATACTGGTTTTTTCAGGGTTTTTTTTATTGTTTTTTTTCCTTCGAGGTTATAATTTCTGGTTTTTCGCATTTTTCTACTTTCAAACATGGTTAGTGTTGATGTACTTTTGTTGAAAGTTTAAGAAGCTCTCAGGTTTTTTACTGGAGTATAAAATTACGTAGTATCTTAGAAGTCATTCGTCTCTGTATATATCTCATTGTCTGGCAAACACACCACTGTCTGAATGCAAATTGTTTTTTCACTCAAATTATTTTTCTTATAAAAGTAAGCACTTAGCAGTCTTTGTTTCGCTGTGAACGATATGTTTTTGGTCATTTTGTATTATCTATTGTCTTTGCGTTAGACATCGACCCTTGATGATATTCTCTATTATAATTATTTTGCAAAATTCAGTAACAATTTTTTTTATTTTTGTACAATAATGTAACTCCAATTAGGCCATCTTTAAAAATTATTTTGTTTTGCGGTAACCCTACCAAGAAAATGTTCAGTGGGTAAATATGTAGGATAAAAAAAAATTACAATTTATTTCTATCTTAAACCAAAAACAGAAGTCCATTTTTTTATTTAAACAAAAAATTCACCTTGGAGGTAGAACAATAGTTGGGTAGAGGCTTTTTTATGTCATCAAAGTTTTTTTTTGGGGGGGGGGGGGTAGATAAAAAATGTAGCATTCTGATTTGTATTTTGGATACAGTGTGAAAAATATTTGTAAAAATAATATTTCCAACCTACATACATGCTGAAAATTCTCTTGATCTGGTTACTGCTAAGAAACCTTTTTGTCCTAATAGGGTTTAATTGTTACCCCACCCATGAATTAACAGCATCAACTTACTTCTTGGTTTATTTACATTACCGGTATATGAATATTGCACAATTCTTTCTGTTTATATTTCTGATAATTGTTAAGAAAGCATGAGTAACGACAGTTTGGGGAGTTTTCACGTTTCCTTTGTCGCTAAATAGCATCCATAGAGTTTGCTGTTTTAATAATTGTGGGAGATAATCCACTTTGGCTACTAGTATATGTTTAAGTTGTATTATCCATCATTATTTTTCATCCACTGTTTGTTAATTTTCCATAATTGACAATTTTATTGTATTTTTTTTCTCACTTTTTTTACCATATTTACATGAACCTTTATGCAACACAGAATGAGTCATAACTCACCACTCAGTTTGCACTACCGGAGCTACTGTAACTCACTTGTTATATCGTTAACATGATATTTATTGTTATTATTGTTTGCTGTTTGCACACCCCCCACCCCCCACCACCACAAAAACAAAAAAACACATCTGCTTGCTTACTTGTACTGGTTCTGAATTCTGCTTTAAATAAGCACCAATTGAAAACTAATCTTTAAATCTACAATCAATAATGTTCCATTACAATGTTAATTGATTCATTTTATTTTTGCTTTTTCATTCAAGAAGATCAAAGTCATTGATGCAGTTCTTACTAGGCCCTTGTGTATCAGATCCAATATTGACATATTTCTTTGTTGACATTTTCCAACTCATAAATGTTTTTAAACAACCCTGCTGCAGCATGTCAGTTACTGATTAGTCGTTATTGTCTCCCAATATATATATTTTGTACATGAGTCAGAATTGGTTGACTGCAAAATACTTCATTTAATATAATTATCATGAATTTCATTGTATTGGTTTACGACATCTATCTGTTATAATTACAAATCATGAAGAGCCATGCAACAGATTGCTACCATACAATGTTATACATTCATTTTAACGGATACTAAATCATATTTCTAATGTCTCTTTAACGTCATATATCATGAGATCGGCTCCAAACTAACATAACTCAAGTTCGTATTGAAGCGGTTACCATTGTTTTGCACTAAAGTTTTGATTTAATTGAGTAGATCCATTGTTTCCCGCACCTTATGTTACATGTGTTTAGCCATGCATTCATCAGCGATATTTTCCTGATGAGATGATGCTGGATGTTAGATAAACCGTGCACATTGTTTATACACATTGATTTTACCAGTTGCAACTTTATTGTATGATTTGATTACAAAATCCTTTTGATAGTTTACTCTACAATTTGTTGTGGTCTGACTAATGTAATACATTGAGAAAATGTTAGTATAAGTTCAGTTTGGTGCAGTAGTTAGTGCGATGGATTTGAATCCGAGCCATCATCAGGGTTTAATTCTCGGCCATAGCACGTCATACCCTTCCGTGAAAATTGACACAAATGTCGATATTCCTTCACATGTAGATAAGTGGCCAGCTCCTTGATGGTTCTTTGTGGAAGGGTAAGTTAGTACGGCTTAGATGAATCGTCCGCCGTGTATAACTGAAAATGTTTTACAAAGCGACGTTAAACCCAAATAAATAAATGAATTGTCTATAAATGTTTTCACCCCATCGTGCCAGAAATTCGTATATTACATTTTCTAGATAAAACGTGTAAAAATTGATTTTCTAGTATTCGTAAGGATATTACTTTACCAGTTCGGCATCAATGCTGTGTTCAAAATAGACCTTTTAAATGCATTTTATTGAATAATACATTATACATGTATATCATTTCACTGTAAATGCAACATTGTTTCAATAATTTAATGAAACTATTTGTTCATTTCGAGGGTTAAACGCAACAGTGTCGTAACTCATGTTGAAATAAGAACAAGTTACGACAGTATTGCGCTAAGCCCTCGATTTCCATGCTACATTAGAGCTGTAATAATACCCTGTACTACTGTTTAGATTACTTCAGACTGTAGACGAAAGATTTACACAAATGCTTTCATTGGATTCAATTTCATCAACGGATGAATTGAGAATTGTACTTAGATGTCAAAATGAGTTCAGACTTGAAAAAATTGGAATAAAATTGAACTTTGTATTGCAGGGGTTTTCTGTATTATATAAAACTGTAGTCTGTAAGGGTGCCTACCTTCCCCTGTGAAAATCTCTTGCAAAATCATGCAATTTCCTCCATATTTCCGATTTATTCCTTGAAATTTCATTCCCCAAATTGGTCTCGGGCGAGAAGTTTTCCTTAAAAGAGGCTTTAACCCCCAATTTCATGGGACACCTTCCAAAAAACTTCAGTATTATGTTCCAAATTCGGTCAGCTGATTCTCAGATTCACAGTCATTCTACATAGCAGTTGTTCAGTAACCCAGACAAAATGTTGCACAATCTCAGGGTCTAGTTTTGTTCCATACACATCTGGACTCATAATTGCGCCATGTCTTTACTGACCAATTTTCACTAGGATGTAAGTCAGTCATTTCATCATTCATAAACTACCTTATAACTGGACGCTGGAAAAAGCAGAGTTTTGGCTAATTGGTTTTTGTCCATATTCTATCTTAATATACAGTTATTTAAACATACTTTAGTTTATGCCAGCTTTGAAAAAAAACCTGAAATATTTGCATCATTCCTGTGATGATGTTTTTATTTTGTCACTTCAAAGTTAATGATCACTTATTGCCATATATTACAATTTATAGTCGAAATACCAATTAAAAGAAAGACTTATCCAGTAATTGTATATCGAGGGTTCAGCACAATAGTGTCGTAACTCATATTGAAATAAGAACAAGTTACGACAGTGTTGCGATGAACCCTCGATATGTAACCTCAGACTATTATTATACTGTATTGATGATATCATTGTCGCTGTCGTGTAATTAGAAATTTCCATATTTCTCTTTACCGTGTTAATGATCTAAATGTTCTGGTCGCATCAAAGTAGACATTGTCATCGATATATTCCATTTCAATTATTGTGTCGTTCCTGCTTTGACACCTCTGATATTTGACGTTACTGGAACTACAGTGATAGTCTGGTGATGATAGCATTTGTGCAAAATATGTTTATCAAGCAATAAAACATGAAACAGGATTGAATTAGGCCCCAGGGTGCTTGTGATGTATTCAATTAGCTGATGTGGTCCAGTATAATGAATGTTAAGGTCATTCATTGGGAATTAGCTTCAATGATCTTGGTCATGCAAAGTAACACATTCTCTGCGGATTACAGCCATATCATTTTATGAAAATTTGACAAAAATGTCGATTTTCCTCAAGTGGTGAAGTTACCGTCTCCTTGTGGAAGGGTAAGTTAGTACTGGTTATAGAATACAGTCCAGGAAAACTGGTAAGGTGAATCGGCCATCGTGTATCGATATTTGAAATATCGTTGAAGAGCTGCGTTAGGTGGATCGGCCACCGTGTATATTTGAAATACCGTTGGAAGAGCTGCGTTAGGTGAATCAGCCACCATGTATATTTGAAATAGTATTTGTAAAGCTGCATCAAACTCGATGAAATAATACATGTTATATAACATGTACCAGCCTATTGTTGGAGACGTTACTCAGAATTCCATTAATAAGATAAATAAGCATAATGTCCCATAGCTTTATAACGATGAAGAATAAGCCATATATGCGTAGACATTGTAAGATACATTCTGGCAGTAAAGGCGGGGAGCCAAAAACCAGACTTGAACACAATAGACTGATGTTCCCCAGAATAAAATTAATTCTTATTTTCCCTTGATGAAACCAACTTATTTTGTTTTCATCACAATATATTTACATGTAACAGTATGAATACAGAACAGGCTTAAGACAATATATAAACTGTAGCTTTATAAAGGTTAAAAAAATCCAATTCTCATGTACAGCTTTTGATATTTTATCTTGAGAAAGCTAAATGACAGGTTGACATGGATCGCTTTGTGCAATAAACACCTGAAAACTGAATCCATTCCGAACTGGGTCAAAAGTCCGGTTTACTGAGAATTCCGGTTTTCAGAGCACTTGTGATAATTTGTTTTAAATGGGATTTGTAATATGGTCCTATTTTCAGGGAGTTTCGGTTCTCAGCTAGGTGACTGACTGGCTTGTGTACCACTATATAATATGTAGCTCTTATTCAAGGAACATTATTCTGTAAATTTACTTATGTTTCCAATTAATTCAAATCTGCGTCATGACTTGAAGAAAAAACGATGATTTTGAAGCAATGGTCGTCATATTGTATTCTTGAAATATTTTTCTTCTGTAATTGATCAGCCTTACTTTCTGGTTTCTTTGATTAATGAGACCAAGTTTTTGGTTAACTTGGCACCGGAATTTATTGGGAGATATTCTTCCATGTGCTCACAACATTATTGTCAGAGTATGTGTAAAAATAACTTAAGCAAGATGACATAGAAGAATAAATGATGGGAGCTGCCTTGAATTATTCATACCAGCTAGCTGACGGAGAGAACCATTTTTTTAGGACACGATATAGCTCTTTGGTTGATTACCAATGGTAGTCAATCTGAAATTGTCTCATCGACTGTGACTTGAGGCTAGTAACTTATGTTGACTAACCAAGGTGAGACATTACAAATCCTGTAGGGGTTTCAATTATGTATGAGTCTTACACTCTGTTTCTGGACTGTGAGAGCTTCTTACAGACTGGACGCCCAGTAGATGAAATTGCTGTAACAAGTTTTATAATGAGAATAGACTGTATCTACTTGATTATCTGTATAGAATGATTCATATATGTGTCAATATTTTCATATTAATTGAAAATTAGAAGCAAATTATATGAGTGAAATTGTCTGTTAGTTTTTTTTTAAACGAAAGGTAGGGAGATCCAATCTCAGCTCTATCGTTCAATATTTCAGGGACGCTTTTTCAGAGTCTTCCATCACGCATACCAAGCCCAAGTACTATGAGGCGTGTATCTTGCCCTGGGGTGGCTCTTAAATTGCCTTAACTGTCGAATGTAATAGATAAATTTACTTGTTTATCCTACTGAAATAACATCATTTTTATGTTACTAGAAAACTTTCCAGCGTTTGTTTATACTGATGTGACTCATTGGTCAGTGCTCTCCACAATTAATATTCAAGTCTCCGGAATTTGAAATTTTAATCATAGGTTGTCAGCGATAAAATACAGATAAATTTGATTGCTTAACATTGAGTTCAACATTGCAGAAGTGTTTCTTGATTAAAAGTTCACAGGGAGTGGCTCCTGTTTGATTGTTTCTGATGAAACTGCTTGTTGAAATTAATTGTTGAATGAGATTCAAGTGCTTTGGTCGTTACATAAATACTGATCTAAAGATTGTCTTTGATTTTTTTTTTTTCATTTTCTCTCACACTGAGCAATACAATGTTATAGACACTTGTTTGAAGCATGCAGTGAAAAGATGAAGTATTGCGCAATCTTTAGTACAGGATTCAAAGAACATATTGTTTTTGTCTGTCTGTCTGTCAGTTTGTTTGTACCAACCTTGCCCATGAAATCTAAACACTTCCACTTACAATCATCGAACTTCATACGATGGTTTGTCATGTGCATTTTCAGGTCAGTAGGTCAAAGGTCAAGGACACCCTAAGGGCGCATTGTGTTCTAAAAACATCTCTTGTTCTTACATATTTTTATGGTTCTATGTCTTCGGTGTATGATTCTCTAAATCAAAATATTATACTGTTTTTCTCCATATTGACCTTCGAAATAGGAAGGAATGATAACTGACTGTGAAAATAAGTGAAGGTCATTGGGCCAATGTCACAGTTAGCAGTACACTATCAAACAGACAATATATTGATAGCATATGGTACTGTTAAAATGTTATTGTGGTGAATAAATATTGTGACAAAACATATTTTCTTATTAGCTTTTAAAATTGTAGTGTTTCTTTGGTGACCTCCTGTTGTATTTTTTAATTGTTAAAAAAATTTGTAATAGACGGAAAAATCATTGAATTTAATTACGTTTCTGAAGAAGAAGTTTTAACTTTGATGTTGTGCGAATTACACTCAAGATCTGGAGCTGCCTTTCGAAAGTTTCATCATTCGATGAAGATATTCACCGCAGTTTGCCTGTTTGGATAGTTAATTGTATTACACAGGATTGAATTGTGATCAGTTGCATTTCTGTCTTCTCCATTAAGTAAAATTAAATCAACAACCTGAATTTATCGCTTAAAAACTACACGCTACTCTTCAATTCTTTTATTCCTCTTAAGGCAATGCCGTATACTTTTCCCTGCCTGTTTGGAGTCTTAGATTTCCAATTTCTGCTCTTTATTATTCCAGAGTATTGATTGGATCTAAATATTTTAATCAAAATCTGGAAAAGTTTGTAAGTCGTTAATAAAAAAGCGATGAAAACAAGTCATTTAAGAGAAGTATTTAAGTATTTGTGTACTTTCGCAGTATTTTTGTTGACTGGAATTGACATTCTTTCGTAAGTAGCAGGTGATAAAAAATTTTAATGTACATAAATTCCGTTACAGTTCTCATTTCATACGAGTATCGTGATCGTATTGTGATCATATCATGAATCAAGTGTCAGTCGTGAAATATTAATGTCTTACCATTGCTTGAGCATGTTTTTGTTTGTTTAATTACGAGATCGACTGTTGATATTACAAGAAGTTAGGTCTCGCTACCATGCTGGTTTATATGTAGTGTTGTCATGACAAAACGTATCTGTTCTAGTCAATGGATTCTTCATTTAATTTATATTGCCTATAAAATAAATTATTTAAGACGTCTGTGTTCTTTACAGTGCTAATGAGGAAACAGTGTTTGTAACTACATTATCTCAGTTAAAAACACGATTGAAATGATGAATTTTATCTAGGCTGTTTTTTTTTTTTAATAAAAAGTGGAGCTATTGTGGTCATTGCGGCGTCTGGGGTCAGCGTCTGTGTAGCTTGTCACTCAGAAACTATAGGAGGTAGCAACATGAAACTTGGTAGAATAGATCTGACTGAGGCGGTGAACAGATGAGTGTTGGTATCGCTTGCAGCACTCTTGTTTATTGGAACAATGAAAATCTTGATTTTTATGTTAAAATATTTTTGGTTTGTCTGGTTGGTAAAACATCAGATTTTTTTAAGGGGACAACCATCAAAACCTAAGGTTTTTCGCTGAATTTTTTTTATTCGTCCTGTTAGTAAAACATGCTAGGATATTCAGACCAGTGTCTCTGGTGCCTGATTACA
The DNA here is from genome assembly GCA_964023205.1 of Lutraria lutraria. NCBI lineage: Eukaryota > Metazoa > Mollusca > Bivalvia > Venerida > Mactridae > Lutraria > Lutraria lutraria. The sequence continues at coordinate 3,426,948 of OZ026841.1, read as the reverse complement.
ACTTTAACATTGATTTGCTTGTTTTAACAATCGTGAATATTCTCTAACAGAAGAGTTTTAATTCGAATTTTCTTTGACCCGCTTCGTTCTCAAAGGTTTTCCAAGAACTGAATTTTTTTCATGCTGATATTTTTTCTGCTATAAATTCTTGAGACTGAATGGAAGGATTAGATTTGGATGATTCATATGACCAGTGGCTAAAATTTATGTCAAGTTTTGATGAAAATTTAATTTTTGTCTAATCCAAGCAATACGTCTCTTCTGCCATGTGTTTCTTTGTTACTAAGCAGCAGTCTCTTGTCAGATGTGGTGCCATATTGCCTGCTGTTAACTGCCTCAATGATACGAAACGGTATGAAAAACGTTCTCCCGTTGATCATATTTATTGTTAAATCTATGATTGGTCTGTGTTACTGGATACCAACTGTAACAGTTGTTTAATGAAAGTCATGCGAATGTAAATAACGTGTGATTCACTATGTTTTGTTTTATTAATTGGTTGAGCCGAATATTCGGTAGCTGTCAATTGGGAAAATTGGAATAGTTGCGATCTATCACATGACACGTTATGTTTCAGTAAATACCTCAATTTGCAAACCTTGAGTACCCAAATTTGTAGTAAGATAGAATTGAATTTATTTTTTGGGGTCTTTTTTTTGTTTCAGTTACTGTTTGAGAATAGGATCAGTTTAACTGTTCAATTATTCGAAAAAGCAGTAATGTAACTATAGTGATGCTATGGCATATTGTCGGTACATTACAAGCCTCCTGAAGGAATCAGAAAGCACATTATTGGTATTGAATGTGGCAGGGATGTATTTATACCGCATAAAAGCATACAATCAAGTTTATACATTTCACCATGATACCCTGCAGTGGAAAATCAGCGGATTGATTGTCTAGCGGATAAATGTCATAACTGGGTAATGGATAATTTTCTGTCGGATTCTGAATTAAAAAAAAAATTTCTTCGGCAGATTACCTTATCAAACAAACAGTTTGTGGGCACATAGGGCAGAAATGATATAATCAGAGAGAACAATTTGTCACCTTCATGGATTTTGTAATAGTGTATGTCGATTGAATACCATAGTATTTATTCGACTATTTTATCTACAAGATGTAGATGTCTACTGGCCAGCCGTTGTTTCATTTATATTTTATATTCAGCACTTCTTCTTAGAAAGGAGAAAGTCGGCTTTATAAGACTTAAAGAGTATATTGCCAGATTTTAGTCTGGAGTCGTTCTAAGAGACACAGGAAAAAATCTCATTTCTGGAATAAGATTTGAAATTTCCATCATTTTTACTTTGTATGAGATAGGGTTTTATGCTGGTTGATGCTGAGAATCCCCGTATTCTTTTTATACATCTGACTTAGAAATATATGAACCACGATACAGGAAGGCTTTATTATGTCTGGATTGAGAAAAGTTAGTTCTTCTGAGCTAATGCTTCAATCCCTCCTGCATTGGTTTTGTCTACGCAATTTTCGTCCTTGATTGTCATGGTTTTTTTTTAGTTATTGAGAAATATGACGACACAAAACAAACCAATATAATATATGGACAAAGCTTGCTGGGTAAATTTCAGTTATATTTTGCTTTCTTAAATTATTTATTTTTTGTTAATGTATAATTTAACTGTAATAGGATATTGGTTCTTGTTCATGGTAATATTTTGTGAAGATTTTGATGTAGTGATTATTTTACAAAATCTGTTTTAAACTTCAATATTATTTCGCAGAAGCCAAGTCAGCATCCAATATAAACTAGATTGTTTGCTGTGCATGATTAGTTCCGAACGTCTTTTTCGCAAGCTTTAATTTTTCTAACATACTGTGGAATCATTAATTTTAGTTGGGGATTTAATTTCGTGGATTTCGTGGTTCGACTTATCCACGAAATCAAATCCCCACGAATTCAAATACGGAGATAAGTAATTTCTTTTCAAAAATCAAAATCCACGAATTTTTGTCCACATGAAATAGCCATTTAAGTAAAAACCACGAAAATTGAACCCAACGAAAATTAATGATTTCACAGTACCTTCTAAAATTAGTTGTAAGCATTTCTCACTTTGTCCAAATTGCACCTCCTTTGTGATCTTTTTATAGTGTTTCTTGCGCCTCCGTGGTCCAGTGGTCGTCTTATATTTACAGTCACTCAGTTCGAGTCTCAACTTTGACCTTAAAAAAATTAAAATGTGGGTCAGTGGGGAGACTGTCCTGCTGGCTTGTTATTGGTCACAGGTTCTATTCAGGTGTTTACCTGGGACCTTCCTCTACTGTGTGAGCTGTAAAAGTCAACAAGCCCACCCGGTTAGCTTATTAGATAGAGTGTAGTGGTGGTCAATTGATCTATTGATTGTGAGCTTGAACCCCGGGCGAGGCTCACACTGTCTGTGACAAATTTGACTGAAGATATTACATCCTATGTTAAATTGTCCTCCACCTCTGAATTATGTGGGGTAGCTTGGAAGAAGCTTGCAGATAGAATGTGGTTAGTAATGGTTAAGGCCTAAATAAAGTCCAAGGAAGCTAGTTAGGTTAACTGCCCGCTAAGATACATCAGAAATAATGTTGAAAATGGCTTTAAATCCAATGAAATAAATAAATGTTAGTGAGATGTTAAAACTCTCACTGAGAACAAATTTCTAGGCTTCTGTTTGGCTGTATGCATGTTTACTAATGCTGCATTGATTTTATGATTAAATTGCTAATTAAAATTAAAGTTGCAGCGAATATTTTTGCTTTAGGGCAAATTATGTATTTGTTTTAATGCCTTAGATCAGTACATCACGATATGATATCATTCAATGGAATGACCCATTAATGGGGCTTTTACCAATCATTTAATATATAAACCTTTTATTATTTCCTTAACTGGATCATAATATTTTCATTTCAGCTAATTACCCGTATGTTGTATTTTTATTCTCGTTTCAGACTGACAGACTACCCTCTGTTCCATATTTCACAAGTTTACATCTGAACTTATTAAAAACCAATTTCTGAAGTCGTTTCTTATTCTCATTTATTGTTATTGATAAACACATTTTCTCTTACTCACATCCATGTTGAGATAAACAAGAACAATCTTAGATTTATTTGAAATCTAGATTTATTTGAAATCTCTTTGCGTATTCTATTGTTTTGACTTCTTGCGGTACAATATTACAATTGTTGATTTGCTTGTATATTTGCAGGAGATGAAGGTTAACTGGGCAACATCACCAAGCAACCAACCAAAACAAGACACAAGCAGTAAGTTGATTCTTAAATTTTTTTTCTTAAAAATCTTAGAAAAATTTTGTTAACACTGTAGATGTCACAGTTTTAATTTGATCTTCACCAAACCTTGTCAGAATGTTTGCCTCAATGATATGTGGGTCAAGGTTGAACATGGGTCAGCCGGGGTAAAAAACTGGGTCACCAGGTCAAATCTTAGGTAAAAATCTTGTTAAAGCTCTAAATGTCATGGTTTTAATTGGATCTTGGCCAAACCTTGTCAGATTGTTTGTCTTAATGATATTAAGGACAAGTTCAAATATGGGTCACCTAGGGTCAAAAACCAGGTCACAAGGTCAAATCTTAGGAAAACCTTATTAACACTGTAGATGACAAATTTTGATCGTATCTTCACCAAACCTAGTCGGAATGTTTGTCTTAATGATATGTAAGACAAATTCGAACATAGGTCATCTGGGGTCAAAAACTAGGTCATGAGGTCAAATCTTAGGAAAACCTTGTCTATGCTGTAGTTTTCATGGTTTTGATTGGATCTTCACCAAATTTTGTCAGAATGTTTGTCTTATTTATATGTAGGACAAGTTCTAACATGGGTGATCTGGGGTCAAAAACTAGGTCACCGGTTCAAAACAATGTTTTAATGAGTGAACAGTGATTGTCATGTGAGCGATATAGGGCCATCTTGGCCCTCTTGTTTGTTAATGTATGATTATAAACAAAAAAGTCCTGCTACTGACCATGTCTCTTTATGTGAGAAAGTAGGTAGTTGCTTACAGAGGATGGGAGTGTAGTACTGGTTCTTCTCAGGAACGATGCTTAGGTGAACTGTCTGCCTCATATGACTCAAAGGGTTGAATAGGGGGTATAAAACTCTAATAAACAAACAAACAAAACATTGATTTTATATTTTTCAGAGCATTTCCACATATTTGTTGGTGACCTTAGTCCAGACATAGAAACACATCAACTTAAAGGTGCCTTCCAAGTTTTTGGTGAAATTTCGTAAGTATTTGTTCATTTTGTCAGGTTTCTTTGTGTAAGATGAGACCTTTGTTTCACTATGAAGTAGATGTATAACCATGTAACCCCATTGGAGGGACTTTTTTCCCTTCTATAACAGAGACCGAACTTTGGTAAAAAGGCTTTTTTTCCCAGTTTGGGGAATGGAATTCACCTAAATACAATGCTACACTAAATCGGTTGTCTGACCTCCAAATTTGGCCAAAAATTGCACTTGAATTTCCCAAAATGAAAGGATAAAGCCCCATTCCTATTTGCGGGAAAAAGGTCATGCATTAGCATGCTTGTATACCAGTATGATAGGGTTCATGTGATTTCACTAAATTACTCACTGTCTCATAGAGGTTTTACAAGGCATTGGTGTGTCTTGTATTTTATCAGAATTACTATGAACCAAGTGGGATTATGTATTCTGTTTATTTATTATTGTTAATGCATGTCGGGTTATTACATTGACTCTGAATGTTACATATATCTTGTATAGTTTTACAAATAAATGCCAGGGTAGAGGCTGGTACATGTATGTATACTTCGACCAAATATAGATGATTTAATACACTCCTTCATTGAAGAGTTCATTTATCTCACAGAATTTTTTTAGGCCGAAAATTTTGCCAGTTTGTGTGAACAGACCTTGGTCTGATTAATATTCATGTGATCCAATCATACTATGAAATACGATGTACACATTATATTTTGACGTGATTATAGTCCAACCACATATTTTTAGTATTCTGTTGATTTGAGCAGTAAACCTACTTTTTATCCCAGCTTAAGACATGTTGCATGTATTGGTATAAAAATGATTCTTTCCACATTTCTGCTTTTTCATTGAGAATAAGGCCTGTTTAATGTTGGGAGGGATGTCTGTTTTGGGCTTTAAGACAAACAGAGTATCGTGTTAAAGTTTCCGACAATTCGAAACAGTTAAATGTTTACTGTGTTTGGCCTCACTTGTATACAGTCTTGATAATGATTGGCGATTTACTTAATCTAAAAGTTCTGATACGTTATTTCTGTAATAAATGACGACTTTTATGTAGTGTTTTCCACTGTTTTATTCTACTTATATGGCCATGTTGTAATATTATATCCACCAGTCATTGAGAACATTCATATTCTCCAGTAATGTCAGATATTTATGCTTTTATGGACGTATGATTCTCTGGTGTTTAATTTTTCCATATTTTTCTCTGTAAAGAATATCGAATGTTTGACAAATCTCTCCTTGTTTTTACTGGTATGGTCACATTTTACTGGTATGGACATATTTTACTGGTATGGTCACATTTTCCTGGTATGGTCACATTTTACTGGTATGGACATATTTTACTGGTATGGTCACATTTTACACATTTTACTGGTATGGTCACATTTTACTGGTATGGTCATATTTTACTACACATTTTACTGGTATGGACATATTTTACTGGTATGGATATATTTTACTGGTATGGACATATTTTACTGGTATGGTCACATTTTACTGGTATGGACATATTTTACTGGTATGGTCACATTTTACTGGTATGGACATATTTTACTGGTATGGTCACATTTTACTGGTATGGACATATTTTACTGGTATGGTCACATTTTACTGGTATGGTCACATTTTACTGGTATGGTCACATTTTACTGGTATGGACATATTTTACTGGTATGGACATATTTTACTGGTATGGTCACATTTTACTGGTATGGTCACATTTTACTGGTATGGTCACATTTTACTGGTATGGACATATTTTACTGGTATGGTCACATTTTACTGGTATGGTCACATTTTACTGGTATGGTCACATTTTACTGGTATGGACATATTTTACTGGTATGGACATATTTTACTGGTATGGTCACATTTTACTGGTATGGATATATTTTACTGGTATGGTCACATTTTACTGGTATGGACATATTTTACTGCTATGATTATATCTATGCTGATCGATTACTAGTCGATAGTATGGTAACTAATTTTCCTGCTGTTGATATGTCTGCTCCATCTTGTTCAATACTTGTAGATAAATGTTATGTCACAAGTGTTACTGTGATGTATGAACTGGGTATGCTGTGTATTGTATGAGTTAATTCATCTAGTGTTTTTTTCTCATTGATGGTCTATGATTATTATACCTACATTGGGCCGTCCTGAAAAAATCGTTAGGGGAACCCTTCTCAGAGAATTACCAGTGGGTAAGGTTGGTTGGAAAAATTTTTTTTTCGAATCTAAAATGCCTGTCAAAATACTCTTTATATATTGAAAGAAAAGAAAGAAAAAAATTCAAGAGACCAATAAAAGTTGGGTATCGCCGTTTTTAGTGAGTAGATAGCGTTACGCCAAACAAATATTTTTTGGGATGGCCTTGTTCAGAATATTCCACAATGCTAAACAACACTAAACAACATAGTGTACTAGGTCTGCTTCACAGAATTCTGACTTATGGATTATTGATTTCAATATTGTCAGCTAATCACTTAATGCAATTTGAAATAGTTTCTCATTAATTCAGCATTATTACTCACCCCAAAGTGTTTTATTGGAATTTTGTGCTTCCAACTGAAGCCACGAGCTTGGTTTGATCGTGTCTAGTATTTCTGCTGTGTTATTTCTTGCTGACAGCGATGGAATAACAAACGTTGTTTATCTTGATGAACTAAATCTATTCTTCAATCGTGTCACAAATAAATACAATCCAGTTAGGCTGAAAATAAAAAATAGTTTGTTTGGAGCGCTCCGACACTCAATTTTAGCACTTAGCCCCCCCCCCAGTGTTTTTGTTCAATTACCGATATATGCTTTAATTATTAATGTATTCAATTGAATGCGTTAGTTAAAACAATATGCAATTAAATGCATTATTTATATGATAATTTATTGTTTCTATTTTTGTTAATATTTCATTAACATGACTTTCAAGTCAGGTAAATTGGGTCTTCTTTGTGAAGTGACTCGTAAGTGATGAAAAACTGTTTCCTGAATTAATCATTTTTACATTTTTTCTTCATCTTTTATGAGAACATGTCAAGATTTTCCCATCCATACTTTAGAGACAATGTTTCTAGCAGGGTTTTGGCCTAAATACATTCTCCTTTTTGTTCTTAGACATGTGTAGACATTTATAACACTTTCAGTGGAGTTTAAGTTTACAAATTTTGGAAGTCACTTAGTCGTATCAAAACATGCTTTATTTAGGCAAAAAATAGCATGTTGGTGATCCGTGTGAAAACTGTATGTCAGATATATTAGTATGAACATTGAGCTGGTAGCCAGTAAGTACTCTTGAATCTAATGTACAAACAAATGGTTAGTGTTGTATATGCTTGTATTTCCCCAGTGTATAATAATAACCTATTACATTGTTCAGAATAGAGACAGTTATTGTAGATTTGATTCTGCGGCGTTTCTCTAGCATTATATAGAATCATTTCTACTCCCCGAGGTACGCTATCAATTGTTCGAGAGTATAAGGTAGCCGGGTGATGTGAAACTTTAATGAGAGCCAGTCACTTTATGATGGGCTGGAGTCCGTGATGTACAGCCTGTCCCATACAAATCAATGAATTCATAACGCTATGCTATGTATTACCGTGCAATTATGAAGATTGCATTATGTTTTTTCCCCCGTGCCATACCTCTCAATGTTTCTGTTCACAGCGAAGCGTAAGCAAAGCCTCACGCAGGACAGTATGGAGATGAAAATTGATTGGTTTTCAAAATAATGTGGTGATGCCATATTAATAATAGAAAAGTGCCTCATGATCTATTATCATACAGTTCATTTGCTAGCTGGTTAGAAAACATAGTTTACATCCTGGGGTATGATATTGAGTGGTTGCTTGCGTGAGGAAGTTTTTATCTTTAATCTGCATAGGTTGTTTTTTTGATGCATGCAATCAATATTGAAAGTCTCGTAGGAAAATTGTGCTTGCTACATGGTGTGTACCGTGTGTACATCGAAAAATATGGGTCTTGTTCCTTTTTTTCTCACAGTGTGTAGTGTTTTTAAGTCAGTGCTATGTGTACTTCTATTCGGCGATCATCATACATTATTCTTTAGTGTTATTTCTTGCAAGAACGATCATAAACATTCTTGTTAAAATTCCTCTGTCGGTAATCGGATGTTTATCTCCTATTTGGAATAAATTCCTTCTCGACTTCACAGTTACGGCATATTTCAGCATGCGATATTTGTAAAACTCAGGGAAACATGGCCAAACATCAGCATAGCCAAAAAAAGAAGAGAAAGTATTTCATCATAAAGAGCCGTCCGAATTAATGATTTGGCATCATATTAAGCTTCACAACATTTCAGATAGGCAAATATGCATGGTTTTAAGAAATTATGAATTATAGTGCTCAATATAAATTGATTGTAACCGCTAGCAACTGATATACTGTCTGTTGTTAATGTTTCGTTGCGTTTATTGTTATTACCCTGGGGGGTTTAACGTTGTACCATCAGCCAGGGTGATTTGGCGACTTAACACGCTTTACTCTTGGGAAGAACCTCCGACCTTCTATAAAGCTGGCTGGACAGCTCTTACACGTATTAATCTGGGTTCTGACTGGTGTACAAATTCACAGTAGCGAGGGGCTGGTGTTTAATAGCTGGAGACTCTTCCATGGAGGCCCCGTCGGCTGGTATCCAGTTAAGGGAGATAAAATCGTTAACATACCACCTAGAAAGTTCCTACTCCACTACATGATATAATTAATGGCTTCTGAATGAAACGTGTGGGGGGGGGGGGTACTCTTGATAGTTGTTCAATAAAATCTTGCAGTAAATGATCTAACACTTTATTCAACTTAATCATTTTGCTGTCAATTTCTTTTCTATGAACTTTGTTCTTATTAATATCAAGGAGTGTTCATTTACAGGTGTGCTTATTGTCTAGGTATTGTTAAATGATTTTTCTTTCATTACATTCTTTTATTTTCAATCTTTATTCAAAGTTATTTTTGCTCATGGCTTGTATATTGAATGATTTAATTAAAAAGTTCTTCCTTTTGAAAATCATTGTCTTCAATGCCTGGACAAATAAGTATTTTTATAATTATACAATAATTCCGAGTATAGAATCTGGTGTCATATTGACACTCTTAATTTTATTGTTGTTGAATGAATCATGATATAAGTATATAGTTGAAGGAAGTCACGATAAGCAAGCAATCTGAGGACACAGACAGTTTATAATTGAACACCTGTGACTTAAAACCGTTGATTTCTGATTTTTAGTGTGGCGTGTCACACATGCGGTTCTTAAACATGAAACATTGTGTTTTTACACAGGGGGGGAGGGGGGATATAGTGATTTCCTTGTTTGTCTGTCCGTCTGTCTGTCAAGCATGCCACCTGGGTGTCAATTAGAGGAAAGGTTTAACATGGACGTGTTCGGTACCTGAATGAATTATCAGCTGTTTTCTGTACTGTCTACTGGGCTCTTAGTTGATTCTTAAAAAGACATTTTCATTCTTGTAATTAGCAAAATAAAAAATAAAATTCTCATTCTTGAAATTAGTAAAATGAAAAAATCTTCACTCCTGAGATTTTGTGCCAAAGGGTCAAATTTACTATTATATGAACTAGAATACGAAATTTTGTTGGCTCTTTAAATTATTATTGGCTTTGGGTCTTATTTGACCCTCAATTATTGATGTTTAGTGAACGCTCTGTTTCACTGAACTATGGAATTCATGGTTTGATTTACCATGCTCTAGTAATATTGCTACAAGGTTTCATAACTTGAGTTTTTATTTATAAGAACTAATGTTCAGTTTTCAGACTGGAGATAGTGTCATCTACTGTTACATTAATATATTACAAAATTACATTTATATTATTGGATGTAAGTCTATTGTATTAGCTGGGAAATTACTCTTCCTGAATGTGAATAAGTTTCCTGAAAAATGGTTAAAACTAACTCTATTACCTAATTGTACGAATCTCCATGGCGACAATATATGTCATTTCTTGTCATACAAACTATATTAAAAAAATTGCAGGATGTAAAAAAGTTTCTATATTATGATGGCAGTTATTTGTGTGGACTACAAATTTTAATCATCATACCACTGTGAGGTTCATTATGAAGGACATTTTGAGTACACATGTACTTTTCGGTGAGATTTCTAGTGAATCCATTGATGGACATCAAAATAATACTAGCATGCTAACATGTGCCCTATGACCCCCAACATGTACTCTATGACCCCCCCTCACCTGTACCCTAAGCAGGGACCCTTAGCAATAGCAGATACCCTAAGAGCTGCCTTAACATGTACACTAAAAGGTGTTGTTACACCCTGTTGATAAATGAAATATTGATTATATAAGGCGTAAAAAGCAGTAGAAATATAATAAATTTGAAACCTCATCAAAGAACCAAGTATTAACGACCCCAGGGCATATATCATATGCCAAGCATTGATGGTTACTTGATGGATAGGGTAAAGCTTTGTGGATGGGGCTACATGTGGGAGGAGCTATCTATACATATCACTGCAATCTGTTGCCATGGAAATGCTGTGAGAAATAAACATCTGTGAAAAGCCTGTCAATGATTTATTGAAATTATTTCCCTGATCAAAGGCGTCATTACTGATTGATTGCTTGATTAAAATTATTGTTCATACATATTATTAAGCAGAAACAATATTTCTAATTTTCATTTTTGAACCTCTCTTTCATTTATTTGTTTGCAGTGTTGATCAAGCAAACTATTACATACTTTTTTGCTCAGTTATGTTCTTTATTATTTAGAATTTATACCACCCCTAAGACTAGTTCTAAATGTATTGACCGGCCCCCTAGACTGGTTCTTAATGTATTGACCGGCCCCCAAGACTGGTTCTTAATGTATTGACCGGCCCCCAAGGCTGTTTCTTAATGTAATGATCCACCCGCAAGACTGGTTCTAAATGTGTACCACCGCCATGACAAATTTTTAAATATTACATACCAAGATTTTATGAACCTTTTGGGTTCGTTTTCTTAATGTATCTTTAAATTTAATTGAAATTTTGTGAACTTAATTAATCATAACGTTAGCCTGTAAAAAAGCATCTTTAGCTTGATTCTTGATAAATTTTAAGCGGGAGAAAATATATCACTGAAACTGTATCACATTTCCAATTAATTATTCCTCCATGTAAAGATGTCTAGGTGGTAAACATGCAGTAGAAGTTGTTGGATAATTTAAAGAGAAATATATGATAGTTTACAGTCAGTATAATGATGTACGACCATATTCATTACTTTTGTTTATGGTGGAAGTTTTAATTAATGACTGTTATGTTGTATTTATGGCTGATGATAAAATTAATGGTTCCCTGTTTTCATGCTTGTCTTATGTATGGGAGAACTTTTATTTACTCAATAAAACTAAATTTTAGAAAAGATATTAGTATATTAAGCTGCAACTTTGGTTCCCGGCTTGACTCTCCATTCTGGTTACTAAGAAAGCTGAGAATTCAGGATAACAAGGGTGCAAGTTTTCCAGTTTAGTCTGAATGTCTGGCTTTCCAAAGGCCCCAGGGGTCATTATCAGTCACTTAGCACCAAAAATTGATAATGTGGTCTTCAATATGGCTAATTTTCAAGAGCTTGAACACCCTGTGCTCCCTACTAGCCAAAGTTTTACAGTTTTTCAAACTTGCACCCATAGGATCAGTGCAGGTTCTGGGCTAGGCCCTGTTTCCAGACTAAGTTGAGGGTCTGGTTGTAGGTGTGTAGCCTTGGTTACTGGGTATACCGTAATCCTTGGTGCAACCTTTGGTTTCAGAAACATTGTTGGTTCCTGTTGTAGCCTGTAAGAAGCTCAGTTATAGTTCTGAGCTTTGTCCAGGTCCATAATGCTACTAACTTTCAGCTGTGTAGTATACTGATGATGGGCTACATTGTTCTTTACCCATTTAAGTAACTTCTCTGCGTCTCGAGACATAACTATGATATTTAAATAGCTTGCATTATTAAGAGTTTCTCTTAGGCGAGGGCTCAGCGCAACACTGTCGTAACTTGTTCTTATTTCAATATGAGTTACGACACTGTTGCGCTGAACCCTCGAAATTTAGTGTTCTTAATCTCCCATTATGGACAAACTACATGAATTATATTTTCTTCTTTTTTCTTCCGTAAAAAACAATAATATCGAAAAAATAGGAATAAAGATATTGTTAATTGATGTTGATCTCTAGTCATGTGACCAGAGGCATATGAATGTGGGTCTCGTTGACTAGCCTTGTGATTTTCTTTTATCAATTCAGATTCTGGAAAAAAATTTTTATTTCTTTGGCTATTTTCTTATATTCAGTAATAGTTGACGGTTGATTGAAATACAAGTTTTTTATGAGATTTTCATATCTTTTTTTAATTAATCTGTGTTTCATGTGAAGAAGAAATTGTTTCTCATTATAGAATGAAGCAATTAATTGTGATATTTATTATTGATCAGATCTTCATCAAATTTTTTCTCTCCTGTTAATATTTGTCTTCATATATTTTTATTTTATCACTAACAATTTAGTTAAAACATCTTTGATTTTTTGCATTTTCTCAGGTGCCAGAAGGTTCAAGTTCGATCTAGCTACCAAATCGGGAAAGGTTGATCTTTAATAATACCTTGTTATCCATTGTTTATACATTAATTGTATTCTTTTCTATAAAGACAATAATGTATACAATATTTTTATATTAAATCGTACGCAAACCAGTACTGTACATGTCTGAATTGGACTATAGAAATCTGCGTGTTAGTTTTAAGCAGTCACCATGATATGAATGGCTGAGCTTATTAGAATTTCTTAATTTTAAAATTTCTTTGAAGCTGTGCTTTAAGTTTGTTGCTTAATTATGTTGATTGAGTGATAGTATATAGATCTTTATAGAATACTTATTTTTCATTTCTCAGGTATTCCGTGAGTTGAAGTAGAAAGCCAGTATGAACCCATGTAGAAAGGTTGACCTTTCATTCTATTTATTATCCTCTAGGGATTTTTGCTGTGTATGTCATGGCAACGTTTATTTGTAATTATATATTCTGAGTCGCATGTTTGGTCGTCATACTGAAAGAGGCAGGTTTAATTAAGGGCTGACGAGACTTTCTCGTTACTGAGGTCCCCCCCTCCGATGTTCTATTGTCTCATTCACGTCTCCCCCAGCCTCTTGGTAACCTCGATTGCTGATCTGTCCCGCACTATTTGATAAATGTGGGCTTAAGACTGTACCATTCTTATAGGACAAAATGTCCGCCGGTTTTCTCTCTTAAGTTTTTTTTGTTTGAAAGTCTTCATAATAATTGATTGGTATGAAACAAATTAATCGTATTTTGTCCCTTCCTTGTCTAGGTAGTGATTGTTTGCTGGTTAACAATGCTCAGTTAATTAGGATAATTAGGGGTCTAGGTCACATGCATGGGTCACAGTATTTTGTACATAAATCTTCACTCATTGGATTAAACTTAATAAATATGTCAATTTGACCAGTTTGGAAAAAGTATACAAAACTGCATCAGGATTTTTGACAAATTTTTTACTTGACTGGTATTGGTCATTGTGGTCAAAGTTGACCGACCAAGTCTCGGACTTGTCCTTGTATGAAAGCTTTTAGTGGGCTTAATTTGCTCGTATTTCTCTGCTGTATGTGTATAGATTAATGTCTCTGGAATATTCCATGCTTTTAGTGTTTGAGATTTTCATTCTTAAAATTCTGCTGCAAAATATTTTTCTTTTTAAATTCTGTCTTCAGAAATCTACCTTCATTTATTTGTATGGGAATTTTGTATTAGCTTAGCTCTGATAAGATGCATTCAGTCTATGTCTGTGCATAAGTATAAGGATTCTTTATACTCCGAGATTGTCGCCAACGCCATTTGTTTTCGTCTGCACAGTCCGATTGTCATCTCGAGCATCATATATCCTCTGATAATTTACTGCCGATTTTAGGACAATTTTAAGTCATCTTTGACTCGACAAGTCGTCGCCCTCGACAACGAGATGACAGCTAGCGTTTGTTGAAACCAAATCTCCATGGATACATAAACACAAAGACAATTCCAGTATGGATGGGTGTCAAATCAAAATGGTTTTTAAATTCCCTGTGGAATTTTAGAAAATGGAAAATATATGGTTTCGCCACTTCAAACTAGCTATGATTTATAAGGCCGCTGTAGCAAACAGTCATGTTTTTTTTTCATTCTTTGATTGATCTAATGGTTCCTGCAACTGATTTTATCCGGCACCATTTGAGGAGAAATTCACGAAATTTGATCTGATTGGTGCCTTGGGAGAGAAAACTAATGGTTGTTTGGGTTTTACGAGTGGGTATCTCTCCGATCACTTGACCCATCATAACGTTTAAATATAATATATTGAGAACATTGGACTGTAGACTGATAGATTGTAAGTCATAATATGAGGGCACTGAGGGTAGATATATGTGTATGCTATAAGACAAAAAAAGCTGGTATGTAATTATGGCTGTACTCATCTAAGTGAAGTCATTTTCAGTGCGTTGTTTTTGGAATGAAATAAGTTACCATAGAGACGAGTCTTTGATAGATTGAACGCTGAAATTATCAGTCTGTCACGAGTTCATACAGTCTGGTTAGGAACATGTATGATTTAAATACAATGACTAAGCGTTTTCTTTTCTTTTGTATATTTTCAGAGATTGTAAGATTATACGAGATCCCCAGTCTTTGAAGTCCAAGGGATATGGTTTCGTGTCATTTGTCAATAAACAGGTAGGTCACTTATTGTGCCCCTTTTCGAAAAAAAAGGGGTTGTATTGCTTTGTACCATCTGTAACCATACCTTCTCCGACCAATAACTAAAGAACGGTTTAGCCTAAGCTCTTCAAATTTGGTTGTGAGGTTGGTCATTACATTTAGACGACCCCTATTGATTTTTAGGTCAGTACATCAAAGTTCAAGGTCACAGGGGGCATCCATCTTTCACAAACACTTCATTATAAGTAAGAATATATTCAGTGTACATAAACTATGGATTCCTTTATAGTGTTCCACTAAAATGCGGCTATGGCTATTGTAAAGTTCGAACATCTGTTGAATAAGATAGTAAACAAACAAAACCAGTTACTTCCGTTTATTTATGCCTCAATACAAAACCAACCATCTAGAAGAAATGGTTCAATCTTGGATTCAACAAATGAAATCAGCCTTCCATGATGTATTATCTATTTATACAAACTCAGTATTTTGTAGTTTGAGCATATCCAAGCGTGATTGGTTATGTATTGCAAATATCTGCACACGCATCTCAATACAATCTTATATTCTTAACAGTATTTGAAGTTCTATAAAACTTAATTTGGCTTGTTTAATTACTTTAAATGTTACAGGAAATGGTGTCTGTTAATGTAAATGAAAATTTGATTACATATCTGTGATGTATTAGTTCTTGGATTAAGGGAAGATTTTCTAGGAGAAAAAAAAGATGCATGTGGATTAAGGGTGGTACAATGTGATTAAGTTTATTTTAGAGTTAGCCCGGAGATGTATTAAATTACAAACAATGGAAATCAGAAATTAAGATTGTTATGTAGTGATGAATGAACTATTCAGAAAATAAAAAAATATATAAAGGATTCCTAAAAAAATTTCCACTTCTCCAAAATACTACCCTCTCCCGTAAATCGCCCATCCCAAAACCAGCTAAAAAAATAGAACAGTACATAAAATAGAGGATAAAACACGGTCTGCTAATGGTGACTGCTGTCTTTACCAACGACTATTTCCTGTAGTTTTTCTTACAAGTATTGCATTCTGATGTGAAGTTCTTCTCAGGGAAATTTTATCAGGCCACCTTGTGAACAATTGCCATTCTGTCAAAAACGGTCATTGATTCTTTTTAACGAATAAAGGCCACCTATCTATAAAGGCTATATTTTGTCGCAGACCTTTGTTTTAAGGTGGTTTCATTATAAAGGGAACCAGTCCAAAAATAAGGGGTTGTGATAATTAGGTGACCTTAATATTAAGGTGGTCAATACTTCATGAACTATTAATGAATTGTTCATGAAGTATACAAAAAATAGTTCTAGAAAAAAGGGGTAAATATATACAATTCTGTGTATAAAATAGGGGTCTCCAGTAATATCTTTAATTTCTCTAAGATTTTTCACTGTCTGGGGAACATATGACTTTTTTTCTCACTTAAATAAATTCAATAATCGTAATGTCTTTGTTTCATACGATGTGATTACTATTGATAAATTCTCGCTCTTCCTAATCCAGCGGGGCCCAGCAATTTCTGCTCTAATTATCTAACTTTATTAATTCCTAAATCAAGCTATGGTGATAATTACCTTAGAAGTAAATATATTCATTTTGTGTTCACAATGTTTCGCTGGCTTATAATATGCACTCAGTTGATTAATGTATTTTCTAAATTACCTTACTTGATTGGTAAAAGAGGATTTTGGTGCCAGATCTGTGTTTTAGGTACACGTTCCGTCAGAACAGTCCGTTTCTATGACGTCGTATCTTTCGGTTTCTTATTCATTTGTGATACTTTTTATATATTCAAAGAATATACTGAGCCAAGTACTGATGAAAAAGAAATTTTTTTTGTTTTGACCTTTGCCCTAATTTTTCCCCTCGACCCAAGACTTCACATAGGGCACGAGGATGGAACATTTACTGTCTTGCTTTATCACTTTGCCTCGTGCTTTCGAGAAATAAAAATGACTTCCAACCTACAGACCTGTCCACAATAGTGTCCGCTCTCAAACAGTTTTATTGTGATCTTCACAAAACTTGGGTGGAAATGTTTATAGCCATGAGATCTCAGTCAAGTTTGATAACCAGCCAATTGGCCCTGGCACTTTTGAGTTATGCCCCTTGACAGGCATATTTTGTGACCTAGCACTCTTGTTAAAAATCAGATTCATTCATAGCATTCGCGGTAATTACTACATGATGGTATAATGTAAGTAAACTAAACAATAAAAGCTGTCTTAAACTAGTCTTGTGGAACAATCGAATTTCTCTAAAAGTCAAATGCATTGCGGATTTAATTCTTGTACAACAATCAATTATGATGAACTGTCAGTTGGAGTCGTCAGTTTCATAGAAATTATAGAGACTTAACGTTAGTGTGTTGCAGCACTGGAAAATTGTTAGTCGCCACGGGATACGGGGTGAATTAGAAAGATATCTATTTTCCTCGGACACTGATGACATAATGATAGTATAGACGATAATTGAATTGATTCGGTTAACAAAGTCATGTCGTTAAAACAGCGAATCTCAATATGATATTATGGAGTTATCTGTTTCGAAAGTAAATACTTGCGTTGAATATTTGTACATAATGGTTGGTAATGTTTATCTATTTGTTATCAGTAAGTTTCGATTAGTTTAAGCTGTTAACAATTTTGTTAATTTTTTAGTCTGCAATGTTTGAAGAAAAAAATCAATACACACTCAGATGTAGGTCCATCATTTCCCATCATGCCCTGTAATTAGCAGACGCTCGTATTCATAAAAAATAGATTGGAAATTAATTTGCATGGACTTCAATCACTCTACTAAACTTCCCGAAATTTGAGCCCAGTGTGACGAAGAATAAATAGGAAATTTGATACAACATTTTCTATTTAATCTGGAGAAATAAGGCCATATTGAACGTATTGTGTAATAAACAATTTAACTTTCTGATATCTAGATAAAAAATAATTAACCAAGTATCTTGACAGTCCCGATATTTTGCCGTGTATTGTAAATTTTCAATTAATAGTTTAATTTATTTGTTATCCTTTTAATTAATAGTAATACATGTTCTATAAACGACTGTAGGAAATCAGTTGATATTGATTTTGGTCTCCCGACTTTTCCCGTCTCCATGAGATATTCTTGAACTGCCCCGATTTTATACTTTATTCTGTTAACGTAATAATCGTTTTTAGACTACTGATTTAAATTTTGTATGTCTAGATTGATTTAGTTGCTAGGTAACTTAATACAAAGAATGTAATTTCCCAGATTTTAATCTCAGCAATACTATTTACTGTCATATATATGATGAATTTTGTCAAATCTTTTCTGGATTTGTATTTGTTGATGTGTCGTAATTTGATAAAATCTGTATTACCTTGCTAGACTAGGCCATCCTTAAAAATTATTTGTTTGCAGTAACTCTACCTACTTTTCAAAAAGGCCCCTACCCAACTTTTTTGGCATCCAGAATTTTTTTTTCAATAAAAAAATTTAGCACTTTATCAATACATAGTTCCCACATCTACAATATTTATCTCCCTTGGCAGCCATCTTACTAGGCAAATTTCTTATGCGCTTAAAAAAAATCTTAAAATTGGTTATTAAACAACTCATTTTTATAAAAGATAACTTAATCATGAAGTTGTTAATGCCATAAGCACATCAGGTTTAAGAAAATGTGGTTGTCACAAATGAGTATCATATATTTAGAATTATCTAAACAAAAATATAAATATCTTCTATCAATGCCTGTAAAATTTGCCAACCAATATGGCCGCCAAGGGAGGTAAATATTGTAGATGTGGGAACTATGTATTTATTCTTCCTACCTACCAAATTTCACTTTGTCAGAAATTGTCCAGCTAGCTGTGGTTAAGTAGATCAGTGGTTCTATTACCTGAGTGTACATCTTGGGTCTTTCTCTACGGTTCAAACAGGAAAAGTTGCCTAATGAGGCTGGCTAATGGTGAAAAAAAAGGAATTAAGATCAATTTAAAAAGTAAAAGCCATTTTGTCTCCTCTGTTGACATTGGTTCAAAGTGGTCCATGAAAAAAAAATACAATAAAAATGAAAAAAACTGTCGTCTGTTTGTTTGTCTGTCTATTTGTACGAAACTTCAATCTTGCCTATAAAATCAGAATTCCTCCGTACAGTCAACAAACTTCATATGGTGGTTCTTTACGACAACCTCTACAGGACCTGTGCATTTTAAGGTCAGTAGGTCAAAGGTCAAGGTCACCCAGAGGTGGGCATTATTGTGTTTCAAAAACACATCTTGTTTTTCAAGGACCCAGCTAAAGTTGGATTGTGTTGTAAAAGATGAACATGTAAGATGAGTGTTTCCGTTTTTGGTACGGGTTTGATGGAATGCTACGGGTTGATGGAATGCTATCAGTGTTGGGTACTTCACGCTACTGTAACCATATTTATTTGATCATCGTTCAATTGATCAGTTCGGTTCTTGCTAACACATCATAGTGTCATTAAGATGGAAAAGTTTCGTCAACTTGTTTTAACTCGTAATGATTGATGTGCTGCGCCTCTTGCTTCATGTTGCCTTTTCAATTAAGGTTTTTATGGAAAATTACCCCAGTTTCACTGTTAATCTATCACTGATTATGTCTCCTGTCGAAACACAGTTCTTTTGCCGTGTCGTTCTTTAAAGTTGTCGTGTTGATATTAATCTCGACTTTTTCTTCGTTAAATTCTTTGTCTCCGAGCAAAATGAATGTCATAAATATAATTACTTGGCAAAGACACAGTGACAGACGTGAGCGTAGACTTTGATATCAGACATATTCCTGCGACATTAAATGGTGCAGTATCTTAGACCACATTATTGGAACAATTCAGTGAATAATCAACAAATTCAACACATTCGCTCAGTTTGATGGCTTCGTTTAAGGAATAAAGAAATCTTGTTTATGTATTCTTGTGCAACCTCAACATGCCAGTTACGTCCTTAATCGTTTTCTAACTCAATAAATACGTATCTGTTATGTCGCACGCATTGCGAATCTGCCACACACTTTTTCAGTCTGATACGCGCACAATATACACTTAGGTATCTTCAACAAACACAACTTAAAAAATTTGCCGGGAATAGTTTAATTTTTCAATTATAAAAGGTTTGCATAGACTTAGGTGTATTGTTAGCCTTTTCATTAGCTAAAAGGAATCTCTCCTAAAAGTATTTTCTTGAGCTTCTGGGGTGGGATCTGGTCATATGATTATAACCAGTGCAGTATTTTTGTGGTCAATGATTTTAAAACCCTGTTCTTAGAACTTAATCTAATTAACAAAAATGTACCATTTAAGATTTCAATATTTGTTATAAACCATCGGACACTTGGGCTAAATCCTTGAACTTCAAATCTGTGACTTGATGTATTGTAGACATTGTTTCAAATTCAGGGCATTAGGCAAAAAAAACGAAAAAAAATGTTTTTCCACTAATGCCCCAAAAATATAGGATAGGTAGGCAATCAGAAGTTCAAATATAAAAACATACAAAATTGGCCAAGACCAAAAAAATTCTTGGACTGCAGATAAAAAATGGGTCGGTGATGTAGTACGAAAATGTTCTTCTTAGTTTTTGTTGTTGTTGCTGCTGATGATGATGCTGGTGCTGGTGTTGGTGTTGTTGTTCAGAAAATTATTTTTTGACATTTTAATACCCCGATTCTGTATACTGTGTTTATATGAAATCGTATTTTCCATTGCAGGATGCGGAGACAGCGATATCCAGTATGAATGGTCAGTGGTTAGGTAGCCGACCAATCAGAACTAACTGGGCTACAAGGAAGCCACCGGCTCCGCCATCTAAAGAAAGTCAGTGTGAGACACCATTATTAAAAATTAGATTTTCCATATTTGGTGTAGTGTTTGTATGCTATTTTTATATCTTTTTATTATCTCTTACTTTTGCGATGTGTATCAAACTGCTTACGTTTTAATTGGTAGATCATGATTCGCCTTGATCCCGAGCTTCGATAATTTAAATTTACCTTAGACTGCATTGGTCCCCTATACAATTTTAGGCCATGATGTATCTAAGATGTAATAATTTGTTCAAACAGAATTGATGAATTCTGTCTGCTTTTGTCAGTCTTAAAATCAATTTTTCATTCATATAATTTTATATTAGTACACAAACAATTGAATTTTTATCGGGCATGTTCGAAACTGACATCAGTTACAATATGTACACATGTGAACAAATCATATGAAATAGAATGCAATATTTCAACCCACTTATAAGATTTTTCCTACGTGTTTGCCTTGACGACCATTTTATGTTTCTTTTTTTTCAACAAGAGAAGAATTCTATTTATTACTCTATAATCTTCAATGAGTTCCGGAATATAAAAACGTCCATGTTTTAACCAGACCAGTGGTTGGAACTCAGTTTTGGCTTGCAGATTGGAAAGCATTATTACATCAGAGACATGCAAATTGCAAACCTCTCGGAATATTTTCTTGCTTCTTGAACAGGCCACTTTTCCTTGAACTAGAATTGATGTAAATTCATGTTTTGTTGTAATTTCTGCAAATTTTGTTTTTAGATGCACTTTGTAGCGTAAACAATGTAACAAATAGTTTTCGCGCTTACCCACTAGCATACAGCCCCGATTTAGTAAATTTCTATCCAGGCTAGTGAACTGTCTCAAAATTGTGTATTCGGGCTTGCGGTAAATTGTCTATTTTTGGGCTGGTGTTATAAAAAAATTAGTTCCAACACTGAACAATAAGTCTACAAAGTGAGTTTGGTTGACATTTTGTTTTTAGTGTAAACTTACAATAAGTAAATATAAGGGTTCAATGTTATTCATTCTTTGTAGATATTTTGAGAACGGACAATATAAGATACTGGGAGTATGAGAAATGTATTCATTAATTAGCTACCAGTAGCGTACTGGATCTAGGTGGTTCTACCGAGTTGAATGACTGAATCGACCTCCACTGTTAGAGCTAGAAAATGGTTTAATGACCTTAGCTATTAGTGCAACATTAAACTATAGTGAGATTAAAGACGAAATTTGCTGTTTTATTCAATGTTAATAATTAATTCTGTCAATACCTGCATGTGTTGTATACTTATAAACGAAACAGGCCCTGTAATTTGATAGCGGTACAATAGATCTATTCGGTAAAACACTCACTGGCCAATCAACTCTATGTATTCATCTGTCTGTGTACTGGTCAGTCCCCATGTGATTATTTGATCTTCTACTCAATTGTCTTTAACCTTCATTCCTCAAGATTCCAGACAGACAGAGATATGGGGTTGTTCTGTGGTTAATATTTTTTAGGATACATAGAATTATCTGTTTTAGATTCCGTATACTTTTTGCTGGGTTTCGAAGATATTGCTGTGTTAGAAATAAATGGTCGTCCTTTTCTATTGTCTAGAGACACTGTAGTTTTTGTTTAGACTCCTTCATGGTATTGCGTTATATTCATAGATAATGGTACCTCTTTTTATATGAATCCCTGATGGTTCTTTGTGGTAATAAAATATTGTAATACAAAAACATTAGTTTCGTATCTTTTTGAGTTTTTCCATTTGGGTGAAGACTTTGTATACGGATGTAACATACATATGGGTACTTATAAAAATTAAGTAATTTATCATATGTAGAATCTAGTTTCAGTGATATTTGCTGTAAAGTTATCTTTCTCCCTCCATCTTCTTGTTATGTACACAATGTGTCTACGGTATTGAATTATACTGAATGTATTGGAGCCACTTCTGAGAGCGTACAGTACGATACAGTGTAAATGCTTGATTAATTTACATGATGTGATCTTGTGATTGTACGCCTTTTGATATATCATAAGAAGTAACTTCTTTCGCAATAAAATAACACCACAAAGTTGATTCCGATCTTTGGACTTTTCCCTCGTGTTTGTTTTTTGGAAAATCGATTCATTTAAAAAAAACTTGTCTTCTGGTACTGCAAGTAAAATTGAATTTTGTTTGATAACATTAGCCTGTTAGCTGGTTGTTTCTTTCTATCTCTGATCTGATTGACCTGGAGTCTATCGTTAAGTTCAAACCTGCATCGTTCAAATGTACAGAAAATCCATAAGTTTGCGATGTGTATATTCACTTACTTCATCGAACACTTCCTGTCTTTGACATACGAAGATGTCTTAATGTGAACTTCGTTCTATCATTTTAGATAAAGCCTTTCCAAATATGTCTTATCTTTTAAAGATGCTTTTTGTTCATTATTTTTTTTTTTTGTATTTAATTTCAAATGCATGCTTTTCATTTTCTGAATTCTGAGCTTTTAGATATTTGTGGTGTTTTAGATTATTTCACAGAATTCCTTATTGAAATTAAGTTTATTTGATTACCATCTGCGTAATCATATGTTGGCATATCTCTGAATACTCGATCATTGTTCAAAATGTATATTTCTAGTTCTGACTACAGTCATATGCCGATTGGTTAAAATTAATTTGTTCTAAGTACTCTTATGTTATGGACTTTCCAACCTGCTTGTACGTAACTTGATTTGGAAATTCATATTTGATTAGTCTTTTTTAGCATGTAAAACTAAACAATTTTGTTATTTGTTTTATTTCTTGGTGGTCGATTATGTTGGGTCTGAATTTAAAAAATCTATATTTCTCATTTTTAATTTTTAAGGTGTAAAAACGAATTTGTTTGTTTCTGGTTACATGCTCAATAAAAATAGGGTACCAGTAGGTAGGGGAATTTTTTTTATATTTTTCTTGAAAGCATCTCACAGGTTCTAAAATGGATGTACCGTTCCTCAGAAAACATGAGAGAGTTCAAAGAATGAGAAAATAGATGTACAGTTTCTCGGACCTTATAAAAAGTTTAGGATTACAGGGAAAAATAGTTTGTTTAGTTGACTAACCAGACACAAACATTTTAAACGCCTAGTGCTTGAAATTTTTTCTCTGTCCTCTGAATGAGCGTATTGATTTATCCACAATATTCGATGATTATAAAAAACAACAAGCAATGATTGGTGTCTTCTGTATAATTAATTGTAAATGACTGGATAGTGATTAAAGTGGCATTACTGTCTGAGATAATGTGCTATTTAGATGAAATTAATTTGATTTTTTTTTCGAAATTAGGAAAAAATATTTAATGAAAAAATAATGCTGTTTTGCTTCATACGTCAATTTTGTAATTTTTTTTCTTGATAGGAAATTAAGCTTTTTAATTCAGATGTTTCAAGGACGCAGTCTCTTAACAAAAAAGTTCCTGACATACTGAGAAGTTGATTGCATGATTTTCTTACAAAATAGATAAAAGAGCGAATAGCATAGGACTTCTTGTCAAAACTAAAATCTTCAAATTGTGAAAATAAACTAAAATCCATGTTTTTTTTTTATTTTAGCCGTGAAGCAATTGAACTTTGATGAAGTCATGAGTCAGTCCAGTCCTACAAACTGTACAGTGTATTGTGGCGGAATTATAAATGGTTTAACAGGTATAGTACTAGCATGGTATTTCAATGTTCGAGCAAAACATTAATTCCATATTGAGAACTTATATGTCTATTGTCTCTCTAATGTCAACTGTCACACATCCTGTCAACTATCACATATCCTGTCAACTATCACCACATCCTGTCAACTGTCAAACAGCTATTGGCTTTGCTAAGGGTGACCTTTGTTCACAGGTTTGACTGTAGTCAAACTTTGAGGGAAAAAATCAATGAGATTCATAGTTATGGTCAATTTAGTCTGCTCTGAAGGATTTTTTTAAATACAAACTGAGGTAAATATGGAAACAATGTGATTGAAGGCCTCTTGTTTGGCAAAATATGGTCAGTCACGTAGGATTTTCAGGATTTTTAATTTGGCTCTATTGACATCCCTGAAATAATGTGCAAAGATAGGAAATAGTTGCAGTGACAATGCATAAGGTTTAATGGAACCATAAAACAATGCAAAATGTATTTTTACTGTAGAAATGTTTTTTAACAGATACCATTCTTTGTTATGTCAGCCATTTATGTTGGAGTTTAACTTTTATCAAATGTATTGAAGTTAATTATTAATAAAAAAATCTCGGGGAATCCATTATTCTCCAGAACGTTACCTTATAGTTAAGTTAGTCGTAACAATTGCTCTAGGTTACTCGTTTAATTAAGTTAATGTTCCTGGAGGTATATGTACCTAAAATAAATGACAGTTCATATCTTAACTATTCTGTATAATGGGCACGTATTAGACTTAAAATCACCGGGATTGGTAAATAGGCAAAGTTTACTTGATGATTTCACACTTTATGGGATGGAATCATTTGACAGACTGATAATAGAACATCCCGGGGCATTAAAGATATCAGTCGATTTTTGTCCTTCATGATCTAATATCTGCCTGACTCGTTTCCACAAGTTAACAAGGTTTGACGTTGAATTTGAAATGAAAGTCAATGACATTGATGGTTTTAAGGCTAGCATGCCATCTTGAATCAATTCTCCATGTAAAATTCCGGAATTAAAGGATGCTTTTTATATTACCAGAATTCTCTGTTTTCTTCGTGAGAATGTCTTACTGTAGTTTGTTCCCTGCAGAAATCTGCATCACCTGGAACCAGTCTATCTTTATTACTTAATACTGTTACTGTGGATGAGTTAAGATAATTGGGGATAATTCTGGGAACCAGTCGAAACATAATCACAGATTTATCTGGCATGATTATTAGGGGGGGGGGGGGGGGTCGCCGTGGTTGAGTGGTTAGGTCTCCGACTTGTACTCACCGCCCCGCCCTGCCCCGCCCCGCCCCGCCCCGCCCTTTGAATCGTTTGAATCCCACCCTGACTAATTTTATTATGATTAAACTGTCCAGCTAGATTATGGAAAGTTCAGTGGTTCCATCTAGGTGTATGCGAGGAATAAATTTAAGATTGTTTTATTTCAACGTCTTAAATGCAAATATTGTATGCACTGACCTCATTGGTGAGTGAACTGGACTTTACAATTTACTTTAAGTATGGAATAAGATTTGAAATTCTTACAATACCATATCTTTTTCATTGAGAAAACTTTTTTGTTCTGTGTCACCTAGACTTTCCTGGAAATAGTTAATTCAACAAACTTTTTTTTTCATTCAATTCAAATGTCGCTGAACATGTTTTTTTCAACTTTTACATCATTAACCAAATGATCATGTTTCATCATATAATACTGTGGAATCATTCATTTTCGTTGGGGATTTAATTTCGTGGGTCGGCTCATCCACGAAATCAAATCCCACGAATTTAAATGCTGAGATAAGGGATTTCTTTTTAAAAATTAAAATCCACGAATTTATGTCCCCACGAAATAGCCATTTTAATAAAAACCATGAAAATTGAGCCCAACGAAAATATTCTGAAATATTAACTCTTAGTTCTTCTATTAATGTAAGAAGGAGGCATTATTATTGAGAAGATGAAATTGCGCAACTTAGAAATGCCAAAGAGATAATTGTCGGTGTCCATGTTCTAGTCATATTTAATCACTGATATCTCATTAATAGCTTGACTGTTTTGCTTATCCACTTCTGTTTTATGCGTTCATTTTATCTGTGTAAGGTTCCATAACTCTTGAAGTGTCTAGATTATTCCCGCGTTTTTAACAAGCTTTTAATAAGTCCCGGGTCAAGGGGAAAGATTTGTTCAGGTTGGGTAACCAGAGACAAACAATTTTTATACGCCCAATTAAAAGATGAGATAGTGAGTATTGAGGCATAGTGTAGAAAAGATTTTCTACAACTATAAGACGTTACATAAAATTGTTTTATAAAATAATTGAAAATTTGAATCAGAAATACAATACAATACTTTTATAATGTTATAAGCTTCAACATGGACTGGTAGATAATATCAAAGTGGGTTGTTTTAAGCCCAATTTTGTCCTGGGTCAAGAGTCTCGAATATTTATTTCCTCGGCTTAATCATGTGACCAGTCTTGTGACTTTCAAATCTTAATTATTTGCGTTTTTATACGCCCTTTTGGAAAAAATAGGTGATATTATAGGAACACCCATGGCGGGCAAGTAGCGTTCACAATGGTGTCTGCTCTCTAATTCAAACACTTTTATTCGGATCCTCGCCAAACTTGATGGAAATGTTTATGGCCATGAGATATCGGTCAAGTGCGATTACCAGCCCAATCGGCTAAGGCACTTCTGAGTTATTCCCCTTGATGTTTTGAAAAATGAATTCTGACGGACATATTTTGTGACCTTGCATTCTTTGTTTTCTTTTACAGAGGATCTCATTAGGAAAACGTTTGCTTCATACGGTACAGTACAAGAAATACGTGTATTCAAAGATAAGGGATATGCCTTCATCAGGTAAGTCATGTGATCGCGTCAGTTTGTAAGATTTGCAAAAATATTAACATCGGTTTTATAGCTGAGTTTTGTATGAAATGTTTTCATTTCTAACCAGTAATTTAAGATTCTACACATTGCTGTTTAAAATTTGTAGAAAGTGGAACAGGAACTTTTAAGTAAATGTGATTGATTATCAATGAGATTGCTGGAATATGATCAAATCGTGATTTGTTCCTGTCTTGCTTTAGTGTATGTTAAGATTGGACCCACTGGAATATGTTTGATATCGAACTTGCGGGTTTCTTTAAAGTAGTTCAAGTACATATGGATCAAAGTGCAGTACAGTGACGTGAACTCTAGTGTCTCTCTCTCTCTCTTTTATCATGTGTAAAGGCCAATCCTGGCTTTACTGTTGATCATGCAAATATAGGATTGGCTTCAACAACCACATCAGACAGTGCACTTCTACAACCTCATTTGGTCCAAGTCCCGAGTCGTAGACTGAAGGATGCCATTGATCATCTTATGTTTAATATATTTCTCTAAAGTCTGACTATATTTGTACAGATAATATGCAGGTGATATTATGCCCTGATCCATGGCTTCGTAAATTTCTGACATCTCTCTGTGGCAATTACATTTTCACAACATTTCCTCAACACATTTCTATTGTTATCAATAATTCACTCATGTTTCGTTCTACATTTCATCTTAAGGACAAAGAACGTTGTTTTATATTTTATCAATTTAAGTTTGATAGTTTTTTATTTAAAAGCTGTAATGCTTTCGGGGGTCATTAGGTTTTATTCTCCTTGCAAACTTTTCACATTGCACTGTGTTAAAATGTCACCAATACCTGTCAAAAGTTTTGCATTTTCCTTAAGTGATTTTATGACAGAATAAAGTATAGAGACATGTTAATGTACAAAGATTGTAGTTTTTGATGCCATGTCTTTAAATTCACTTCCAGAGATCACAGTTTATTATCAACTAACACCAATTGATTATGTACGTCCATCTTATTCATGGTCTTTAAAAAAAGGGCTGTGGTTCCCTAAATATTCCCTTGAAACTAATGTTACTTTGTTTTCAATTCTAATTTTGATTATGTCTTGAAAACCGAAAAGAGAACAAAATTTTGATGTTAGAAATGAAATTACGATGCTTTTTACCCCTCAGATCTGTGCGTAAAGTTTCAGATAAAGTTTTGTTTTGTCTAGCCCATGACTTCTGAGTCAGAAATGTATTGACACTGTGAGCATTTACGAATTGACAATACACACAATTTGTTACAAGAAATAGGGGACACATCCCACTTAAAGTTCAGAATCGAGAGTTTCCACGGTTCTTGTAAATTTCAGATTCTCCAGTAAAGAAAGTGCTGGTCAGGCTATATGTGGTGTTCACGGTCAAGTTGTAAATGAACAGCAAGTGAAGTGTTCCTGGGGTAAAGAATCCAATGATGCCCAGCAGTCTCAGTCTTCTACACCACAGATGGTAGGCAGTCAATCAGTAAGTTACCTTACCTACTCATTTCATTTTTTCGACTGGAGTTTATCAGGTCTCGACAAATCCACTCATCCGCTCGTAGTTACGAGTAGAGGTCCCTTCTGTTAATTATATCATGTTGTTATAAGGTCACATGACATTCATGTGATAGACATGTCATGTGACTTTTACAGAATTATTATCTAATCATGTGTCAGTCATGTGACTTAGCTAAGGCCATGTGACAAGTCATGTGATAGTCATTAGATAATAATGGAAAAGAATCTCTTGTTTGTTATTTGTGTGTTTAACCTGAATTGTAGGTTGCAGAGTCAGTTTAATATATTTTGTGGCTTCTTTCATTGTTCATATCCAGCTTTGTGCTGAATAATAAATTCAAGATTTTTTACTTATTTTTGCACACGGCATTTGGTCTTTCTTTGGCTGTATGTAAGACTTCAGTTTCTCTGAAGGTTACTTTATGTTAGCAATCTATTCCTAATTGTCTTTGCTGTGGCTTTATTGAAAGCGTTGCCGTCTCATTGACACCCTCTGTATTGAACCTTAATTGGAAAGTTAAGTTCATTCTAAATGACATATAATTGGAAGCTAATTGATAAATGATGACTTACTTACTGACACGAGGATACGCATGATATGTAATCCACTTATAACCTTACAGCTGATCACCCAAGCTCGTGTTTTATTTTACTGACAAAACTTGCGCATGTTCGTATGACCCTGTATTTTGTGTGTTTGTACCACACATGCTCCTTTGTCAAGAAAAACATTTGAGTAAAAATTTAATTTAGATATTGAATCAATGGCAAGAAATTCAGATTAGCTGAAGTGGCGCCTCAAGGATTTCAATCCAAATGAGTTCTTAGAATGTGCTTAATTGAACTGTAAATATTAAATATCGCATGACTGCAGCTTGTTTGGTTGTATGCATTGTTTGTGTGTCAGTAATTCGAGAATGCTGTAGTGTCAATCAGTCCTTTGGTATTGTACTATGGGACAGGTATTTGATATTAGCTGCCGAAACTCGACTCTGTAGTATTCAAAAGTCTCGATTCATTTGCATGTTTACATGTTTGCTTGATGCATTGTCCAAACCTGATAATTCTTGGGAGTTGTCATTAAGATTATTGAAAGTGCTGTTGTTTTTTTAGCTATCATCGATATTTCTGGAATTGTTGTTGTTTTTTAGCTCTCATCGATATTTGTTTTTTTAGCTCTCATCAATATTATTGGAACTGTTGTTGTTGTTGTTGTTGAGCTATCATCGATATTATTGAAATTGTCACTGGATTTTAGCATCAGCGATATTATTGGAATTGTCACTGGATTTTAGCTGCCATCGATATTATTGGAATTGCCACTGGATTTTAGCATCAGCGATATTATTGGAATTGTCACTTGATTTTAGCAGCATCAATATTATTGGAATTGCCACTGGATTTTAGCATCAGCGATATTATTGGAATTGTCACTGGATTTTAGCATCAGCGATATTATTGGAATTGTCACTGGATTTTAGCATCAGCGATATTATTGGAGTTGTCACAGGATTTTAGCATCATCAATATTATTGGAATTGTCACTGGATTTTAGCATCAGCGATATTATTGGAATTGTCACTGGATTTTAGCTGCCATCGATATTATTGGAATTGTCACTGGATTTTAGCATCAGCGATATTATTGGATTTTTTTTTTTTTAGCTATTATCAATATTACATGTATTGATGGATGGGTTTTTTTTAGTTATCACCGATATTATGATAATCGTTGCTGGATAGAAATTCTGACTAATATTTTCTTTGATGATTTCAGCCCCAACAGCAATTTAACGGCAATGGTATGGGTAATATGGGCTATGGTAACTACAGTATGGGTGGATACAGTGGATATTACCCTGGATACGGTGGACAACAGGGTTATAACATGCAGGGAGGCGGTGGATACGGAGGATATGGATACCAGTATGGGTTTGTATCATATTCGGGGCGGGGAAGGGGGGAACCAGTAATGAGTTAAATATATAAAATTTGGGTTGTATCAAATTTTCGAAAGGGGTACCAGTAATGTGTTTTAACACAAAAATTTTAGTTGTATCATATTTTGAATAGGGTACCAGTTGTACCTGGTTTACATACTGGGTTGATGTGTGCAATATTGATAATTAGGGGTTAAAGTTTGTATCAACAGCCATCATCATTTGGTAGCTCTTCCAGCTTTAACAATGGCGGGAAGTCCCCAGTCTTAAACCTGGGTAGAGCCCTCAACCCATCATAAGCCTGTTAAAAGCTTGATCACAAATGAATGAGGGGCTAAGTTTTGCTAGTTACATCCCACAACACTCTACCCTGGAGGCCTGCTCAATATTGATACACTTTCATCTTATATATGAGTAGAGTGATAGATAGGCATACTATAGATCATGCCTTCATGAACGCAGATCCTGAAATTTGAGCAAATTTCTGCCATCTTTCAATTTCGTCTTTTTTTTGCACAATTTTCTGTTGTTGATGTTTAATGAGAATGATAAACTTTCTTCTTTATAGGAAACATGGAGGCCTTCTATGTTTTGATTGATTTCCTTTTTGCTTTGTGATTAACCTTCCTAAAAATACACGAATATCGCATGATAAATTATTTCTGATGAATGATATGTGTACTATTTCAGGAGCATGCCGATGCAGGGCCAGTGGGGCATGCAGATGCAACCCGGACAACCCGCCCCCGCGTATGGACAAGGTGGCTATCAGATGGGTATGTACTGTTTATAAATACTGAGCTTATTTTTTTTCTTATTATATTTTTATCCATTTTTTTAATGTCCGTAAGCTTAGGTTTTTTCTAATCCCTTTTCCCTGTTTTGGTTCAATCGTTGAGAGTCCACTCGCTCAGTTTCATGGTTCAATGTAAAATTATTTTTTTATTAATTTATTGGTGTTAATTTTGCATGATCAGTATGCATGGTACTATCAGAAATATCTATACAAAGTTGTATTGTCACATCCATGTTTTTTTTCTTTTCTTATAAAATGTATCGACTGATATTGTTAAATATTAAAATTAAATCATTTTTTTACCATAACTTGTTTATTTTCACTGAAACTGAGCTTTCTGCTGGGATGGAGTAATGCCGGAATTGAATACAATAATTCATTATCTTACCTTATCATAAAAGATGAGGCAGATTTATTGACCTTAAATCTTTAACGAAAGACCCTGGTTTTTACACTGACATTAGTTAAATACTAACACTGTTTCTTTGTAACATATGTTCTATGATGTTGGTAAAAAAAAAAAATGCAACTTTTTTATCTTTTATAATTAAGTTGGTGTTAATTGAATAAATGTGCACTCATCGCTGATTTATAACACATCTTTTTCACAGCATCTCCTCAGCAATTCTATAAAAATGCATTGTTGTTCTATATTTAAATCCCACCAATCATATCTTGTGTTACTTAAATTCTTAACCAATCAAAACGCATTGTTGTCTTTATTTAAAAACTGCCAATCATATCTTGTGTAACATAACTTCTTAACCAATGAAAATTCAAGCTTAACTTTTCACTAACCAATCAAATTGTCTGTTCTTTTTCTGTTTTCGTCTTTGTATATTGTATTGTTTGTCTGTCTGGCTGCCCCTCCACAGGGATATAACAATGTAAGAACATCTTCAAAATCTCAACATCTTGTGTCATTTGTTCACAATTTTGATACCTTTGGACAGTAATAAAAATCTCGGATTACAGTATAAATCAAATTTCTTCTCCATTTCAACCAATTTTTATTACTTTTTACTGCGCAAATCACTTTATCTTGCTATTCAAACTTGCCTCAAGGTTATAAAATGTCTGAAAATGATAACTGAGGTCAAGACTCATTAGTGGGTTTACCACATGTTTCTGGCATACGTAGTAAGTAGATGTTATCCATCCATGCGGTACTGAGCTCATTTATGAAGTTACGTCCCCAGGCTTGTTGTATATCTGTGTGATTGCTAATATGTTATTACAGCGTTATGAAAAGTCTCTGTTTTTCATTGAATTATTGTCGCATTTAATCATTGTATCAAACAAATATGTAAAAAACGAATAAAAAAACGTAATCATTTTAAAACTTGTCTTGGATTTCTCACCGTCCATGAATTAATGCCTAACAGCTGTTAGTCAAAGCTTTCTTGGTTCTTTTTACTCACATATTAATTAACTTATTGTTTTAGAAATAGTGCTTATTTTTTCGCATATGCAGTGTATTGATGATTCCATTTTATTCCTTAGGGGTGTCAAGCCCAGTCACTCTGATTAGGCCATCCCCATGATAACACCCCTATTGAGTGGTGAGTCCACATTTCTTGATTAGAATTTTTTTATATTTTTATCATACATTTTTTTCACATTTTACCTTTTTTCCTTTTTATATGGGCAGTTTTTTCTTATTCTTATTGGCATGTGGCCTGCATATATACTCACCACTTATATCTTTTTTTTTATCTCCATATTTACTTTGTTTTATTTGTTTGCATGACTGAATGTGTTTTTACAATTTTTCTCCGTAAAGTTGCTTTCGGTTTTAAATCCAGTTAATAAAGGAACGTTTCCATGAAACTCCCAAGTCAATTTTGTATCTGCTATCATCCGCTATTATGTGGAATTTTAGCTCATTGTAATTTTGAAAATGAACATTCTAATTTGTGGCTTGAGTTACGAGTACCATTGTTTACCGTAAACATCAAAACTAACCGCTTTCTCAAATTTTCAATTGTCAGAATCCATTTCGTTGCCATAGTAACTACCCAATTTTTTACTCTATTTTTGTACAATTTCCAAGATGTGTCTCGTGTGTATACTTGTATACAAATTAAATTTTCCATTTCTGAAGTAATTTTGATTGCCGAAAGAATAAATGGCATTTAAATAACTCTTGTTTAATGTTTATCAGAGCACTAACATGAGATAAAAAGTTGTTGTTTTTTGTTAAGTAATTCATCGAATCATATCGCTGTATCAGAGAATAAAATCACTGGTTTTTTTTCCCAACATAATTTGATAGAGCTGATTTAATGTTTTTTGTGTAATTTTTGTCAACATTACTTGATGACACATTGATAAATTCTGTGAAAACATACCACATGGGGTTCTGTTCGGAATAACTGTTTTAATTCAAATGACTTCTTTATACCAAGAGATGCTCTTGATGTTTACAAAGATATTTCTCACCAGAATTTAACCTTGCAGACCTGCCTCTGTGGTTGAGTGGTTAAGGTCACTGTAACCTCTCACTGATAGAGGGTCTTGGGTTCGAGCCCTGCTACTGACCATGTCTCTGTTGGTGAGAAAGTAGGCAGTTACTTACGGAGGATGTGAGTCTAGTACTGGTTCTTCCCAGAAATAATGGTTAGGTGAACTGTCCGCTTCATTTGACTCTCTCTGACTGCTGAAAAGGGGCGTAAAACTCAGTGAAACAAAATTTGACATTGCATTAACAGTCAGGGTCATATGATGATCTCTCCAGATTTAATTAAGGAAGGAAGCAGACACCACAGGTAACTATATCATGAATAGATTATAAAAATATGAAAAAAATTTTTTTTTTTTAAATAATTATTATAATAAACCACCAACCTTGGACAGTTTCCTCACATGTGATATTTGGGACCAGTTGGGATTTGAACTCACAGCGGCTGGTAATTAATTACCAATCAAAGACTATAACCACTCCACCTCAGAGGCCTGAAAACATAATAAAGATGCTTTCAAAGTGATTTCTTTGTCCTAAAAAAAAAGATTTAAAATTCACTTTAATTCCCCAGACTCCCTAAAATTAGTGTTTTGACGTAAATGACTGCGTGACGCTGCTTTATATGTTTTGTGTTGATTTGATTGTTGTGTCTTGTCCTTATATTGTCTTCTTCTTGTCTGTATTTTTTTAGTTCAGTTAAAAAAACATCCATTTGACAAAAATGTCTATTTTCCTTGCTGCATGTGTGGAGAAGTTGCCGTCTTCTTGTTGAAAAGTATGCTAGTACTGGTTAGAATACAGTCCGGGAAAACTAGTTAGGTGTAGGGGCCATTCGTATAACCGAAATATCATTTCAAAATGGCGTTAAACCTGTTTTCGTTGTTGTTGAATAATGTGAGTATTTATGAGAATTTACCTGTTCATTTGCCTGAGCGCATATGTATAGTCTGAAATCTCTTTAATCATTCCAATGTATAGCCACAAAAAAGCACTAAGAACTGAGATTTTCATTTATTGAAATATTAAAATAGATTAAAAAACTGCTCTAGACAATATAATGTTACTTTAATGTGCTTAATTAATTTCACATGCCCCAAGGTACAGTTAACAGATATTGACAAAAATTTCTATTGTCTATTTCGAATAAAGGAGGAAGTTAATTTATTGAAAGTTGCTGTTTTTATTTTTTTTTGCTTATGCAAGTAAACGCATCATTTCGTGAGAACGTATCCTCCATTTTTGCTAATATGTATTTTAGTTCAGGAATATTGCCGAGAGCAACTTACTGACGGTTCCTGGAGTCTGATATATTGTAGTATCATCAAAAAAGAAATCACTAGAACTCATGTGATTTTAATGACTTTTACAATCATTTTTTACCGATCAGTGTTTAGTTTATGGGAAAATTATCAAAGCAGACTTTCTAACACTATTTGTTGTATATTTTACATACATGTATTCTATATTGGATATGACTAATGATCTTTTAATTGTTGCAGTATTGTTTAGTGTTGTGAAGTCTATATGTTTTAAATTATTTCTTTGTTTTCAGATTTTTTTTCGATATTTTTTTTTTCTTATTCTTAGTTCAGTGTATATTATATTCATCATTACGGTATTATACTTAAACATGATGTTATTGGCTGCTACCTTGGTCCAGTGCTTAGTATGCTGGACTTGTAACCCAGGGTTTTGGGTTTGAATCTTGGTTGCAGCAGGTCATACCCTTCTAGCATGAAGATTTGACAAAATTTCAAATTTCCTCCATATGTGGAGAAGTTACCTGCTCACTGTGCAAAGATAAGTTAGTACTGGGTAGAATACAGTCCAGGAAAGCTGATCAGGTGAACAGGCACCTATATAAAACTGGATTATTGCTAAATTATCGAAAAATGGAGTTTAAAGCCCCTAAAAACATAATATATGTAGGACTGAATAAGTTATTTAAAAATGATACTAAATATCAGGTAATGATGCATTTATAGGTGTTATACCTATGTCACATGATTTAAGGGTGTGATGCCTAAACTGTATAATTTGGTCAGTATAGAATGCCAGGGTTCTTTCTGTTAATGTTATGAATTATAATCATAGTTTCTATATAATTTTACTCAGATGGTGTGAAAAAAAATCAAGAACTTGTCTCAGTATGACCGTACCTAATTTTTCACCTATTTACTGTATTTTCATTTCTTTTTGTTGGGCTCTATTTTCGTGTTTTTTACTAAAATGGCTATTTTGTGGGGACATTAATTCGTGGATTTTGATTTTTTAAAAGAAATGCCTTATCGCCGCATTTAAATTTGTGGGGATTTGATTTTGTGGATGAGCCGACCCACGAAATCCACAAAATTATATCCCCGACGAAAATTAATGATTCCACAGTATTTAAGTAGTATTTGAAGCATCTGTATACTTATTTGAGTACATATTACATTGTTGTCACTAAATAAGAAACAGTACATACAGTTAAGAATATACTGGTCCTATGTTACCATAACTTAAGTGAACTGCACCTGGTCCATGATATTATTTCATTCTACAACATCACCAGGTTTGGTGCTCTAATTTTTTCTCGGTCATCTTGGTCCTTCGTGTATTTTAAAGAATGTTGTTCTCTTACATTCAAATATGTAGTTAATTAGTCACAGTCTATACCTTATCATTAGGTTTTAACTGTTTCATTCTTTAACTTATTTGAGATCATTCTTGATATTTTATACCCTCTTTTCGTGAATTTATACATGCCAGGGTTGCCAGAGGTCTAAGGGTATACTAATCAGATAAAAGTCAGAAGATCTGTCAATGCCAGAAACATTATTTAGAAATATTGATATTTATATAGAAAAGTTTTTAACAATATTTATTTAGAAACGTTATTTAACAATGGGTTCCGGTATTAAGAAACTTAATTTAACAATATTTATTTAGAAACGTTATTTAACAATGGGTTCCGGTATTAAGAAACTTAATTTAACAATATTTATTTAGAGGTTATTGATGATTACAGGTAGTTAAAAAAAAGATCAGATTTTCCAGTAATATTTAATTAAAATGACTGGCAGTCCTGCGTAAGCATTCTACTCCATATATTTCTTATACAGCTTCTAGTAGCCTCGGTATAGTATTTCAATTGTCAATGTTGTACACTGTGACTTATTTTGCTCCTCTGTTTTTCCCTTCGCAGAGCAATGACAACGACCACAAGACAGCACAGGCCACCCTGCAGAAGTATGTTATCGTTCCAAATACGTGTAACAAAAAAAAACCTGTGTGTGTTTAAATCTGTACGCTGCCATTGTTCTAACAAATAATTTCAGTATTATCATAGTATGTTATCCAACTTGCGTTCTGTGTGATATATGCTTGCTAATAAACGTAGATTTGGGAGATATAATTATATAACCAAGATATTTGACCTACATACCTGACCTCTTCCTTTCCAGATATCCCAACGTTATCATTTGAATGTTATTTAGAATTGTTCTTAACAAATAAGCTATAGATTTTTAACCTTTAACTTGATTTTAAGAATTTTCTTTAATATTGTATCTGTGACATTAGACTTCTTTTATCTTTTTGTTAGTTCAGATATATTTTTCAAATATCATGGCTTCTCCACATCCAGATTTTTTTCTAGACTCTTAGCTGAACTGTGTAAGCCGAAATATTGAACGTAGAATGTTAAAATCAATCACTTTTGAAATTTGCTATTTTCTGCATTATCATGTAAAATCTCTCAAAACTAAGACACAATCATCTTAGTATATTGAGGTAAATGATTATATTGGTAATGACTTGAAGCAATAATTGTCCTAGATACGTAAGTGATTGTTAACTTGTCTGGTTGATTATAGTTCTAACAGATTTATAGATTTAAGCCGATCTCAGCTTAATGAGTTAGTGGGCGGGGCTGTTTACACGACAACGTTATTGTAGACTCCTCTGAAGTCTTGATGGTTTTATAAGGGACAAGTATTACTTAAGAGGTCTTTGTGTGGCCCCTAATTAGCCTTAGAGCCGGCAATGTCATTTAGAAAATATGACCGTGTTTATGACTGAATTCAAATTTTCCTTTATAACTACAGGAGGTGTTCGTGTGACTCGAAAACGAATAGAAAATGTAATTAGGAAATATTGTTCTTATAAGTTAGATCTATTTCTGCTCCCAAGTTTATAATTGAAGTCATCTTCATACGTATAAATTTTCATTATATCTAAATTAACTGCTGCGTTGACAGAAGTGTCACGCTTCTCTTGAGAGCGAGCAGCTTAGTTTACCCGATACGCTTACATATCAAGGTGTTTTGTTTTTTTTGTTATCTAGACAGTTCGGAGAATTAACAAAAACTGTTTTAATGTTGCTTGCAATGAAACATGAACAGTAGCTTGTATTAAATATAAAGAAGTCAATAGCATCACTTTCTGTTCGTAAATTTACTGTTTAAGACATTTTGCTGGGAAAAAGGATTTCAAACTACAAAGTTGTACTTTAAATTAAATATTAATAATGTGTCCCTCCTGCTGTCAATTCCTCTTTTATGTGATTAAAATTACACAACTTCTTTACTCTCCATCTTATACTGTCTTGATTATAAATGATAAAACTTCCCTACCCCACCCACCCAATATCTCATCCTATATTATGTCTCTAATTATTGTGGGAGTGTGGGATGTACTGTAGTTGGTGTGTATTATAAATAACGCTCTGTTTGTGGGTGTATTATTGTATGACTAATTATAATTGTGTTCCTACTAATAAATTAGGTACCGATAGGTCACTCATCTGTTTGTACACGTGTCGTGCCGAAGCTAGTGCAGAAACTCGTCTCTCAAGTTTTGTAATTCTCGCTACACTTAATTGAAAGTTAATCGAATGACTTAGTCCTATTCAGCATGTAGAATGTAATTGAAAATTATTAGAATTTAAGTGATTTTCCAAGAGAGCCAGTCTGTTTTTTTTTTCTCTTTTATAATACATTCATCCTTGAATTTTTCTGAATGTCGATACTTGGAATTTTTTTGAAGTGTTTGATATTGATCTTACGTGTTCATGTTTGGTGTTTACTGCTTTGGACCATGTTTTGCATGTATGTGTATCATGTTAGTATAGCTGCATGTTTTGTCACGCTTTATATCACTCGGGGTTCGTCTTGGGTCAGGTCAGGGACAGTATGACCTGAGCCGAGGCGAGTTTGCAAATTTATCGCCGATTTGGTGTTAGATTTATCATTTTATTGTGAGCTATGTTGAATGTGTTTATGTATTGAGTTATATACTTTCATGTAGGAATTTCGAATTTAATATTTCCCTGTTTTATTAAATATGTACAATCTCATGTAGCCTGAATGTATTGTTATAGCTTAATTATATGCATATACTATGATTATATATATGTATGAAGTATATTTATCATTGCGTAAATAAAATAACTTATCTCCCATGACATGGTCACTCGGTTCATGTTACTTATCTGCCTTTCGTAGCACATCGTGTTATTGCAATCTGAAACAATGTACCAAGATTTATGTAATTATTCATTTGATTATTTCTTTTCTTACAGTTTGTAGCAATAAAACTGTTTCGCTTTTTATGTCAAGGAATAAAAAAAATTTTGATGATAGAAATTTCAATTGAAATCACTTTTTTTCATGGAAGGGATATTTTCTGAGTGACTTAAATATTATCCCTCATATTAGTTTGGCTGCTTATATTTAAAATGATTTCTTCATTTTGGAAGTAGCAAAAAAATGTCATATTTTTTAACAAGCTAACTGTTGCTAGTAATTGCCTGTTCTGAATTATGTCTGCACAACCTTGTCAGTGTGTATAATTGTTTGTGGTGTCGGTCTATGATAAATGACCGCTATGTACGGCATAAGACAATCAACTAATGGTCATTGTGCTGATCAGTCAGACAGTTTGTCACTGAGCAAATCACCAAGGGATCGTACAATCTATTTCGATCATTTTCTTTGACGTAATAAAATAACAAAAAAGACCACATTATGGTAGACTCTGCATAGTGAATTCAAAACATGATTACCAGTATTCCGCTGTAATGTTACAATATTGAATTGTCTGCAATCTAATAGCAATGACTGAGTCATATTTTCTAGTTATTTATTAACAATTATATTAATGCTCATTCTCGGCTGTATCATTATTGCGCAATGATCTAATTATGTAACAGTAACATTTTGCAGTTTCTTCAGTCCATCCCTGTGGTACAAATCTAAGACATCTCCAGAATTACATAAAGTAGATAAAAGGCGATACTTCTGAATGACGATTCAGTGTCTCTTTTATAAACCTTTATAACATTTCCTAATATGCTGAAATTGTTTTTTATTTATCTTGTATCTTTCTAGTATTTATTAAGTATTTATTTTAGTCTATTAAAGCATCTTTTTCATTATATTAATGCGTATTATGATTACTCTAATTCAAGATGAGACACGAAAATAGAATTGGTTTAATTAATACCATGAATTTATTTATGTCTTTATATAGATCTTTGAATAGTTTAGATTAATCAGAAGTTTTACAATAAATTACTAGAATTAAACTAATATGTTGCACTTAGCTTTTGTCCGTTATTAGATTGTATCAATGTTTGGTTTTATTTTAAGTTCGTTTTATCTATGAGCATATTGTATTAATGTTGAACGTAGACAAATAATTCTTTTTCTATATACTTTCAGGATTCCAGGCACAATGAAGAACCTCAAAGAAAGCGAATGCGTCGAGACAGAGATTATGAACGTGATTATTAAATTTATCATAACTCCATCTCTGTGTGACGCGTCAAGATGTGGGGGGGGGATATACGATCTTGTTTTATACACTTAAGCCCTCACTCATCACCACAATATTCAAAGAAACCAACATCTCACAATCATGTGTTTTGACTCATCTTACTATTCATCGAGGTCAGGGGTGACAACTCTTTACCATTTTTTGGAAACTTGGATTACTTCCCCTGTTTCTAAGATCATCATGACGTTGTGGCTTTATGGATATTGTGAAATCTTGAAAGGTTCTTGTTGGCATGGAAACTGCAGGGAATAGATTTTCTTTAAAAAAATCTATTAGATTGAATTCTTGTGTTGTCTTTTATAAAAGACTTTAAACGATACTTTGAAAATTCCGCAAACTTTGCTCTATGCGCGTGTTAATTTTGACACCAATTTGTTCATTTGTACATAGTTTTAAAAAATGAAAAATAGTCTTGATATGTTTATATACAATTATGTTGAATTGATGTTGAAAACTATATATGAGTCAGTATGAGATGTGTATGTGCTCAATGAGACGAAATATTTCATATTGGTCAAAGATTTAGATGTATGTTGTATTTATTACGTTATGGTGTGGACGGAATTCATGTTAGTTCATTTATGTAAATGTAATATCTCTCATGTTGCGTAGTATTGTTACCGGTAAAACTCTTCTGTATAAAAATGTATCTTTAGGATAAAGGGATCATTGTTCGGAGTCATCGACCAAAACTTGTTGTGTTGTTTTAAGTTTAAAATCTGTTGCGTATTTCATGAACGCTGTATGTCTATGCTGTGACGTGTCTCGTTACTTAACGTAAATTGTAAAATTCAAACATGATATGGAAACAAGAATGTTTTGGATATAATTGTTGATCGCAGTAATAAATAATGAACACCGGTTATTAAATTTTGTTGAAAAAGTCTTATTTTATAGGTATTTTTTATATCACGAACTGAGACAGACAGAAAGGGTCCAGTAAAGGGGTCAGAAATTGGTATTTGCAATGTTGTTCGAATGTCAGTAATTAGTTTACGAAAAATCATGAAATGTTGTAATGGTGATATTTTTGTATTAAGATCAACTTTTCTGTTAAGATTATACGAGGGTCATAAAAACGAGTTATCTAATATTGCTGGATGTAAATATATATGCACAACATAATATTTGAGATTTGTTTAAAGATGAGATAATAATTCAACATTCATTTTTTAGAATTATTTGATAATTATGCAATTAGGAATGCAATATTTTGATTCCGAAGCAATTTAGTTTTCAATTCTTTTCCAACATGAACAGAATCGTATTATACAACTACAAAGGTTTCGAGTGGCACTGCGCCTGA
Source organism: Lutraria lutraria (assembly GCA_964023205.1). Taxonomy (NCBI): domain Eukaryota; kingdom Metazoa; phylum Mollusca; class Bivalvia; order Venerida; family Mactridae; genus Lutraria; species Lutraria lutraria. The sequence continues at coordinate 3,384,751 of OZ026841.1, read as the reverse complement.
GCAAAAATTCTCTAAGATACATAACCTTTGACCTAGACCCTATTTTTATCAATACATACCATCTTAAATGAGTATTACTGATTCAGATAATAGCATGTAACCAAGTCATACATTTCCTTATAAGGATATTGAGGGGAATTAGCATTTGAAGTGAGTTACGAACTCCACATCAACCATATGTCTCAGTATGTTCCGTTTTAACTATATTTGTAAATAGATGCAATGTTTTTATTGTATGTGGTGTTAGTATGTACGATATATAAACGTAACATTGTATGTCTTGTGAGTGAGTGTTGATTGCATAGTACAGGTAGTGTTGCGTTAATACTGTTGAATATGATTACATGTATATATAAAATACTTTGACAAAATTGTTTCTATGGAGATATGTATCGTTGTTGTAATAATTTCGTGTACGTATGTAATGTTACAGGCATTTGTTTACTTGGGTAGAGCCGTTTGTTCGAGGTACATAGATATATATTTTCCGTGTGTAAGTCTTGCCTCGACAACGATGTAATAGATCATATATTTTTCACAGTTTTTCTTGTAGGTAAAATATATCACATGTTGCCACGGTGACCAAAATAGTAAATCAAGTAAAATTACATTCGAAATTTTGTACTAATTTTGCAGAATTTTGGTACGTGATATTTTAACGTAAACAATAAATGTGTAATTAACCTGTATAGACCATATGTTCTCAACCATAAAATACACTCAGTATCGCTTTTATCATTAAAGTGATAAATCTTTGTTATTCTGAAGTTCTTGGAAGCCTTGATTTAAATAGATATTATTTTGTCATTAATTGAGATACAAGAATTTCATTGAAAAGTTAAAGATTTTCATTACATGATAAATAAAATAAAATGCAATGAGAATGATATAAGTGATGAGTAACAGATTTATCTGCTAAGATATTTTATGTCTGAGAGCTTAAGTCTATCTTTTTTTATCCTACCCTTGTTACAATATGCCTGATACATAGACCCCTTGTTATTGTATCATAGTTATAATATTGTGTTACTCATTTTATCATTTTTGTCCATAATTTAGTTCCAACTTAGTTGTATCTTCGTATTTTTATGAACAGATCACAAATAATTCTTGAAGATTTTTTTTATGACAGTTCAGGAATAGTTCTTGAAGATTTTTTGTTCTTGTGGATTAAAGTTGGTCTGCATTACCTAACACCTGATTTCAGAATAAGTACTTTGAACTCATTCCTTCGCATTCTGCCCACTCGTGAATGTAACAAAGTTATTTCAATTGGCATGGTAATTTTGTCTGGATTTTTTTTTCTTAGTTTTGTGTTACACAATATTATAAGTATGATATAAACAAAAATATGTTTGTGAATTACATGTATGTTATTTATGGAATAAACAATCTAAGTGAATTTTCCGAAATGTTGTTTAGCACGTGATAGTAATTTGTACACATCTCAACGAAAAAGTGAAATGATGTTTTAAAACCTAGTAGAAATCAATCTACGTGTAAGGTGTCATCATTAACTCTGATTGTGTACGATTATTAACATGTGTTCTTACTTGATGTTTGTTGCATAAATGTATTTTGTAAAAAAAAAACATGTTGTTAACTTGCAAATTACTATAATCAATTGAAACTGTGTAATATTGTAGATTGGTGTTGGCCTACACGACGTTCAGTGTTTGGTCTATAAAGTCTGAATGAAAAATCGTCTTCATGTCCTTAAACTTTGTTTATCATCCCGCATCTATATTCATATTTGTTCATGTTTATGACTTGTGAAAGACAAAAATCAATTGAATATGCGAATTAGCACTAATTCATTATTATTGTTTATTTGAATGTCTATTTTTTCGGAAGTTTAAATAACATGTTTTTTATTTGAAATTCATCTGATATTCCGTCGTCAGTTCATTGACAAGTAATCCATCGTCGATTCGTTGACAAGTAATTTGTCTGGTCATTATTTAGATTAAAGTTAAACTGCATTAGATTTACTCCCTTTGTATCTTCACGTTAAGTTCCATTCTGCTAATTCTGACCAAGGCTTGGTGTTATACAATTGAGAACTATCTGCAAGCTTAAAAGCACAGTTTTTCCTTACTAAGTATTTTGTATGAAAATAAATCACAATTTGATGTTTCAAAACACATTCAGATTAAATATGCTAAGATAAGAAAAATAAATAGTTTTAGTTGTAATTATCTTAGAATTGTCACATGACAAATGATGAGATTTTAGCTTGAGTACGATCTCAAATTTTAAAACCTTGGACCTGGTTCGTGTTATGTTTCTATATGGCTGGTTCATTTATATTATAGACTGTGTTCATTCATATATCTTAATGCTTGATTTTCTCAAGGGCCAATCATTCAACTTCGCGAGGCTGTTACTTGACTGTATACAGGATTTTGTGGCTTAATGCGAGAAAAAAAATAAGCATGTAAAATTCAGTTTCAATATTTCACGAAACAGTTGTCTTCTGTCGACTGTTTATCAAAATTATTTTCTTTGTCAAGTTTTTGCTATATCTAGCCTTGAAATATGACGGCAATCATCCACTGGGAGTTCGTATTGGTGAGAACTATACATCATACTAAGTGGGAGAGAGAAATATTCTACGAGAACAGCCGATCCTCGCATTTTGTTTTCTCTTGCGTATCTTAAATTCTCTCTGGATTCTCTTATTTGATTTTTTTTTTTTGGAAAATTTTAATTTATGAGATGGAACCTTTAAGAGTTGCTTATTATTTCATTAGTTGATGTCTTTCTCTGTCTCATTACATGCATTTATTTCACCAGCCCCTTTTTTGGATCAGGGGTAAAGATATGTTTACATGTAAACTAGCATTACTACGTTATGTGCAAATCCATTTCACAGCTTCTATTTTGTTTGCATTACCGTGTAAATAAAAATATCACGCTTAGGGGCCATTTCTGTATCCTTGCACATTAACTGATGAGTGATTTGGATTATTTTGACACAATTAATTTTCCTCAATCTCATACTAAAGCTGCTTAGATCACGTCATTCCATAGCCATAGTTACAGAGATTTTTCATATTTTCATTTACTACACTATTTACATGTATATACAAACAATAAAGAAAAGAATTTGATGTCAACTTTGTGTATTCATAGTGGATTTATTGTGGTTAAAACTGTTGGATGTTTCCTCTGCTACATTGTTTGTGTACATATATATCATATATATATAAATATATATGTATGTTACAAAAAAAATATGGAAACATGCAAAGTGTTGAATATTTACCATTTGATTTATTTTATTCTAAGAGAACTGATGCATAGTTGTGTGTGTTTTATTTCCGTCATTTTAATTTCTGGGTTTAAATCATTCCAGCTTGAAGGTTAAGGTGATTTGATGACGCCAGCATTCTATTGTTTGGGTCAGACTAGATTTATGTATGGAAATTGTTCGTGCCCTACATTGTTATATATGATAGTATTTTCAAAACAAATATGAAAAAGTATTTTTGAAGAATATTTATGGATTTTTTTTTTATTTTTGAAAGCAATTTTATGTAGTTCTGTTTGGATACCCGGATGAAATAAAGCATTAATGATGAATAATTAATGATTTCTAAATAAAGTTCTAGATAAAAACATGTTTTCCATATTTGGTATAAAACTTGCAGTATTACCCGTTATCTTGCTACTTTCACATGAATCTATCTGAATAATTCATACACCTTCCCAGAGTTAACCTGACAGGTCGCTTTTAAAATTTTACACACTACTACAATAGTGACTTTTTTCCATCCTATTAAGTTGATGTTAACATTCTGTTTAAGTTTTTAACAAACTAAGTGTTATTTACATTCTAAGTCAAAATATTTACAGTCAAACCTGTGTTTGTGGCCACCTACAAATAAGGGCCAACCTGTGTATAAAGGCCATTTTTATAAAAACTGTCATTGGTCATTTAGAACAAAATGACCCCTAAATAAGGGCTGCCTGTCAATAAAGGCCACATTTTGTCTTTCACAACTGTGGTCTTTGTTTACGGGTTTGACTGTACAGGAAGTGAGAGAGGAGCCGCCACACGATATAATGCTTGTGTAAGTTTTTACCCAATGTATTTCATTGTGTTATTTGTATGCTCACGTAATGTATTCCTGTATTGTTCTAGATACTAGTGGGTACCTATTGTGTATGAAATCCTCATGTTTTTTTGTTAATCATCATTTTAGTCAGTCTCTCATATCTCCATTCTGAAGCTCAATGAAAATCGATACTTGATATGGTTGTAACATGTTTGAATAAATGATGGCAGAGTGTACTTCATATGTTTTCTGTTGTTTTTTCTGTTGTTTTTTTTGCTCACCAGAGTACAATGTACTCATGGTGAGCTTTTCTGATCGCCTTGGTGGCGTCCATATTTTCTTTAAACAACGTCTTCTCCGAAGTCACTAAGCCAATTGCAACCAAACTTTGCTGGAATAATATTTGGTTGGTCCATTTCAAAGGTTGCCATGGCAAACAATAAGGAAAAACCTAAAAAATCTTTTTGTCAGAAACCACAATGCTTAGAGCTATGATATTTTGTTCAAATCCTGGGCTGGGGTCAAAATTGGCTCTGACCTAGGAGTTAAGCAATTAGGCTTATGTCGGAAAAAAGAATATATGACAGTCCTTTTTCTGGCGCACGATTACAGTGCCATCATGGCCCTCTTTATACATATTCTTTACTCTGGTTCTCACATTGCTAATTTATTTAGCCAGTTAAAAATAATAGTCGAGTAATGTATGTACGAGGTAGGCTGGTTATTTCTGGATCACCCCTCATAGTACAAGTGGTATTCTCATTTGCGTCCTCGTGATAAATGCACTATTAAAATAGAATTAGTAAAAAACGACCACAGCATATACACATGTGAGAAACACCACTGGCTGATAAGTAACACAAAACTTCATCTTGCACATGTAAAAAATTATCTATAAATCACTCTGTTTTTTATCATTTAACACGAGGCAGATCCAGGATTTCAGACAAGGGGGCATTATATTTAGGAAAGTAGGCTATTTCATTTAATAATATTTTATTTCCATCTACAGTCAGAGACTTCTACAGGGCACGCACTGGGTGACCCCCCCCCCCCCCCTCCCCCGTCTGAATCTGCCAGTGAAACATACTCGTACAAGGTATTAACAACAGTATCTGAACATTTAGCTTCTCATTACAAGTTTATGTACATGGTTGAAAGTTTCCAGCATTATTATAAAAATTGAATTGCTGTTTTTTAAAAAAACTGAGTTTTTATTGTTTCTGCAGCAACAATCTCTGCTTTTTTTCAAACATCAACTTTCACCAATGTATGTAAAAATTTAATGTCACAGTTGATAACTTAAACGACATATGATTTGATAGCTGACTGTAAAAAAGTTCATAATTTGATAGTTGACTGTACAAAAGTTCATAATTCAATAGTTGACTGTAAAAAGGTGTGATAATTTGAAAGTTGAAGATTACCCGAGCATCAATGTATTTTTGTAACAACAAAAAAGGCTGATCATACAGTATGACACTTGAAGGTAAGCCCCACATTTAGAACAAAGACAAGCAACTATAAAAATGTGTAAAAATCATTTTTTTAATTAGTGTGTAAGGATTAAGTTGTGATAAACTTATATCAGAACCAGTATATGTAAAAATGTCCTGTATTTACCTGTATCTGCCATGTCCTGTATGTGTCAATTATCCCGTATGTATCATGTACATGTATGTATCATGTCCTGTATGTGTCAATTGTCCCGTATGTATCATGTCCCGTATGTATCATGTCCTGTATGTACATGTATGTGTCATGTCCTGTATGTACATGTATGTATCATGTCCTGTATGTACATATATGTGTCATGTCCCGTATGTACATGTATGTGTCTTGTCCTGTATGTACATATATGTGTCATGTCCCGTATGTACATGTATGTGTCTTGTCCTGTATGTACATATATGTGTCATGTCCCGTATGTACATATATGTATCATGTCCTGTATGTACATATATGTATCATGTCCTGTATGTACATATATGTATCATGTCCTGTATGTACATGTATGTGTCATATTCTGTATGTACATGTATGTGTCATGTCCTGTATGTACATGTATGTATCATGTCCTGTATGTACATATATGTGTCATGTCCCGTATGTACATGTATGTGTCTTGTCCTGTATGTACATATATGTATCATGTCCTGTATGTACATATATGTATCATGTCCTGTATGTACATATATGTGTCATGTCCTGTATGTACATGTATGTATCATGTCCTGTATGTACATGTATGTATCATGTCCTGTATGTACATGTATGTGTCATGTCATGTATGTACATGTATGTATCATGTCCTGTATGTACATGTATGTATCATGTCCTGTATGTACATGTATGTGTCATGTCATGTATGTACATGTATGTATCATGTCCTGTATGTACATGTATGTGTCATGTCCTGTATGTATATGTATGTGTCATGTCATGTATGTACATGTATGTGTCATGTCATGTATGTACATGTATGTATCATGTCCTGTATGTACATGTATGTATCATGTCCTGTATGTACATGTATGTGTCATGTCCTGTATGTATATGTATGTGTCATGTCATGTATGTACATGTATGTGTCATGTCCTGTATGTACATGTATGTATACTGTCCTGTATGTATATGTATGTGTCATGTCCTGTATGTATATGTATGTGTCATGTCCTGTATGTACATGTATGTATCATGTCCTGTATGTACATGTATGTATCATGTCCTGTATGTACATGTATGTATCATGTCCTGTATGTACATGTATGTATCATGTCCTGTATGTACATGTATGTATCATGTCCTGTATGTACATGTATGTGTCATGTCATGTATGTACATGTATGTATCATGTCCTGTATGTACATGTATGTATCATGTCCTGTATGTACATGTGTGTGTCATGTCCTGTATGTACATGTGTGTGTCATGTCCTGTATGTACATGTATGTGTCATGTCCTGTATGTATGTGTCATGTCATGTATGTACATGTATGTGTCATGTCATGTATGTACATGTATGTATCATGTCCTGTATGTACATGTATGTATCATGTCCTGTATGTACATGTATGTGTCATGTCCTGTATGTATATGTATGTGTCATGTCATGTATGTACATGTATGTGTCATGTCCTGTATGTACATGTATGTATACTGTCCTGTATGTATATGTATGTGTCATGTCCTGTATGTATATGTATGTGTCATGTCCTGTATGTACATGTATGTATCATGTCCTGTATGTACATGTATGTATCATGTCCTGTATGTACATGTATGTATCATGTCCTGTATGTACATGTATGTATCATGTCCTGTATGTACATGTATGTATCATGTCCTGTATGTACATGTATGTATCATGTCCTGTATGTACATGTATGTGTCATGTCCTGTATGTACATGTGTGTGTCATGTCCTGTATGTACATGTATGTGTCATGTCATGTATGTACATGTATGTGTCATGTCCTGTATGTATATGTATGTATCATGTCCTGTATGTACATGTATGTATCATGTCCTGTATGTACATGTATGTATCATGTCCTGTATGTACATGTATGTGTCATGTCCTGTATGTATATGTATGTATCATGTCCTGTATGTACATGTATGTATCATGTCCTGTATGTACATGTATGTATCATGTCCTGTATGTACATGTATGTGTCATGTCATGTATGTATCATGTATGTATCATGTCCTGTATGTACATGTATGTATCATGTCCTGTATGTACATTTATGTGTCATGTCCTGTATGTACCCACAGTTATACAATACTTTGGAGGCATTGTAACCAAATGACAAAAATTACAGGACAAACCATAAAACATTCATGCCCTTGGTAAATATAGACTGATTCGGTAATTCTGTAAGTTGCGCAAAAAGTAAGCTGTGATATATAGACCAGTCTATTTGAATTCTTCATACAATGAAAAAAAAAGTCTAGACAGTGGTTCCTTTTCACCCGTAGCCGAGAAAACTGTAACAAATGAGGTGGTTTTTGCATTAGGTTTGTTAAGTATAGTACTTATGTTGTTATGGCATTCTTTTGACTTGCTGTCTAAACTTTCTCCCACTGAATTATTCTCATACGCATATTCTGCTCTCACGTGGACATTCTCTTCTTGAGCCGATAACCAAAAAAACGCACGTTTCTCTGGCAATGTTCTGTAGGAGAAAAATACAGAAATTTTCTTGTCATAGTGGCGAAGTTTGATGCAGTAATGAACAATATAACAAGACATTGACTCATGTTAGCGTGCATCCATTTTGAAAGCTTCTGTGTAGTTTTACTTCGCCGAGCATTTTATTGCCAGTTGAGCGATCCTTGTGCAAGTTTTGAGTAATAAATTAGAAGCCTTGATGACAGACTTAAAAAAAATCGTACTAAAAACTGGGACATCTCATCCAACGTAAAGGAGAGGCCGTAAAAAGATGCAAATATTGTTTCCCGGGTTACATACCACGAAGATTGTATCCGGGGCGTTGATTACGAGAAATAGTAGTATACGTTAGAGACAAAATGTATACTTCATTGTTACCTGTGTAACAATGACTTTAATATAGCAAAGGGTAGCCATTTTTGTGTGTTGCGTGTACGTATATTGAAATGAAGGTATGACCGCATTTATTTAAGGCCAGCAGGATTGTTGGAGTGGACGAACAAAGTTTTCTTCGTTCTCGATTCAGTACGATCCATTGGCCTCATGAGGTAAAGCAAAGTCATCAAAATACATTCACAATTCAAGTTGATAATTATACATACTTTGAAGTATCAAATAGTTAATTGTTTTATCAAAAGCACAAACAAGCAGACTTACGAATATTTTCACAAGGATAGCTCTGCAGCGCATCAATTGGTGAAATCACAAGGGGACGGAGTGTACCTGTGATAATAATTTAATTGGTCAATTTAAGGCGAAATATATGTTTACTTATATATACATAAGTAAACATGTATTTTGTTTTAAATTGATCAAATTATTATTACAGGTACACTGCGTCCCCCCTGTGGGCGAAATGGGCGCAGAAATGAACAAAGATTCAGCAAAACACGTAAAAATCTTATTTGGAAAACTTTTTGAGTACATGTATTTTTGCCTGAAATTTATGTAAAATGAGTGTCGATACGACCAATACAATCCCTTTCGACACGGTACCGAAATACTGGAACATGTATACTGTTACAGCCTCAGTACGAAAGCCTGTCATATGCACACAACGCAAAACCACATCTCCCTTCTTGTTACATACAATTATATAAAGTACCCAAAAGCTCTTCCTTTCTATTGTAATTTCAGAATACTTTATTTCTTGCCGACGCTACCATTTCCTGGCGTGTTAACGAAGGTTACTTTGTAGCTCGCGGTATGCGACTGAAAGTTGTTGTGAAATGTTTTCGACAAGCCTGATTAAATCTGTCTGATCGCCGAGTATCAACACTGGTGGAACCATTAAAAGACTTGAAAAATGATTCCTTATCAAATCGTTGTTTATGTGTCATCTTGTTACAAGATACAGGTTCTTACCTCTCGATTAACAGACCAACGGTCTAACCACTAAGCTAACCGGTATACCTGTCAAGACACACGCATTCGGCGTGTGTCACACGCAATGAAGCCCTAGGTCACGCTCACTTTCCGAGTATTCCGAGTCACAGGCATTGCTTATTAAACCTCAATCAAACAAAAGCTATATATATTTTTAAGAGTCACTTTGTCCTACAATATATTTTATATAGGAGTCAGTTGGCTTTTCCGTCCAAAGTATATATTGTGAATCAGTATTTATTCTGGGTATAGGTAGTTCTATTTTGGGTCCCAGCTAAAATTTGCAGAGCAGTTAAAAATCATTTGTTCAATTAATTTCATCTTACATTCATTCGATTGTGTTATAATGGATAGAACGCATTAAAAATGTATATAGCCCTTGTTACGCTCGTATACTCCCTCGATCCTGTTGCTTGTTGTAGATTTGAGCGAAGAATGTTCATAAATGACGTATTGTAAAAACATAACTTTATTGTCACAAAACTGCTGTTTAAAACGTCCATGATTCCGATAAATTTGGGTACGAACATGGTTTGTGTGGCCTCCAAAACGCACCAGAGACGTTCTAGGTAAAAAAATCAGTGGGCATGCCCGGACCCCACCTCCTAGAGTGACCTTGGACCTTCATAGAGTACCTCGGCTTACTGAATTTGTTTCTGTCTACGCCGCGTAAAACCATGAGTTTAAAAATGATAGATATAATGCATTTCAAAAGTGAACAAATATCCTTCTCGGAAATTCAGTTAACGAAAAATTAACACGGAGAGTTAACATAAAATCGAGTTTTAATACCGAACATATACCACTGCATTAAAACGGGAACGTAGACAGCTCCTAACGTGATCAATAACGCGGGATTCGATGATATATTATACAGACTGTGTCTGCTTTTAATCATTGTTGATTATCGCTCAAAATTTACTGGCTTGTAACCCAGTCTAGATAGTAGTGTTGTTATTACAGAGAAGTTCCTAAAAAGAAAATGTTCATTTCAACAGAAAATTGAATTTAAATATTTACATTTCGTACATTATATTTATCAATTCAAATCCCCAATGGTTTCCAGAAAGACAGGGGTCCCATGGTAACCAAACTAAATCAAGTTTTGTTGATTTAGGAGATATGAACAAGGCGACAATGAATTGTTTTACTTTTTTTTCTCATATACATATTGTACGTTTAGCCCTTGTAGCTAAACATGAACATTTTACATGCGTCACTTGCATTTTCCATTTTTTTCTAAACTTTTCGTGCGTGTCGAATATAGTCTAATGAATAATACCATGTAATATTGCAGATATTTGAAGAAAAAAAAAATTGAGTTTTAGAAACATCTTACTTCAAGAAATCGATTTTTTCGGAGTATGGTATCTATCAATGACTTTTTAGTTGTTCAATTTTACCAGATAAAACACTGCAATTACAAATTGTGTTTCCAGAATTCCTCTACAAACCAACACCTTTTGGGAAAGCAAAATCGTGTCTTTGTTGAATGTTGGTGCTCTGGGGAGATTAAATTGATAGTAAGTCGTACCGTCGAGAAAAGATCGTGCTGTTGTTGAAGGGAGGTTGTTGCTCAAGAGAGGGCCGTTCTAGAGAGGATGCATTGTAGTTTGACCTCGGCGTAGATCGTTCCATTGAGCGACAAATCCTGAAATTTCATCCAGTTTGAATTACTTAAAACGGATTGTTGGTCTAAAAGTAATTAAGAAGGGATTTCAGCGTCACATTGAAACAGATTATAGTGTTCTCAAGTTGGCAGCGTTTTATAAGCTGATATAAAACATGTCTAGATTCTATGCAGTCCGTCTATCAAGTTAGATAAAACAGTCAATCAACAAGACACGTCTCAAGATGGTATAAAAGTGGATCGGTTCTCTATTGATAACACGATGAACTACTGATTGGAGGGTCCCGAGTTGGAATCTTGGCTCAGCATTCCGTTTTTTTTTCAGGGACACTTTATTCAGTGTCCCCACCCCAACCACCAAGTTATGTACAGTATGCGTGTTAAGAAAATCACAGGGAAGGGGCGGGGTATGTATTGATGTATTGATGCCTTACACCGGGCATGATGAAGAACCTGGACAAATATTCGTAGGGAGAGTATAACGGTTCTCCTTTAGCCCCCCTCCCCTTCTCTCTCTCTCTCTCTCCCTCTCTCTCCCTCTCTCCCTCTCTCTCTCTCATCTCCCTCTCTCCCCCTCTCTCTCTTTCTTTCTCTCTCTCTCTCCCCCCCCCCCTCTCTCTCTCTCCCTTTCTCTCTCTCTCTCTCTCTCTGGTGTGGTCATTAAGACCATAACTTTCGAATATGATGTGATATGGTTACTGCCATTCTGGGGAACGTTCGAAAACAAGGTAAACCATACAAACATGAACACACGCGAGGCTTTCGTCCGTCTCTGATCCGCGTAATAGGCCGGGAAGTCGCCAATTAGGCCTACTTGTGTAAGATTACGTTGACAGGGATTGTAACATTGTAACATCGGTGAAGACAACTCATCGCTTTCCATAACAGAAATACTACCAATAAAAACACAAGAACCAGTTTAAACATGGATTCTCATATTGCCCCAGTGACTTCCGAGTAACTGAATTCCATAAAGACACCGCGCTCCAGCGCGGTGCCAAAAAAACCGTCAAAATAATTCCTTCAGTTAACGCATATTTAGCGCCTAAGAATGTTAATCGACTATCCATTTTCAATGTGTATGTATTAATTATGAATTGTCAGGAAGAACTATTTATCACTGAAACATCATAACTGAAACTCAAGGAAATAATCCGATTATCGGAATAGATCTTTGTCACGTGACATTTTCTAAGACGCGCTATCATCAATTATGTACAAGTTTGTATGAACAAACTGTATTTCTTGTTGATTTTATGCCGTTTATGTTCATTACAATGATTGTAATTTAGTATAATACACTGCTCGCTGTTTATAACCAGTCACCTAAATTATGTGACTCTAATAAATATTTTGACCTCAATGAAATTTGTAGCCACGGTTCAAAGAACGGTTCAAAGACTTATTCAGCACAAAATATATAATGTCGTAATACTGTAGACCTCTTACACCTGGCACGATGTCCAAGAATGAATAGTCATAAGTTCGACAATGTACAATTTCCTGAAACCTTAACTTAATGTTCCTGAACGTTTTAACCTCCTTCCTGGTTACAGTCTTATTTTTCTTTTCTGCCTATAGACAGAGTGCATAGTAATTGGCAAAGGTTTTTAAAAGAAACTAAATGGATGCACATTCTTGTTACTACCAGTTCAAATGGAATGGATTCAAAAATAGTGTTTTAATTCTTTCTGTGCTTTGTTGAAATCCAATAGTCTATCTTAGTATTTCATATTTGTTATAATTATAGTTAATGCTGGTCTCCCTTCAAGGCCTGCTGTAATATTTTAGACTGGGTGAAGCTTACGATAAACAAAGTGACTCTAAACTCCTAGAATATGTTAAGTATCAAATAAAAGAAATAATTGTTCTGTTCTCAAACTGTTCGAAATGAACCATGTTGACCGATTATAAAAGTTGAGCAGTACAAATGTATTTGAAGGACTATTTTTGGAAAGAAGAACGATAATGCAGCTTTCCGTAGCCGTCACCAATCTCTACCCAGAGTTGTCGTTCGTTTGAAAAAAAAGAATGAAACAGTCTGTCCACTATAAATTTCTCTGCAGGGTAAATGGACAAACTACGAACTAGTTTTGGAACCGATGGATTTGGAAATACATGGGCTACATGAAAACTCGAAACATTTAAACTTTCGACGAAAAACACGAACTCGTGGGCGCCGCCATTTTTCCAGACCCAGTGGTGTCAAAACAATATATCACGTGATTATAGACCTTCTTAAATAGATGCATTAATGAGACTGTGTCTTAAAGTATATAAGGCTATATCTGACAAGAAATACTACATAAAGTTCAAATTGTATTTCTAGAACGAAACTGTCTCAGTAATTTAACAAACATGATTGTTACACGTTATCAGAATCGCCACTGCGAGTATTTTATTCCACTGTTTAAACGCAAGCAGCGTTTGCTGAATTCAAACATGCTCTGCATTCACAAATGCAATGTAGATATTAAACAACAATTGTTTTTTTAACTCGGAAAAGAGGAAAACTGTGACTGATTAAACATTGAAAATGTTGGATTTTGTTTATTTTTAATTTCCGAGTTATCTCCCTTTAATTTCTATTTTTAGAACTTTGCTTGTCCGCTTCTAATACTAGTATTCATTATTTGAATTCAGGTACTTGATTATGAATCTTATCACATACATACAATTATTCTGTCAATATTTGGACTTCGAGATGTAGCTTCATACATGTACAATTTAAAAATACTACATGAAGTAGATTTTGAGGTACTAAATTAATTTCGGGTGTACATGTAGTTTGGGACCACAACATAGCAAACGACAAAAGCAATCTTTAACAACAAAACACTGGTGAAATCGATTGGGTATCAAAAGGTAATTATGCCTTACCATACACCAGTCTCTGAATAGGTTATCAAATAAGTTCGTGTAAAGAAAATAATAACATCTTGTTATATACTTTGTAGTTCTTTTTGGTTAACTATACTAAATTTTACATGAAGGAGTCTTGGCAGTTATTTAATTAAATAACATTCACGAATGCTAACATATAATATAGTCAACTGCTGAATGATTTGTGATGTATTTGCTAAGGGACAACGAAGTACAATCTCGTCTGCATATCGTTTCCATACTTCTTATTGCAGCCATATATTTCTGGTGAATTTGTTATATAGGAATGTAACTTGAAGCTGTATCAGTTGATTTAATTTGGCATTTTGCCGCTCGTTGAAGTCATCAAACACAGACGAATGTTTTAAGTACACTTCTAGAACTGCAGGGTATTTCTCCTAATTCGTATCAAGTATATATTGAGGTGAAGAAATTCAGCCATGCCAAAGTTTAATATTAAAGGCATGCTCGTGACAAGCATAATGAGATAACATTCTCCGTTGCTAAGCAACGAAAAGATGATCGAAACATTGCGCACGCCACAAGACAAACGATGATCCCCAAGCGAATATTCTAACGCTGTGTTGGTAAAACCAGCTTTTGAATATTTGATATATAGATAATTACTCCGATGAAATGACAGTCAGCCATATGCAGGAATTTGCCAGTGAATTCCCATGAAAATATATTATATGACAGACTTTCTTATATCTACCCATTTTCGACAGACGATACTATCCATCATTTACGGTTTTCTTATCATCTCAGAATCTTTCTCTCACCTTGTCAACTTTACTCAAATTTAGATCGTGAAATTCTGATTTTAAATAAGTTTTAATATATCTCGTCTGTTACGATATCTGTGGGAATTTGTTATGAATTTTATTTTCATATCAGGATATTTTCATTAGTCATAGAGTCCTCAGCGTATGCATTCATTCCCAAACAGTCAATTCTGCCGTACAGTTAGACCTGTGTTAGCGGCCACCTTCGAATGAAGGCCATCCTGTGAATAAAGGTCATTCTTTTAAAACTGTCGGTGATTATTTAAAACAAAAAAGCCTCCGAATAAAGCCACCTGTCTATAAAGGCCCACATTTTGTATTTCCCGAGGTAGGTCTTTGTTCACAGGTCTGGTGGTACATGTATATGTAAACATGTGATGTGTTTGTTAAAGTTAATTATTTTCATGGACTTTAAATTAAAGACGATACAACGAACCATTTTATGCCTTATAATAAAAAAGTAAAACTCATAATAAATCCGGAAGTCTTTTTTTATTATTATTTACATAGCACTGTGTCCTAGAAGTCCGGAAGTGCTAAAAAAGCTAGAACCTTTTTATGCTATTTCTTGAGAATTAATTCATAAACAAGTCAAATGTTTGTTGTTAGCTGATGTATGTGATACGACGAATATTCGGATGGAGATATTAAAACGCACGTGCACATATACATGTATGTATTTGAACAACATAACATTGGTTCGTTGACTTTTTGTCCAACTAAATAAACAGGATCGATCCAAATATTTAGAGCTAAAAAATATTGAGTAAATTTTTAAACAACTTAATATTGGTTCGTTGACTTTTTTGTCCATCTAAATAAACAGGATCGATCCAAATATTTGGAGCTCAAACAATATTGAGTAATTTTTTAAACAACATAATATTGGTTCGTTGACTTGTTTGTCCAACTAAATAAACAGGATCGATCCAAATGTTTGGAGCTAAAAAATATTGAGTAAATTTTTAAACAACTTAATATTGGTTCGTTGACTTGTTTGTCCATCTAAATAAACAGGATCGATCCAAATATTTGGAGCTCAAAAAATATTGAGTAACTTTTTAAAGAACATAATATTGGTTCGTTGACTTTTTTGTCCAACTAAATAGATAGGATCGATCCAAATATTTGGAGCTCAAACAATATTGAGTAAATTACCGGGAGCTACTCGCATGTGTGATAGCATCCTCTATCTTTCAGTCCAAATAATCATCTAAACCAGCGAACGCTAGTGATTCATACATTCATGTTTTTAAACATTTCCATAAGTTCACCTGTGCCACAACGAGTCACTTTCCGAATGGCCCATTTCTCAAATGATTTCGGAAGGGCCATCTTTTCAGTCTGAGCGAAACGGGGCCAAACCGTCATAAACAGTCTAATTAGTTGGTAAACTGGTACTTATTCCATGTTGCAGAACACGAGTGTACAGACAAGAGTGAATGGGAATCAGTTTTTATACGCTATGAGTAAATAAGAATTGTCTTCGCTTTCCATTGCATGATGTCAAAGATTTCCCTAAACTGGTTCCCGTTCCATGATGCAGTGCACCAAAGGCTTTGTACACACAAGTCAACGGGAACCAGTTTAAGATTTCCCCAAATTATTACCAAGCGACAACTTTTCGCTAAATTCGGTAGAACCTTGGACCAGCCTACGGTTTTGTATTATGGTCCCATGTAGATCATAGTGTACAATATTATACAAAATTGAGAAACGTACATTCATTTATTCTTATCAGTTGAACGATGTCGCATTTCGAGTATATGACATGTCTTTCAGAGCATAGGCATTCGGTTTCTGTGATTTTTATGCCTTAAACACATCAAACAACGCAACTCTGTCTAAGAAATTCGTCGCTAAGTATATTGTGCGTTAAAAAACATAAAGGTAAATCTCTCGCCATCTTTTCGATTGACGGAAACGACGAAATCCGGGATAGACTGATTGCATCCAGGCTTTCCTCCTAAAACGCGTGCGCTTTTCGAGAACCGTTTTTGACAGCAGCCGGGACCCACACTCGTTTTCAAGAGAGTCATTTTCGGAATCGCAGTCTTTCAATCGCGGATGATAAAATGAGCATCAAGTTCCCACTGAAAGAGTAACAGGTTATTTCCATTGTTGGATTCCCAAGGTCAGCCATGATGGAAAGTAGCCTGTGAAAAACAACACCAAAATGACGGCCTGCCTATTATGTTCTAGGCATTTTTCTGTCGACAAACTATGAGGAGTTCCGATTGGCACGTGTGACTAGAAACGCCCCCTGTCGTCATGTCGTTGTACCAAAGGGACATTATTACACAGTTTGACGTGCACTTAACACCGTGCTGTGAATATCGTTGCAAACGCTGTCAGTACAGAATGGCAACTGTTATCATATCTGTCACACCTCAACAATGCATCGACGGAAATGTATTGGATGTACACAACCCTGGCTCGTGAAATATTTATTGAAAAGCTCAGCTTCAAACAATTCGTTTATTCCCCGTAGTAATCACGCGTTGTATTTCATGATTACATCGTACAAATTACTACCACCAGGCCATCAGTCACATTGGCTTTAAAATGTAGTTATTTTTTAGACTTGACACAAGTGCAGTACCATTTATGTTCAAAAATTTGTATTTTGACCGAAAAGATTACGAAAGATGATGAATATCAATCGGAACTCCTCGGCGTTTGTCTAAAGAAAGTTACGGAAATACCCGAGTAGTTACGATTGGATGAATATGTATCATCGTTAGATACTACGTCATCATGCACCTGCAGAATGCTTCCAACAGGACCCTGTTTTGGAAAACAATCTCTGGACTTAGAGGTAAATTGTTTTATTTCTATATAAAATCATGTAAGTATAAGTAGTATAAAATGATTTGGTGCACCAAAGATTGGCTGTCAAACATTATGCTATCGTAAAGACTGATTGTAGTTAGAATTTTTGGTTTAGGCCTAATAACGGGATACATTTTTTGGCTCCTACATGATTCCATTGGGAGCATTCCTATGAATAACTATAAGACATGGCTAAACTTATTTTTCAATCATTTTTAACGTACCAAAGCATTAACCGAATGATATTAGCATAGTTTCTGGTTTGGTTTGGTTTGGCATATCTTCTTTGGAAACTCTGTATTTCTCAGTTATTTTTAAAGGAAAATGCTCACAGTTAGACTTAAGTTTAAGAAATACTCCCATTCGATGCTAGATTTTGTACCGATTCATTTTTATCAAAAGCGCACTGATGTGTTTGAAAAAACCTTTTAAATACATTTCATAATCTTAGATTATGTGTTGATATGTGTAATTTCTGAATGTTATGAAATGATAAACAAACCTGCATCCTTACGTATAGTACAGTTTATATCGATTTCAGTCCTGCTAAATAAGAATAGGGCACTAGATGTATATTACATGGTGTCCCTGATAAGAAACATAAAATGTGTATGTGGCTGCACTTTTGAGATTCAAGTATCAGCATTCTTATCAACATAATAATAAACCATTTAATTATACATGTACATAGCAGGGGTGTTATGATAAAATGGAAATGATTTAAAAAGTTTCTATCAGACTTCGTGCTGTTCGATTTTAATATCTAAGGGAGGTAATCCAAATTAAAAAGTTGACTTTTGAATCCAAAAAAGATTTTCCCACGGTCCCCAAACACTCTTTTAGATTATTACTCATTTACCATTATATCCCTATGACAAAAAGTTTAATGATTGAATAAAGGTATTGATAAGGATGTTAACTTTTGAATTTGGAACTTGAAACTAAAAAAATAAAGTCACAAGCCAATTTTCTGGTTTTTAATAAGGGAGATAATTACACTGTATGTAGATGCTGTTTTCAAGACATTTTCTCCGTAACTGAAATTTTCTTAAGCCTTTCCTGAGCACATTTGTCATTGTTTGTTTGAAATAATTATCAATTCTGATGTAAACAATGTTATATTGCCATAAAATCTACAACATATGCGGAAAAAATATGTTTATTTTTTATAATTATATTAACATTTGCATTTTGGATGTTAAATGATATTTCATTACAGGCCTAAACCAGACTGTATAACTATGATTTTTTTTAGTATTCTGTCAAGTACAACAGCCAATCTTTGGTGCGCTATATCATATTTTGCAACTTTAACGATTTCCAATGATAAAAACACATAATAAAAAATTATCACCTTTAAAGCTCCATCTGGAAGCATTTAGCAGGTGCGCGATGACGTAATATCCTACCATTATTATTGGAAATCGTTAAAATTGCAAAATATGATGTAGTACACCAAAGATAGGCTGTTGTACTTGACAGAATGTAAAAAAGTTCATAGTTCTACTGTTTGGTTAAGACCTGAAAACGGGTAAAATATGACACTGGGCAGATAACGTGTATATTGCGGTTGCTTTTAAACCATATACGATTGTACAATTTACAAATGTTACTTTACTTGCAATGTACATTTAGTACTTATCAGTCATGAATTTTCATGTGCTTGTTATGTTAAACTATGATATACTCATAGCATCATGAATAGAACTTCTTGGAACAATAAACAACGACATCAGCCGGCTTACCTTGGATTTTACGTCTAGGATTGATTGAAATATCTTTTATGAATTAATATACAACGTAATTCTGAAAAAATAAACATACTTTTTCGCATTTTTTTTGTCGATTTTATAACAATATAACATTGTTTACACCAGAATTGATGATTATTTCAAACAAACAATGACAAATGTGCTCAGGAAAGGCTTAAGAAAATTTCAGTTACGGAGAAAATGTCTTGAAAACAGCATACACTTACATTGTAATTATCTCCCTTATTAAAAACCAGAAAATTGGCTTGTGACTTTTTTTTTTGAGTTTCAAGCTCCAAATCTAAAAGTTAACATCCTTATCAATACCTTTATTCAATCATCAAACTTTTTGTAATAGGGATGTATTGATAAATGAGAAATAATCTCAAAAAGTGTTTGAGGACCGTGGGAAAATCTTTTTTGGATTCAAAAGTCAACTTTTTAATTTGAATTACCTCCCTTAGATATTAAAATCGAACAGCACGAAATCTGATTGTGACTTTTTAAATCATTTACACTTCTATCATTATATCTCCTGTTATGTATAATTGAATGGTTTACTTAATGTGTTAGTAAGAATGCTTGTATTTGAATCTGAAGCTCTTAAGTGAAGCTGCATATATGTAAAAACAGAGCCCTGTTCATATTCAGCAGGGAGGAAATCAGTATAAATTATAGTATGCTTCAGGATGCTGTTTTTTCATTATTTCATAATACGTATTACAAGAAATCACACATAACACAATATTATTATCTAAGAATATGAAAATATATCGAAAGTTTTTTTAACACATACATGTGCTTTTAAAAAACGAATCTGAATGAATCTAAATCTGGGTCCAATTTTAGCGGGAGCATTATATCTTATTGTAAAAAATCTGAGAAATACTGACTTTTAAAAAAGAGATGTACAAAACCATACCAGAAAACTACACCGAAATCACGCGGATTTGAAAAAAAATGTCCAATCGAACGCTTTAAGCATGTGAGCGATGACGTGGTATCCTACCATTGTCAATGGTACATCAAAAAACGGTAATTCATAAATATTTCAGATGAACACTTTGAGATTAAGTTTACGACTTTAATTTACGTTTTGTATCTTTTCAAGGCATCTGGTATTGAGAATGGGCATTGATACCACAACAATTCCTCGTACATGTAGATTTCTCCTAGCTTTATCAGTACCAGTTAAATGCAGGTTTTCTTTGATCATTTGACGAATTTTGAAGTGAAGTGCCATCACATTAAAACTATACTGAATAAATGGCACAGTATGATACATACATTGTGACATACTGTGTAAATGACATATACATATCAGTAACTGACCAACTCACATTGTACTAGTGAAGCACAACTAGATAGTGCAAAATTCGAAGAAAATGGTAGTTTTAGCACTTAGAGCTACATATCTGGTGACCCTGAAATCATATGTAAAACATTTCAGGTTAAAACAAATAGGAAAGTTTCAAGTACAATATATAACACAACCTCTCCTGAGCAACAA